>OY757915.1:116213271-116220771 GCA_963585895.1 Sepioteuthis lessoniana
TGGTCCAGTGCCAAAAGCCAGGTGGAATTACCAAATGTATCCACAAATATTCCGAATTTATCAACGCTCATGTGTCTTTTCATTCATACATATACATTATAAAGAACATATGTCCTTTTTTCTATTATTTAACTCACACACACACACACATGTATATATGTATATATATATATATATATATATAATATTAAAAGAAATGTAAGAAAGACAGCTTCGTATACAAATAACTTCACAGAACAGGTAGAAAACCTAAGATATTCGGTTTACACGATCATTCGAATGAAATATAAGAAAAATTGGTTAATCAACTGTATTTAAGGTGTGAAGTTTTTGCCATGATGTAATATATTTGTTCCTTGGACAGTCTCATGGACAAAATTATATATACAGAAATTACAACTGTACAAATTCCGGGCAATAAATTATAACTTATATATTTTCGTTTGAGTGTGATGGGAATAAAATCACCAAGCCTTTCCATGAAAGATAGGGAACTCTTTCTAGATATTTATCCATATGATTTTTCTTGACAGTGTATTGAAAAATATAATAGATTAACATAATGTTAAAGAAATTTTATGGAATGAACTTGTGTTACGTTCTCACTCTACTTCTTAAACTATCAACCATCACCCAACCCCTCCCTTTGTTCTTCTCTCACTGCTGTTAAATCGCTCGTGTCGTCATGATGCTCTTCATTCAGCCCTTTCTTTCGACACAGCTTCTCTCGACATTTTATCCTGTCCTCACCAATGGGATTAATTACAGTTTTACTTTTATGTGCACAGTAATTTTATTTCTTTGCCGGCCACGTGTTGCCGGGAGTAATATGGACATTTTGACAACGGCTCAAATCAGCGGTTTCTTGCTGATTGAAGTTATGACTATGTTCTAACATTCGATAGCAGCTTAATCACGTGATCCTTAATCACGTGATCCCTACGTCAAATGAAGCCAAGCAGTCAATTGACCTTAAACTGTCACTTACACCGAGTGACATCCAGCCGTTTTCTCGACCTTTTTATACAATCTATATAGACGACATAACAAAATAGATTTCGACAATCTATGTGACACTTCTAATTTGCATAAAGCAAACAAAAAATAATAAAAAAAAGAAAATTAAAAATAGATCATTTGATATTGTTTGTTTACGGAATTTTTCATGAAGCCTGAGTATTTAGCTATTAAATAAAAAATATTCTACCATCCGTTATTACTTTATTTTATTCATGATAAATAAAAAAAAACAGTTGAACATCATTTAAGTTTACCAATTCTACACGTTTTGCCCTGGGGCACACACACACACACACACACACACACACACACACACACACACATATATATATATATATATATATAAAGTGAGAGAGAGCAAGTGAGAAAAAATATGTGAGAATGTTTTCTTATTTTATTTTTGTTTTTATTCATCTGGGTATTGGATCTACATTTACGATCAGCACGTGAACGATATCCCTTTTCTTTCTTAATACTTTTCCTGACAACATTTTTGTTTCTCTTGTTTGTCATCATTTGCTCTTGTCCTTCTTTGAAAAAAAATGCAGAAAAAAGCTGATAATGACGTCAGCCATTCAGAATTCGATTCAACTTTCAAAGATGTTCGGCAGACATGTTTACTCGTAACAAACTTGTCGTCAAAAAATCTTCAACGCTGGAACAAACTTATTGTGCCCGGATCGAAATAAATAACAGTTAACAGGAAGATAACCACATAGTCTAGACTGTCATTTTGGTATTTTTGCCATATTTTTAGAGAATACTTCATTATAGTTCCTTTAGACTTTGTTTTAGACAAACTATTTGTTGTTTTAGTTCCTAACCTCTTGGAACCATTTGCCAAAATAATTAAATTATTCTACAAACAATGTACATAAGATACTTTTTCTGTTCGAATTATGGCACCATACCATTTCATTTTCTGGTTTCAAAATCCATTTTTTGAATAAGTTATTTTTGCACAAATTATACCTGTCAAAAGGCATCAATAACCAAGGCACAAATTCGTATACATTTTAGAAATAGGTTCTAACTGTTCAATAGAATTGCATAAAAATATTTGATTGTTACAGAGAGAGAGAGAGAGAGAGAGAGAGAGAGAGAGAGAGAGAGAGAGAGAGAGAGAGAGTAAAACTGTAAATGAGATTTACTTTTAATAATAAAGGCTGATTTTAGATTTTCTTTTAAATCGCTAAAAAAGAGCTTGACTGATCAGGGCTATCTATCTATCTATCTATCTATCTATCTATCACAGACTGTGAAGACTATGACTATTACATCGGTATATGTATTTATTTATTTCTTTATACGTTCATCCTTCCCACTATTCATACGTGTGCAATTCGAAGACTAATGAGAAAAACATATTTATTTTTTACAGATTAATCTCCGTCTGTTTAATGCACTTTAGACGTCAAAACTTTGCTGATGAATCAGCGAACCACTAATTGTCCGGTTACGGCCATTTTATTTCTCCTGTGTCTGTATGCATATGATTATATATGGGTGTGTGAGTTTGACTAGTCTCTATCTTTGAGGTTGAAAATGTTGATAATGACTTTGAGCTCTTGCAACCTGGGCGAGTAACATTGTTATTGGAAAATGGTATTACCAAGTTCCCATTTACCCACTGTTTCCCAAAAAACATCTTGGCAACACATTTTCACAGGTGCCTTAAAAATTGATAAGATATGGCCAACGGATGTCTGCAAATAATCACACAATTTATGTAAACTATGCGCATGGAGGTGCACTTTGTGTAACGGTTATCGTCATTGGAAACTGAATTGGCAAAATGAGTTCAAATCCTGGACAAAGTTGTTCTGGTTTCCTATCAGGCTATATATATATATATATATATATATATATATATATATATATATATATATATATATATGTGAGGGGGGTGTATGTGTGTGTGAGTATGCATATGTGTAACATCATCAAGTCGAGCTAATAGCTAGGAGATACGAAACTCTCTCTTGCCATCAATATTTTTCATCCATCGACCATGGTAGGTCTTCTAGACTGTATCCAGTGTCCGCACAAAACTAATGAGTGTTAGACCTTGCTGGTTGGTCTACATTTGCACGTCCTGGTGTAAGAATCTAAAATAGAACGTCGCTTATGAGTTCGTTCTTACTTCTCCAGCAATGCTTCGCATGTCTTGTTTGTCATCTTTGGATGATTTGTGAGTTAGGAAGCCAGTAACTGCATAGCTGCGGTTTAGTGGTATGTTGTTTCCAAGAAGTGTTTAAAACAGCACTTAGTATTCTTATGTAGTTTCCATCTAACTTTTTCTCGATGCGTTTCGTTACAGCTAAAGCTTGGAAGAAATCCCATTTTATTTTCTCTCGGCGATCAGATTTCCATATGATCGATAACCCATTAATAACAGTCTACACTTTTGCTAGGCACACGCTGACATCACTTTCAGTGGATGAGATATTGCTGCTGCGGTATATGAACTGGTCTATTGATTTAAAACATGAATTCGTTTTTATAACTTTCACCCATGACTCCTTGTGTTTGGTCCCTATTATACCTCAGGGATTCCGGTTAGGCTGTTGAATTTGCAAGAAGCACTAAATCATCTGCATAGTGTACGTCTATCATTGTTTTTTTCAGGATGTCGTCTGCTTTTTTGTCTGTTTTGGAGTAAAACAATGTTCTTTTATTTGGTGTATTGACGTTCGTAGTAATAAACTCTGCGGATTATAAACATATGGCCCTAATGTATCTCTTTGCAGGATTCCAGTGACAATGCTGAAGAAGTCGGTGTTACCATCAGATGGGCGAACCATTGCTTTTTTGTATTTGTAAAGCATCATGGTAAGGGGAATATATTCTTTGGCGAAGACCTACGAAGTAGTATTTGTTCCATATTTCCTCCGTGTTTAAAATCAAATACCTTATAGTGGTATGAACGATAATATTGCCTCAAAATATTTGTACGTACTCCTTCAATGATTTGACTGATTGTTAGGGACTGTAATGTAGAGGATCAATTTCCCTGAAAGCCTTTTTGATTTTCCTAAAACTTTCGTCGATTTTAGGTCGTATACGTTTGAGATGCAAAACATTTTAAACCTTAGCAGCTATTGCAGTTAGCCTGTGTAGTTCTTAGTGATTCCAAGGTCACCTATATTCGGGAAGAGGGAATGAAACCTTTAGTCCACTCTCTTATTGTGTTTTATTTATACTGTGTTGCTTAATCGAAGAACTATGTCATCAGATTTTCTTGTCTTCCATACTTCAGGAGGTATTTCGTCGAGGCTTGAAACTTTTTAGCATATAAATTTTCCAGTGCCCTATCGACTTCTTTCTTCGTTAATTGACCGAGTTTAATGTCAAGTTATCAATTGATATTCCTTTTAGTAGATTTATCAATGATTTCAGAAGGGTTTCTGATCAGACTGTTCAAATGTTCTTTCTACTTCTGAAGTTTTTCTTCTTGGCTGGCTGCGTTTCATGTTGCTCTTGAGATGCTTTTTCTTTCGCTCATTTCATTTACTGATTCCCCAGAAAATTGTGATAGTCTCTCTTCCATTTCTGATTTTATTGATTTGGCCTTGAATAATTTCTCGTCGTTCTTTTTGGTATGGGTTTGTTATCTCTGGGCTTTCTTAAATTTCTGCGTGTTCGCATTTGTTAGTTTTCTTAATCATCCATTTTTCTTCCTAACTATACGCAAATTCTTGGTTAGCCTAGGATTTCTAGCCTTTATAAGGCAACCAGTCTAGAAAAAATTAATCTCTGAATTCAAATCAGTTTTATTCAGTTTAAAAATTTACCTTATGTCCTAACCATAGCAGAGTTATTGGTTAAATATAAATATGCCAGTGATTATATTAGTTTTAAATCCTGTCAGAGAAATATGGATCAATGTTGGCTGAGGTTGCGTGAATTTCGCAAAAATAAGATGCAATCTAACAGACAGCGTAATAAAAACAATTTTACAATCCCAAGACAAGGAAGGAAACTTGTTATTAGACTCGTTGCTGTGAGGGCCATCTGGTATGGTTTAATGATGCGAAGAATAGCCAGGCCTTACTAAAAAAAAAAAGACGAACCAATAAAATGAAGCTCCAACCAGAAGTGTTTTAGATAAAAGTGAAATGACGTTTAACTAGCAAAAACACCATATAAAGAAAAGTGAAAGAATTAGTGTTTATCAAAACATCTGTTGGCAATTTCACTTCATGCCAGATTGAACCAGGAAATTTGACTTGGAGTATACGTGCACGGATACACACTGGCACATACACTTACAGACAAATATATGTAGGGAAAATTTACACATATACACACATACACACTCACACACACACACACACACACACACACACACACACACACACACACACACACACATTCACACACATGTATACATATATATATAGTTATATGAACATAGAAAGAATATGTGCGTATATATATATATATATATATATATATATATTCAAGAAAATTGTATTGAAAATATTTTAATTTATTTTTAGCCATGGAAATATTAGTTTTGAACAGCTGTGAAGAGATTTTTCCGAGAGTGTTTTAGGTACATCACAAAATTTTGCAATAATGCTTCTACGACTTTATTTTTACCCTGTGCGGTATCAGTCTCCCAAATTCTTTAACTAACCGGAATATTTTCGATCTTTTTTATTTCATTAAATTCCAGCAAATTCATAGTAAAGTCTACTTAATTTTTAAATTTCTCTTTTATTGTTGATATTATAATAATATACATAGAATTTATGACACAAACAGAATCTTTTAAGTATCTTAACCAATTTTTGTAGTGGTCAATAGTTTTGGGGATCCTTCTGGATCAGGGTGGGTATGCTTTCTTTTTGTTGGCATTTGCACAATTTCAGGGTAAATCTTTCGTGGATGGATAGGAATTTTATAACCATCAATGACGTCATAGTCTGGCGTTTTCCGATTTGTTATTACTTGACTGTTGCTCTTAGAATATACAAGTGTATATTGCTCTCTTGGTCTTATCCAAGTTCTACAAATTCTTCGATCATATTTTTCATGCAGTCAGTATTTCAGTGAAGTTTTCCCTTCCTAAATTTTTTCCAAAATTGTTTAGTTTCTTTTGTCTCTGTTTGAAGACATGTCTTTGTCCTTGTGCACTCTACACCAATTTGTTGGTAGAATTTTCTTTCTTTATTTTGGTAGGACCTGTTTTGTATGTATTGCTTGACGTTGTCTACATTCTTTTGCCAATATCTTTTGATTTATTTCTTCCTGTTGTGGTGTCAGACATATATACGGTTGTCTTTTTGGAATCTTTTTATTCCGTTGGGTTCTTGTGTGATTTACCTTCCTTAGCAATTTCGCTAGTTGTCGCAGTTTCTTTATTTGAGCTTTTAGCCTCATTTCCCATCCAGGTTTTATATTTCTGTTCGGATTCCTTTGGGGTAGACCAATTCTATTACTGACTAGTTTTGCTCCTGCATAGAATAACTCGTTCAGTTCGGATATGTTGCTGTGCTTTATTTACCTTTTCAGTCTTTAACTTGACTTTTTTCCATTATTTTTTTTCCTTTTCCTTTCCTCTTAACCTGGTGAAAATTTGGTCAGCATGATTTTTAAACAATATTCAGTATTACCTCCATTCATATATAGCTATTTATCGCTCTTATCAAAATATTTTAATCACAAAAAACATCTTTAATATATCCTCGACAATGATCAAAGATGGCCGAAAGAAAATGTTCTCGTAATAACATCAGAGATTATGGGTGAATTTTAGTCTTTATTCTTAGTTGCAAAATATCGCTCACCAATTTGAAGACGATAATAAGAAAAAATCATCACCAAATTACTATTTCTCATCTCTAATGATAATAATAATTATAATATTTCTTCTAAGCTCTGGCTTTGTCTGAACGACCGTATAGATTAACCACCGGGTCGCTAAGGAAACACATAAAGAAAAAACTAAGTGGTAACTCCACAAAAATGCTACATACTGTTTTAGACAAATCCTGAAAGCAACACCACGCAAAGCAGCAACTGCGCGGCTACTTACTAAGTTAAACAAACAAGACATGCTGGGCACCGCAAGATACCTAAAGACAAAATCATAAATATATAGGTACATATTTTATAAATCGAATTACCATGACTAGAAAATACGGCAAGCACTCCATGCGACATACGAAACACTGAATAGCTGTTTCGACCTCATCAGGTCTCACCAGCAGTGCATACTGTAATCTCTACGACTGGACATCGAACCAGCAACCACAGAATGCAGAGCTGAAACTCTTCCACTGAGCCATCGGTACACATCGCACACAAGCGATCCCAAATTAACTAGTCATGGTAAATGCCCCACTACTTAACCTGATGTGTCTTGAGGGCACGTAGATCCCTACAGAAGAGACGGTCACCTCCAGGGCCACGTCTTCCCATGTCGGTGTTATGCTTCCACGTGAGCTTAACCTCATGGGCTAGGAAAGAGAT
>OY757915.1:116223271-116423271 GCA_963585895.1 Sepioteuthis lessoniana
TTCTACGTTTAGCTTTTCGTTTATTGGTATACTGAAGAATATTTACTTGGTGCTTAATGAGATTCCAACTCACTACAGAAATAAATTATTGTATTAAAAAATAAATATTAACATGAATAATTTATAAACTAAGGTGTCACTTAATTTAGGGACATAAATATAATAATTATTTTCTATTCTATATTTTTGAGTTAGTATCATATTTAAGATGAAAGAAAATTTTCCGATGGTTTTGAATAGTTTGGGTTTTGACAGGATTCATCTAAATATAGTAAGACGTTTTTTCTTTAAATCATGTTGTCATAAATATCATTGTCACTTCATTAAAAGACAACTCTCCAAATTATCTTTATATTTTTATCAGCGGAAATAAATTATTTATAATTTCTTTTAAAACTGAAGTAGTCTCTATAGTAAAAAAAAAAAAATTTTTCATCAGAAACTCGTGAAAATATTGTGAATTTACATAAACATATTTATTTTGACTGTTTAGTCGGTTGGTTAAATTAACATACAGACATTATAGTTATTAAAATTAATGTTAACAAATATTTTCTTTAATAACTAAAAAAAAATCAGTTTTTGTCACAAAAACTGAAAGGAAAGTCAGAGAGAATGATAAGGATATTCTCACAGTAAGACTTGAGCACACGTATCCTTGCCCAATCGACTGGGGCTGTAGAATACATCGACTGCTTCTCTGCAGAGTGGTGACCCCCCCAACAAATGTCCTGGATATAACACTAAACAATCTGATGGTGAGGTTCCAGTAATGCTAGAACTTTGGGGAATACGAAGTACCCCTTCATTGCCATCTCTCCCAGGTACACTCTGGCCCAGAGTAGTAGCACCTGATAAGGTCCTATCTATGGGATAAATAGAACTAAACCGTGCTTCCTTCATTTTACTGATTTTTGCATTTAAGCTGCGTATTTATGCTAAACAGAATTGTTTAAAATAGAATTGTTTTGACATTTAAACTGCGTATTTATGCTAAAATTAATTATCTAAAATAAAACTGCTTTGAGATTAACTCTGTGTATTGCCCAGTTGCATGGAGCCGTAGAATACACCGACTGCACCTCTGCAGAGGGGTAACACCCTTCCAATGAGTGTTCAAGATATGACACTAAGAAATCTGGTGGTGAGGTTCCAGTAATACTGGAGCTTTGGGGAATACGGAGTACCCCTTCATTGCCATCGCTCCCAGGTCCACTCTGGACCGAAGTGGTAGCACCTGATAGGGTCCTATCTATGGATTAAATAGAACTAAACTGCATATCTATGCTAGACCGAATTGTTTGAATTAGAACTGTTAGACTAAACTGAATAGCTTTGACGATTAAACTGTACTTACATTTAAGCTGCGTGCTTATGCTAAATTGAATTCTTTGAAATCGAACTGTTTTTGACATTGAAACTGTACTTACACTAAACCGAATTGTTTAATAGATAACTGTTTTCACATTTAACTGTGTGTAAACAAAATCTGTACTTATACCAAACTGAATTAGCTGAATTAGAAAAATTTGACGAAGATGAATAGCTTGAAATAGAAATGTTTCTGACAATTAAACTGTGTACTCATGCTAAACTGAATTGTTTGAAATAGAACTGATCATTTGCATAAAAATGTGTTCGGCGGTAAATAACCTACCAATGTTGGTATGCCATAAAACCCAACCAACCAATCAACCAACCAACCATACGTATTCAGATATCAATTCAACTAAGACTACCGCGGATTTTTTTTTTTTTTTTTTTTTTTGCTGAAAGTTAAATTTGATGTATAAGTCATCTTTTAATTTCTTTCGGTCGTCACCGAGCGATGTTCACTGTTATTGTTTTTGGCACTCTTGTCGTATAAATCGAATCTAATTATTGATAATTAATTATAATCTACAGCACATCTTGGGGCAATTTCAAGAGCTTCAGGTCTTGGCAACTAAGAGAAATGCATATATTTGTATCTATGGAAGTGGGCATTATTCAAGCCTAGCAAAATGCCAGGACATTGAATATCGGTAATCAAAGCAAGAAAATGTTGATCCAGTTAAAGTTTGTGAAACATCTCTATTTTTTTTTTTTTTTTTTTTTTTGCGATTTCTTTTTGGAGACGATCTTTGTGATACGAATACTGACATATAAAATGGAATCGTCGACTCAAGTGCAGATCTTAGGAAAGACAAGAATCTATCTCTTCCTGCTCCTAGCTATGGGTAGATAATAGGACAGTTTGGGTTCTTTAACCATGAATAGGCAACCAGCCTAGGAGAAGGAAAACTCCAAGCAACTATAATCAGCTTAAAATTAGTAACCCAATTCGTAGCGAATTGATTGGGTAAATAAAACTCACTATTTTTTTGTATTCGGCCATGAGACTCAGGAATGATTAATACCTTTTTTTTTCTTGATATTCACCCAAGTCAGCTGGGACTGTAGAATACACTGACTGCAGTTCTGCCGAGGGCTTGGGTTTCTACAAAAGGCTTAACCCCCGCCTAATGGGTGTCCTGTTAATGACATTAAACAATTTAATGGTGTAGCTCCAGTAATGCAGGAGCTTATGGGAATGCAGAGTACCCCTTTATTGCCATCGCTCCCCGGTCCACTCTGATTGGTGAAATAGAATAGTTTGACATTTAAACTGGGTGCAAACAAATTACTTTTGCTAAACTGAGCTATTTAAAAAAGTGCTTGATCATTTAACGGTGTGTAAGCAAATAGCTGATGTTTAATTAACCATTTAACTTTGACCTATGCTAAATTGAATTGTTTGAAATAGAACTGTTTGATCATTTTACTGGGTTTAAAAAAATGACTGATATTTAATTGAGTTGTTAGTGAACATTAAACTATTCAATTTTGCTGACTTATTTACAAATCATATTTATCTAATATATATGAATAAACAAGATTTGGCGTTAAATAACCAAATATGGTTGTTATGCCATAAAACTAAACAAAGCTTCATTTATTTTTCCTGTTGCTATTCACTAAGTTTGGCTTACGGTAAATGACATACTTTCTTCGACTAAAACAGAAGACCGCACAAAAACCTGGAATAAAGAAAGAACTTGGGATGAGGCTTGAACCACTTTAAGAGAGAGAAACCTGCTAAGAGTAGTCTTTGTTTCACCAGGGGCATGATAATGAATTAAAAAATTTCCGGGCTTTCGACTGTCAGCTGGAAAGCTGTAGAAAATTAAGATGTTTTTTTCTTTGCCATATTTTGCCATACGATAGGAATTGTATCTAAAAGGCAAGAATCAAGAACTGATGAATTAATTATTTGAAAAATATTTGAGATTATTTTCCCCACAAAGGTGCGCAGGACTGAGGAAAGATACTCGAATAAAATCACACGAATGAAAAGAAAAAAAAGAAAGAAAGGATGGAAAGAAGAAACTAAAAAAAGAATTAAAACAGGAAGTGATGTAGAAAAGACTGTTGTATTGAATGTTATAGTGATAGGGGCCAAAAGAGAAAATATCGAGAGAGAAAGAGAGAGAGAGAGATCATGTGAATAGTGTAGTCTAATTAGAGACACTTTTGTTTTGAGAGGTGTCGAGTAATGGCTTATAACATGATAAAATCAAGATTTCCGATATTCCTTAGTGAAGCAAGATTGGCTGATCGTTATATATATATATATATATATATATATATATATATATATATATATATATGACGAAACAGAGAGTATAGCAATAATATTTTCCGCCGAAATAAATTTATTATCACGACTTAACCGAGTTTGAGTCTCCATAAAATTGTACTATATATATATATATATATATATATATATATGTGTGTGTGTGTGTGTGTGTGTGTGTGTGTGTGTGTGTGTGTGTGTGTGTGTATGTGTGTGTTTCGAGAATTTGTTAGGCATGCCAATATTTCATCACTAAAAAAAGCACTCTTCTTTAAAACTGAAACAGAGCAAGAGAGTTAGAATAAAAAAGAAAAGGTTAGAAGTGCAGTCGAGTGATCTTAATTAAGGTTTCATATAATTATGTCACTATATATATATTCGACTGGAAAAAATAACAATTTTATATATATATATATATATATATATATATATATATATATATATATATATATGATTAATTTTAGATTTTATTCTTGATTGTTACTCTATAAAGAATAGTTATGGTTTTAACTACTGTTAAAACATTGATATGCATAGTTATATATTAATTTTAGTTTAGCACGAACCCACTTTAGTGGAGCACAAAGAATATATCGACCTCTCTAAAACCTTCATTGTTTACTCGATACATTTGCAAACTGCATATATCAAATAAGAATCATACACATACGCACACACATATCGCAGATATTAAATGATAATCATATTATATATAAATGATAAGAAATTTATTTTTCAATTTACTAATTTCTTTAAGAGTAGAAAGAAATGTTTTCATAGTTTAAATTTTTCTTTATATTTTGTTTATAAATGAAAAAAAAAGAATTAAGTAAATCAACTTAATCCATTTTCTTTGTCGCCAGAAAGATTTATTTAATCAGTAACGAAATTTCGGAGATAGAACGACAGATGGCAATTTTCTGTGATTTTAATCTTTTTCAGACGGATTTTCAGTTTTTCTTTTCTTTTAATTTTTGTTCTTACTTAAGAAAGATTTCGTTTCGCGATTCCTTACTCAAAAATTATTATTAGCAGTAGAGTTTTCATAAATGGTCAAGAAAATTGATCAATTTTCGTATCCTGATTCTTTTTATCGTAATTATTATTATTATTTGTTTCTTTTTAGTAGAAGAATTTGGTGTTAACACTGGTGATCAACTCGTTGCAACTATATTTCAACCTCTATAACCCTTCCCTGTATGTTCATTATTTTTAAACGCATCTTTACCTGAGCCGAATTTATAGATTAACTCTGAAAAATAAAACATGTTTCCAATATTCTTCCAAGTAATAATATTCATTTTTTATCATTTTACTCTGTGCATTTTCCCCACCAGTAGTAATTGGTGATTTTGAGAGAAGTCCGATTGACAGCGAGTCATATCATCTCTCTAGAACTCTCCGTAGTATTCTATTTGATCTCGGTATTGTTTCAAGAACTTTACATCACTGTTACCTACGTATTCCAAAAGCATTTTAGGGTCTTTAGCTAGGTTCAGGTTTTAAAGTATTTTTTCGATTTACTTTACTTTCAATTTCTCATATGTCTGAACGGCAAAGTTTAATAATTAACATTTTTTTCTTTTAATCAAGCTTGATTTGAATGATTTTTTTTCTATATCTCAAACAGAGCCATTGGCCTAATGAGTAGAGTGTTCGCCGGGGTTCAATCCCAAGTCGAGTCATACCAAAGAGTCAAAAATGGTACTTGATGCCGCCTTGTTTAACACTCAGTAATATAAGGTAAGGATCAAGGTTAAAGTGGAGCAAATCCAGGGAATGGAGTAGCGTCCTCCCCTACAACTCGGTGTAATAGCTATTGAAAAGGGAGCCTTTGGGTCACCCTCGACTAAAGGGAGACAACTTTATTTACTTTACTTTTTATCTCAAAATCCCAGATAATTTTGTGCTTCTTGTTCTGATCTTTCCATATACCATTTGTCTGTGTGAAAAAAAGCTCGTCCCTTCTACAATTTCAAATGGATCTTATTTCTCCACACAACCATTCCTGTTCTTGTATTCCATGCCATTTTCCTGCATTTGTTTATAATGAAGTTTATCTCTCTCCGTCGAGATTGCGCCTATTATTTTCCTGAGTCTTGTCTTCTACATCATCTTCTATTATAATAAAGACTATTATTATTATGTGAGTTTTTCACCCCAGTGCTAACTTCTGGTTTTTCTCTGGACTTCGAGCGAAAGCAAGTCTCCTTAAGTCTCCAGGACAATTCTCAATATTCTCGACGACCTTAATAACGCTATAGTCATGTCTAGTTCTAAATCTTTCAGTCTCTTTACAAAGCCTTTGAGATTACTATTATTGTTACTACTTTGAGTTTTTTCATACCAGCATTAGCTGATGGTTTTACACTGGAATTTGAGTGAAGGCAATTTCCCTCAAATTTCAAGGACTCTTCTTATTGTTCTCGGTGATCTTAATAATGCTATAGTTTGGATGATCTCCATTTGTCCTCTCGTTTCCAAATCTTCCAATCCCTTTACCAGTTTTTTGGAGATTGTGCCGAGTGCACCAATTACAATTGGTATCACCGTCACCTTCATGTGCCATATTTTTTTTTTTTTTTGGTTCTCAAGCAAGATTTAGGAACTGATCTCTCTTTTCGCTTTCTTTTAATTTTAATCTGTGGTCTACCAGAACGGCAAAATCCACAATTTGGCAGTTCTCTTTTTTTCTTGTAAACTATCACTAGGTCCATTCGTCTGGCCAAGATTCGGTGATCCGTCTGTATCTCAAAATCCAAGACAACTCTGTGCATCTCATTCTCCAAACGAATCATGGGTTGTGCATAAACTATTTGTTCGTATGGCCAAATTTAAAATTCTAACACAATTTCCAATGGATCACCTTCCCCACCTAGACGTGTCTAGTCTTTTGACGTTAATTTGCTGCATTCGCTTATTGTGTGATTGATGGTTTCATCTATCCCCACAAAACCAACATCTGCTGTTTTGTTGCGTCTTATCTATTCTTGCTTTGATATGATTGGTTTTTATGGCGTCGTTTTGTGCTACTATTTGAAAAAGATTCCGTTACTCTCTTAATGTTTCCCTTTCTTAGCCACGTCGAAGTCTTCTCTTTTGAGATATCACTTATTAATCGCTTAAAACGTCCATAGAATTGTTTTTCTAGCCATTTTTGTTTTCTGGTTATTGTCATTCCGTTAGTCCTCGTGTTGTCAGTATTGTTTCTGTTGGCTATATACAGTCTTCCTCCGCGCTTTTCTATGTAGTCTTCAAGTCGTTGTATTAGTATTTATTGGATGATGTGTGGTATTGCGATTTAACTCGAATTATTCTTGTCAGCATTAATCATTTGTTTGCACACACCTAAATCGTTCCAAGTATTGCCATGTATCAGTAACAATTTAATTAAACATCAACCAATTGTTTACACAAAGTTAAATGATCAAACAATTCTATTTTAAACAATTCAGTTTAGCATAAGTCATTTGTTTGTATACAGTTTAAATGCCTAACAATTTTATTTGTTCAATAGATATAGCCCTATCAGATTATACCACTTCGGACCAGGACACTCGTTAGGCGGTGTCTTAACCCTTCGCAGAGATGCAGTCGGTGTATTCTTCAGTCGATTAGGCTGGTGCTCGAGGGCGGTGTCAAGGTTACATTGAGCTGAGATAGCAATATCCTAAAAGAGTTAAACTGAGTGCAAACACGGGATTAATATTAAATAGCTTAGTGTTGGCAATACTTGAAACGATTTAACAGCATGCAAAAAATAAGCTCTGGAAAAATCAAAAGAAATTCATTCAAAGATAAACATCTTCGTTGACCAATAGTCGCCACCCCAAAGAAAACTCGAAGAAAATAATACAAAATCCATAACAGAGTACCTAGAGAAAAAACTACAACTACCTACGGAATATGGGAGAAACCCAAACAGAAGAGAAGGCATTAAAAACAACAAAAACAAAAAATCTAAAATGTGGGAAACCTGTTAAACCAACCAATAATAGCCTTCTTTAATGCTATAAAAAGTGAGGAAAAAATCTACAAGAAATCCAAGAAAAAGGACGAAATATTCATCCCTAGAAAATTCAAAGAAAAATAACACCACAAGACACAGAAGAACAGAAAAAAAATCATAGCCAACTTTAACCTCATGAAAATAAAATCACAAAAAAAGAAATACTGGAGGACAAAACTACCCATTATAAAACCAAATACCAGGAAATCGACCAAGAATTAATTACAGAAATGAGGGAACTCTGCCCCATAGAAACACGACCACGACAATTCCTAATCGAACTATGAGAAGAAAACTGCAAAAAGGAGGAAAAATCATGGACAAAAAAAAAATACATGGCTAAAAAACCTACCCGCAAAAGAGAAGGAAAACTAAAAAAAAAAACAAAAAAACACGGACAAAAATTTAAAAAAAGGCCAAAAAAAACGAATATTAACAAACAAACCGAAAACACAATAGAACGACGGAAGACAAAATTCCCACACACGAACGACAACATAGAAAATAAAAATTAACGCTCCGAAATACTAGATGCATACAAATTGGCCAAAACATCCAAGAACAATCAACTCCCCAGTTAAAAGAAAATTTCCAAATGAAAAACATAATTAAAAGAATCCTCTTATAAACTATAACACAAGAAAATTGACCAAACTTCTACGCATACAACTCAAGAAAAAGCAAAAATAAACCCATTTTCATACAATAAAAGCCTCCCTATAAATGACAACACAATCTTTTTTAGACAATGCAAACGAAAATTAATAACTTTTAAGAAATACAAACAATAGCCATGTTTTAAACAGAACGAAACGGAGGAAAAAACAATATAATAAACGAAACACACATCAAAACAAAAATTATAAACTTATCTACACACAAGTTAAATAAAGACGAAATGAACTCACTCAAACTAGGTCTTAAATTTTGCCCCACTCCAAAAAGCAAGGGGAACTAAAAAAAAACTTTGAAAGTAAATTTAGGCTAATAGAAAAATTCAAAAATAAAAAAGATACAGATGACTCCCTGGTAAAGAACGAAACCAAATTCTTCCGAGACAAAAACAATATTAGTGAACTAAACCCATTCTTCGAGAAATTATGGAGTATCAACCTAAAAGCAAAAACAACAAAAAATCACCTCTCACAAAGACAAAAACAAACCAAAAGATTACACTGGAAAATGAAAACATAATAATAAAAGAAGCAGACAAGGAAGTTCAGTAGTCATCTTATATAAAACGTACTGAAAAACAAAAATCCTTGAAATATTAAAAGATGGAACCAACAAAAAACTAATAGATATAAACATAGACAATAATATCATATCAAAAATCAAAAAAATTCCACAAAATACACAACAAAAACTACAAAAGAAAAAGACTTCTTAACAAATCATGTCCCCCATAACTAGTAACTTCTATAGACTACCAAAAATTCACAAGCCCAAATAAATAGAAAAAAAAAAGCCGTAGAAACAAAAATCCGAATATGTAGAAATTCCAAACCCCAGCGACCTCAAATTAAAACCCATTGTAGCAGGCCCGTCGTGCCCGACTAACAGACTTTGCAATTTAATAGACATCTTACTACAACCTTTCCTAAATGAAATAAAAAGATATATTAGGGAGAATATAGATTTTTTAAACTCCATACCAGAAAAAATTGATCCCAACACACTCATAGTCACATCTGACTTAACAGAATTATACAGCAAAATCTCCCATGAATTAGGAAAACAAGCCATCGCATTTTGGATAGATAAATACCCAAACACATTACACCCAAGATTCAATAAAAGAAATTATCATAGAGGGTATCAAAATATTTCTTGATAATAGCCCCTTCAATTCAATAACATTAACTATATCCATGCACTAGGAACGGCTATGGGAACTAAAATGGCGCCAATATACGCTACGCTAGCCCTAGCATATTTAGAGGAAACCCTATACGAAATAATAGGTAAAATTACGGCAGCGACATAGAAGAAGAATTTACCAAATCATGGAAAAGATATTTAGATGATTGCTTTCTATTCTGGAAGTTCCCATGGGGAGACAGTTACGAATTACACAACCTACAACAAAACCTATACCCAAAAATAAAATTTACCATGCAACACAGCTCAAATGAACTACCATTCTTAGATATCGTTATAAAAAACGTAAATGGCCAAATCATCACTGATATCTACCAGAAACCAACGGACACCCAACAATACTTCCACTTCAAGCCACCATCCCCAAAATCTATAACTTTCGCCTAAAAGAACTACACCCAACCCTAATCACAGAAGGATACCCAACGACTCTAATAAATAGGAATTCGAATTAGCTGAAAAAATACCACAACGAGAATTAAAGAACCCGAAAAAGCATAACAATGAGAAACCCCTTGCATACGTCGCAACCTACAACAAAAACAACCCAGAACTATTCACAAAAATAAAAATATCTAGAAGAACTTAAAAAGAAGGACAAAATCAAAGAAATACTAGACACAACAAAAATCGTAAAAGAATACTCACCTCTTCTATATTCGGGGAAAACACAATACAAGGGGGGTTACCAAATGCAATAATAAACGATGTAAAATATGTGATTTAGTTATAGAAGGGAAATCCTATACCAATAAAAACCCGATAACAAAATTCTAAATAAATAAAGATTTAAGCTGCAACTGAAAAAGTCGTCTACATAATAGAATGTATCAAGTGCAAAGAAATATACAAAGGATTCAACACAGACCCTAAATACATGGATATCACTTCAGAGGAGTAATAAAATAATAGAAAACAGAAAATTAAATGTATCGAAACACCATTACGAATTTAGTCAAGGTTAATTTAGAATAATGCCCATATAGGAAACTAACGACTAGACGCTACTTCAAATAAAGTAAAAATAAACTATAGGTAAATTTAAACCAAAGTTGAATAAAATATGAAGCACACACACACACACACACACACACACACACACACACACACACACACACACACACACACACACACACACACACAAATGGACACAAACATACATAGATACGCATATATATATATATATATATATATATATATGCACACAAAAATTATTAGTAAAAAATAATTACCAGCATATTTCAACCCACCATACCACATAAACACTCCAAAAAATCTCAAGACACACACACACACACACACACACGGAAAAATTACTGTAAATGAAATCCCAAACCACTCCAACACTCACACACACACACACACACACACACACACACACTCAACGAAAAAAAAATCTAATATCAAAGGCAAATAAGGGGTAAAGCAGACTAAGGTAAACACACTCTAAGAAAAAGAGAGGAGTGACCTCCATATAAACCTATAACCAACTGAAAACCATTCAAACTGCAAACACAAGTGAGTTTGAGTCTCATTGAGTACCCCATTAACAAGGCCTTAAGCCATATATGTTCTCTGACGAAAGCAACGAGCTGGATGCATACACTCATATAACAAAATAAATAAATCCTAAAAAATACAAATCTCTTCATGGGCCTAAGAAGCCCTACTTATATATATATATATATAACAGGATTTGACATTAAGCAACATACAAGGGTTGACATGCCATTAAACCAGATAATCTAATCTAACTTTAACATGAAAATGAGGAGGAAAGACGTCTCTCTTTGAGAGAATTATTCGGCTTCCTGAACTCGTGTTCATGAAAGGATTGTATAAATGTTTGTATGAATGATGTCACCTGCATCATTCAGTTTAGAAGCAAATATATTTTGCGTAGTTGCGATGATAGCACCACATTCACATGCTTTTAAGTTCTAGGTTTCGTTCACCTTGGCTGCTTCTCAACAAAAGTAAGGGAGTACAATCCGCTTTGCTATTTTACAAATAGACGATAGACGAATACAAAAGAGGATAGATGGATTTCTGCGCTTTTCGATGTACGAAAGGAACACAAACTGTTTATGAATTTAAAGTAGGCTCGCTGTTTCTAGTTTCTCTGTTACATCGTGTCACCACCAGCATTATTATGGATGCCTTCCCTTTGGGAAAGAGATCCACTCTAGCAACCCTTGCGATATTTTCTTTATCGCCTGATTTACCTATGGGGGTCTTATGTCAGTTTACGCTATATTTTATATATACTTTACTCCTATGCCATTATGGATTAGTCCTCATTGTTAGTCTACTACACCTAAAAAGCCCTTTGATACATTCAGATTCTATTACCACATTGTGATTCAGAAAAATAGAAACCATTTCCTATGAATGATTTGTTTAATTTGCCTAGACTATATAGTTACTCAAATATTTACATCTCAAATGATACCAATTTTTTGAAACACTCTGTAGTATTTTATTACTATTTTTTAACCTCATCATCTAATGAATAATATACACAACGCAATGTGTATTCATGTATTTATATTATTGTATGTAACATTTTCCAATGTCACCAGAACATTCTATTCAAGCGATGGACTGTAGAATCGTAGTAAGCGAGTTCGTTCTCCAGTCGCGCTATTACGTTCACTTTTAGGCAAATACCCCTGGGAAAGGTATGAACACTCCTTCTCCTCCCAGCTATGGGTTTAATAGTACCACTACTGTTCTTCTTGGAGAATGGCTTTCGTATTAACTAAACTACAAAGATTGATATGCCATTAAACAAAGAAACCAAACCGAACCATTCTATTCAATAGTAATTAGTGAATTGAATAATGAAAAATTCTTTGTGATGGTAACATTGGACAATTTCAAGTATCACTTGAAGAGAACAAGGTTTGTTTTAATTAATAATCTACAAGTGATCATTAAAATACTCCTGTAGTAAATATGTGTCAACAAAAGAAATTTACGATTTAAACAATTTATCTCAAAGACAATTTAAGATAATGACACTTATTATGTACAGTTATACTGAGAAGAACATGAAAATTTTCACTGTTCAATGTGTGCATCTCTTGTCATATGGTATATATCTCATTAAGAGTTTTTCCTAACCCGAGTTATTCTATCTTCATCAACAGTAGGAACAACTCTTGAGACACCGTCTTTGAGATTTTATAACTTAACTGGTACTGCCAAAATCATTAGTAATATAATCCAAAGTTCTTAAAGAATAGTATATTGTAGGTGTTAATATTTGATTAGTAATTTTAATTATACTTTTGAAACAGTTACTTTTTTGATAATCTGTATGTGTTAATATATGTAAGTATGGTACATAAAAAATCCAAGATGATAGAATGAAAGAAGGAGGAAAAGAAAATAGTTTATAATCTTGAAAAGAGTTTTTATCATTCAAAAAATTATTTAGACAACCGAACTCTTACATTGATTCATTGTTAAGAACGACGTTTTCGTGGATATATTTTTCGTATTTTTCCTTGCAATATTCACCTGTGTAAAAAAAAGAAGACATTTGTTTTCTGGTCTCTTCCTTCAGTTGCACAAAGCAAAAATAATATCAAACATAATTTTCCTGTTCTAAGATGTTTATCAGAATTCCATTTCGTGTCCTTTGTTTTCCTTGGTTTGAAACCCGAACAGATCTAGTTTTTTTTTTTTTACATTTATTCGAGATCTTGATGTATACTGCTCCCTTTCCAACTGTCCTTTGAGAAAAAGGAGTTGTTGTCGATGAGGGTTGTATTAAATCTACTTTCAAGGGAATTTGAGATGACACATAGAGTCATAAGTCATAGATTATGACAGACACAAAGAGCAGAAATGGAGGATCGCGAAACGACTAAAGAAGACGATTCAAGCAAAAAGAAATTTACATGGCTGTTTTAAGTGACAAAACGAATTGCTAATAGTTACCGAGGCGTCATATGACGCACAAAACAGAATCCTTAATAATACTTGGTAAGAATATTTTTTTTAAAACAAATCATATTAAGGCTAAGATAACACAAAATAAAAGGATGGATGGAGACAGTGTGGGATGGGAATTGGGCCGTCAAGCATGTGATAAAATAATGCTTTAAATCGGATCAGAATAATGCAAAAGAAAGTAAGTATGACTGTGTGGGAAGAAGAATTCAATGGAAATTGTGCAAGCGTGTAGAATTTTCCATATAAACCAATGAAAGAGGCATAAATCAAAAGATTTCATGGATATTTTTTTAAATATCAGGGACTTGGAAATAAAATTAGAATCACCAAATAAGATCAGATATATGCATTGTAAGCAAATTGAAAGAAAGTTTTGATATCCATTGTTAGAGTGAAAGAAAGTGAAAACCTGAATATAAAGAACTGGTAAAAGTAGAGAGAATATTATTGAAGATGGAATTGACAGCTGTCATTGTCGTCTCTGAAAAGTTTATAAAATCCAAAGAAGAATCAAAGTCAAGATGATATAATTACGATTGTCAATATTGAGCAAATTTGGTAAAAGTTTGAATTCGGATATTCTTTCTACGTGACCGGTTGCCCTAATAGATTCAGAGAGCTCAGTCCATCCAACCTAATACACATACTCACACAAAATCACCAGCACAAACACATATGCATGTGTGTTCGTGTACATTTGCCTGAGTGTGTGCATGTATGTGTGTGCTTATGTATAAATATATTTATATTCGTGTATGTATGAACGGTCTCACTTTAGAGTAACAAGAAATTCTTTAGTCACGATAAAACGAGGGTGAAGTTGATTAGTTAAAATATAATCCTGATTTACATCTGAAAATAAACAGGTAGTCTACATTATTACTTTCCCAACTCACTTGTTCTTTCTCCTTTTTGTGTTTTTCCACTCTCTCTTTGCATCTTGCATCGCCACTATTTTAAACCCATTGATAAGCAGTTGTACCAATTCATCCTTAGATAATTCTGCCATAAATGCCGGGAACTACGTTAATAGTATAATGGGATTAAAGAAGAGATGGGAGTCTATTAAAGTAGTTGTAAAAACAACACGTTTTTAATCATTTCCCTCTTTTTTCACATCAGTTTTGGCAAGAAGAGTTTCACTGGAATCTGGGAGACTGCAAATCTCTTTGGGTCTCTTGGACTCTTCTGGGTATTCTAGCTAAGCTGAACAATGCTATGTTTTATATAGTCTCAATTTCCTTCTGATTTCCATATCATCCAGTCTTTATTCCAAGTTTTTGAGCATTGTCCTAAGTTCACCAACAAGTGGTAGCACCGTTATGTTCATGTTTCACTGTTTTTTTATGTGATTAACCGTTTCATATTTTTGTCCATATAATCTACATTGGTTATTCTGTTGCATATGATCAATTTTCGCTTCAATATATTTGGTCCATATGGCGATTTTTTGCTGCTATTAGAGGAGATTAATTTTCTCTCTTAAGGTTTACATTTTGTAGCCATTTCCAGGTTTTTTCACGTGTGTAATTACATCAGTTTGTCGTTGAGAATCTCTATCGATTTGTTTTTATTCCCATTTCTATTTCCAAGTTTTGTCGTTTTTTCTGCCAGTACATATGTTACCAATACTGTGATCGGCTGTTGCAATTAGTCTTTTATTTTCTCTTTTTAATGTAATTCTTGAGTCTTTTTATTGATGCGTCTACGAACACCTCAATAATGGCGTGTCCTCCTCCCATTTTTTCTTGATACATATATTCTATGTCACCAATTGTATTAAAGGTCTTGTACATAGTCATCCATTTACACGTTCTTTGGTATATTTGTCTTATTTTTTCCCTTGTTCATTTTAAGAATGATCCCGAGGAACTTACTCGGGGTATTTTCTAGGTGTTTATCTCTTTGATGAGATTTCTGCTGCTATGCTTGTTTTCAAGAAGCTTTCTCGTTCTTCTTGGGTACACTTTTCTTATTTTTCTTTCATATTCCCTTGTTCGATGATGCTCGCTTCCGGTATTTTCAAGTATTGCAATTTTCTTTTTCTCTAAGAATTCTGATTTTTTGGCTGTTCTGTTATTTCGTTATGTATTTTTTGACACTTTTCATTATGAACATGGACCATTTGTCAATGCCAAATTCCATTCCAATTTTCTGAATATTCATTTTTATTATTTGCATCAAAGTCTCCGATTCTTTTTCATTTTTTTGGCAAATAAGCTTGATATCGTCCATGTAAACAAGGTGATTGGTTTTTTCTCGAGATTTAAAAAAAAATTTAACCCCTGGTGAACGACGTAGATATATAATTTAGAGCTATCATTGCTTCAAAAAACAATAATAGTGAAAACGTGTTTCCCTGGAATATGCTTCGCTGGATTTTCTCCTTTAAAATGTTTTTCCTCCTACTGTTAATTCCACTTTATATTTTTTCATAGCTTTATCCATACATTAGATATTTTGTACATTTTCAGACACTTTGTGTTTTGGGGGCTATATCAAAGGGATTTTTGGAGTCAATCAACGCTACGGCTACATTTTTCCGCCTCACTTTGATGTCCTTGAGGATGTGATGACCAATGTACAGTAAATCCCCTGTTTCTCTTGTTCTTCTCTGGCACCCTTTCTATTCTTCTAGAAAAAGCCTGTGGCATAGAAATGAGTAAAAGATATCCCTAATCTGTGTAGTTAGGGGTTTTTTATATCATAGATAGACTCGCTATCGGTTTAAAAGTTCTGAGGATGGTTCTTTTACGGAGGTTTTTTTGCATTTAGGTAGTTTTTCCTTGAGTCAACTATTCGGATATTTTTGCTTCTTATAGGAATGTATTCAATTCAAAATCCAATCTTTCATCGTTGGACCGGAATTTTTAAAACCAGAATCCATGTATGCCATCTTGGCCGGACGTCTTCCAATTTGATACTTTCTTGTGTGTTGCTCAGAGCGATTTCTGTTGTATATTCTCCTCGTGACCTTCTTCAAGTCGTTTTTTCTTGTTATCTAATCATTCGGACTTTCTGTTATGTTTTTCTCTTCCCATATCTTACTCCACAATTGTCTTACTTCCTTAGCATATAGTTGTTGGTATGTTCCTGTGTATTTCCCGCCTACTTTTTAGTAGAACTTTCTTTCGTTATTTTGTTTGTATTGCTTGACCTTGTCCCAGAATCTTTGAGTCTCCCTTCTTTAGCCAATACTTTTTAATTAATCATTTCAAGGTGTATTATCAGATTTGTCCGCTGTTTTGATTTAATCTTTTCAACCCAACAAACCCTCGTGGGTTTTTCCTGTTTAATTACTCTTACTTATTAGCATAATTTTGTTACCTGCCTTTCTTGCCTAATTTTCCATCCGGGTTTTCTATTTACGTTCCTCTTCCAAATGAGATCACTGATTTTGTTTTGCTCTTGCATAAATTGGTTCGATTATTTCAGTGATGCTGCCTGTTTGGATATTTGGTAATAATCTCTTTACCATTACGGTTTCTACCCTGACCTTTTGTCCATTTTCGTTCCTGAGAGATGGTAAGGAAGTCTTTTTTTCAGTCATGGTTTTATTATTATCTCATTATTTATTCTGTCTTCTTAAGTTAACATTTATTTTCTGATGCTAGGGTCTATTGTTTCAGTTTTCAGTTATTTGCCTTTCAATTCAGGCAGGGGACTTTTGTTTTTGAGTATTTAATATTTCTATTCCGGTAGGGATTTCTGGTTCATATGTTCTGTTTATTGGTCCAAATATTTTTAGGATCTCACGGTCAGAAAACCAACATTTCTTTAATAATTCTAGCTTAGTGTAACAGTCTTTGGTCTCTTATATTAGTAGATACTGCCAAAATTTCAATCGTTCTTTTTCTATACCTTCTTTGTGTAGAATTGATCTTAAACTATCAGTGAAATGCTTTTCGGTTGCCTTGTCTATTTTTTCATTGATATCTTTGAGTTGATTAGTTGCTTTTGTCATTGTTTCTGTACTGGAAATAAGAACAGCTATCTCACGCAGGATTTTGAACGCGTCCCGAGCGTTGTCTATCAAAGGAGCACCTTCTGATCATGACGCACGGATCTTTTGTTTGGGTACCACGTCGAATTAAGTTTTGGATTTGTTATTTTTCTTGAGTAGCATATTCTAACTTTCCCGGATCCAGGTCTGTATTATCTGTGCTCTTGTCAGACATGACCAGACACTCTTGAAAGAAAGAGGAAAATTAAGCGAGTCATATAAAAAGCACTTCGGAGTCAAATTTACTAAGTTTTAACTCAGTAAAAGTTTAATGGTCACCTTTTTCTTTTACCTGCTCGGTTTTAATCTTCGTTCGTTTCCTAAACTGTTATTTGATGCATGGCTTGAAGCATGACTAATACTACTGCCTAGCTGTTTAAAGACGTGTTCGTCAATGCCCGAACATAGCACAGAGTTTCACTGATTTAAAATCATTTAAGCCATTACTATATACCATTTTTGTTTAAGAGGGTTCTACTCACGTGACGAGAAGGAGACATTGCTACAACAAAAATTTCTTTTAATTCATATTTTGTAATTTGACACTTTTTTCCTCTATTTCCTCTCCATTCGTATCAATCAAGCAAAAATAAAATTCAAAATTTTGTTTCGACGTGGTTTTCGTCTATATTATTAACATTTAGTTGGAAATGGCCAATTCTTCTTCAATTATCATGTGACAAATAATACTGAGTTTCATGTCACAATTTACCATTGCCGTGGAAAAGTTGACGAACGCAGGAATCTATGTTTCACTACCTAAAAAATTATTTGCTATTATAATTGTAGGGAGTCGCCGAGAGAACGAATTAGAGTATGGATACTGACCTTGAATTTTCTTCCTGGTTTTCTTTGGTATTTTTAACAAGCTATTCCGCTGGGTCGCTTTTAGTCTAAGGAATCCTTTGGAGCCCACCCACAAAAATGGGGCTCGTAAATTTTCCTCTCCTTACATCTTCGTGGCTGGTGTTCAACTCAGTGTCTTTACCTCATCAAGTATCGCCAATAACTCTTCATAAACGAGCCGTCCCTTCCCTTCCGCCTGGCATCGGAGGAAAAAAAACATCCGCTTCGGCTCTCTAGTCATCCTCACCTAACGTAGTCATTCACCTGTAACCGGCTGACTCACAACTGCCTTAGCCTAAGTTACTCAGAGGTCAACTACCTGTCCTCATGCCTGCCCTTTTAATGTTCTTATCTTTTTTTTCTCTCTCTCTCTCCTTCCTTAGAAATTAGGCTTTCGTTTTCTTTATAACTTACCATATCACGTAACAACAAACTGTATTGAAACAACCTTGACTTAAGTTGATGCTGTATTTTGTCTGTTATTGTGCCATACAAGTTTAAAGACTCATATTACAACATCAAGGGATTAGATTATCGCAAATTATATTAATTTCTTGACTTTTTAAAAAAGATTGCTTGAAATATACTGAAATTTTAACTTATTTAGCAGATTCCATAAGACTAATCACTGCAGTATCATAATGTTTTTGCATAAAAATATTAAATCTGATTAACTTTATAGAAATCGTGTAAATTATAGTAAATTATTCTATAAACTAGTTTTTATTTTTTAATGGCTTCAGTGGTGTTAACTGAGAATTTTCTCATTACTTTAGACTGATAAAACTTGATCAAATCAGTCGATGGACAAGGGGATAATTGTATTTTTACTAAGTGAGCAAGACAGCAAAGGAAGTAAGTGTATCTAGAGTTGTTAACTCGACATAATTGGCTCCATCTTCCATGGCCGATGTGATAGATTGCATTTTCTTTAAAGGTATTTCTGAAATGAAGCCAAGAGACAAATTTAATACATAAAGTAAAGTTTGCAAAAATTCTCTTATCATTAAGTATTAATTCAATGATTGTTCAAATTTATAAGGAAACACGAAACTCAATTAGTTGGCAATAGTAACAGCTAAATTCTCTTGTCTATCCTTTGAGCAGTGGTTCGATTTATATCTAAAAGCTTGTGTATTTCCTACAGTAATTTATGACAAGGAATCTTGAGTTTGTTTTGCAAAGGGAATTAACAGGTTACAATAGGTGATATTTCCTATTTGTATTAGTTGTTCAATTTTGTTTGGTGATCTACCATATTGATGGCCTTGTCTGAACGAAATATGAATCAATTACCGCATCATTTAAGTTGAGATCTACGTTTGGTGTCTATTCACTTACGTCAGCAATAATCTAAGGAACCCATCTGTTCTATCTCCTAACTATGGGTAACTACTGCGGCAGACTCGGTTCTTTATTCATGCATTGGCTAACAGTTTAAGAGAATAACAACTCTAAATTCAAACTAGTTTTAATCAGCTTTTAAAAGCTGACGTATCATATACTTTACGTGGCGAAGGAGTCGGTAAACATATATTTTAGCTATATTCTTGTCTCCGGACAAGAAACAAAGAAGGAAAAACGAGAGGCAGTCTTAGTTCCGGGCCTTTCTTCCTAAACGTAGCATTGGATTGATTGAACCAAATGTGCTAAGTCAGAATAGTCCAACGCCAGTGTGACACTACTTGAAAGTTTTAGGTTTGTGTTGCTTTTATACCCACATTTCGTTAAAGTGATTATGAAGCACATACCAAACTCGGAATATTTAAGCTGAACTCAATGAAGATTTTCTTCTTACTCTTCCGTAGACCAATTTAGATAGATATTGAGTCATAATTTTCCTTTGATAAAGAAGCCATTTTTATAGGCTTGGGTTAGACGAGACTAAGTTCAATTTCTTTTTCGAAAGTATAGAAAATAGTGCAGTCATAAATGGATGGGTAGATTATATGAAAGTCAACATACAAGTTATGTAGCACTTGATTCTTTCTTTTGCCAAAATTAGTGTTGTCAGACATTCGACCTTTGGTATGGGCACCTACTGGTCTCTCATACATCCTCACTTCTGCCAGTATCAAGATTTAGCAGCAGGGCTAATGTTTCCCGTGAGAGATTCAAACCAAAAGAGAGACAGAATAGATTGAATCATATTATATTAGACATATAGATATTAGACACATAGATATGAGCAGCGGCTTTAGGTTATCAATATTATTAATTGGAGTCCTATATTTTTTAACATAATTTACTTTACGTATAATTAAGAATATAAGAAAAAAAATAGTACCTAATTAGATTTTTTTCTAAAATCAGCATCAAGTTTCTGCACCTGTTAATGTTTGTACTATTAATACTTGCCGACTGACTGATCTAAAAACAAAATATTTTTTATCTGTCGTATGTGTCGCTAGGTTCATCGCCTGGCGTTTGAGGCGCTCATTTTTAGGTGAATATCGACAGAGCCCGAGGGATTTTTAGAGCCAGCGGGCGTGTTTGGGTTACGGTTCTACGCCCAGACTCACCTTAAAAAGTTTTTATGCTGTATTCATCCGTTTGGTGGGGCACGTGACAGATACTTTAATCTGTTGATTAAGTCGGTCGAGGTTGCTTGACGTTGGTACCGAGGAAGTCCAACATTCACATCATGTGGTCGACTCTCCCCGAGCTCTAACACTCCTCAACTGGGCTAAGTTTATCGCTTGGCGCCTGAGGCACCATTTTTAGGGAAATGCCGATGGGACCCGAGGCATTTTTGGAGTCGCCGGGCGTGTCTGGGTTACCGCTTTGCGCCCGGATCCACTTTAAAAAGGCCTCGTACAGCAGGCGCTCGTTTGGTGGGGTGCGTGACGAATACAAAAATATCCTGATCATGTAGTACGTCACTAATAGCGGTTAGGTAAACTCAACGCCGGCGAGTATTGAATTTTGTTAATGTTATAAAGATTTCCATTTCATTTCTTTTTTGGTTATTTCTTATTCAGTAACCTTTTGTTTGTTTACAACAATCTTTGACCCAGATTAAGTGCCAGTCACCGTCGCTACTATAATCTTTGATCTTAAACGCTCAATGACAGATATATCATACACCCACATACGCACACAGACTCTGACACGCATAAATAAGCTCACATGAGCACCCGTAAATCTTACATAGGACTATAATATTCTGAGTCCGATGTTGAATTACTAAATTTCCCCTCTATAATGTTATTAGAAACAAACAAAAAAATTTATTTATAGTCAAAATTTAACTGTTAAGTTAAAACAAAATCATATTCTTGAAGAAACAAAGTTTAAGTAAAGAAACCTACTCCCTTAAATCATGTTATTAGAATTTAGATGTAAAGGATATTCATCAGCAAAACATATTTCAACAATGGGCACTGGAATGGATTTGTCACAAAAGCCCTCGTAAATCTTTTTAACGAGGCTTAACGTGGCGCAAGAGCAAAACATCAGTTATCAAAATTATGAAATAGAAAATAAAGAGAAAATAAATTATCTTTTTTCAGTTTGGAATAATTCAAAAGAAAGAAGTCTTCTTGCTCACGCAAACGTTATGCTTTATATTTCGAATGTTGAAAGCAGAAACGGAAATGATGAATAAAGAGGGAGCAAAATTTTTATTTTACTTTCAATTGATAAGTAAATTTAACAAGTTTTGTTGCTTGGGTGTCAAGTAAGCTGGTATATCTTATCAAAGAGTGGAAGTACGTTAAAATACGAAGAGTTGAACTGATAGTTAAAATACGAAGTCGATAAATACACACACACACACATATATATATATATATATATATATATATATATATATATATATATATATATATATATATATATATGTGTGTGTGTGTGTGTGTGTGTGAGTGTGTTTCATTATCAAATCTTGCTGAGAGCACAGAGTATTTGAACTCACACTCAATATGCAACTCTATCGTCCATCACTCCTGTCAGGTCCTTTAGTCTGCATTAAATGTGCACACAAAGCTGATTTTTTTTTGTGGGCTGCTTTCCCCAGAATTCGTTCAAAACACCACACAGCATTCTTGAGTAGTTTCCATTAATCCTTTTCTCTATGTGTTTTATTAGCTTTCAGGTGGTACATCAATAAATGTATCAGCAGTACATGAACGGTGTATATTTCCATGACAAATTATATAATTCACTTCTACATTCGGAAGAACCTCAATATTACTAGTAGAACAAGATGTTACATATTAAACACGGAACATGAAACTGAACTGGTTGTAGATTACAAAGAATCTTAGAAAAGACGTGGGAACAATAATCTCCATAAAGATGGCATCTAAAGAAATTCGAGTTAGGTTGTTATTTATTAAAAATACGTAAAGTCATAAATAAGAAGATAAATGAATAACATTTCCTTTATTCTAGTTTTAAATAATAGATTTTCTATGGTTACGACGTCAACACAATTATAGCGGTGGGATAGAAAAGCGTTGGAGAAACTAATTATCATTTCATTTCATTAATCTTAGTTTTCATGTTGGCATTTTATATAATTTCATTTATCGAAATTACTAAAGTTCGAAATATCCTAAAGCTAAATTTTGAATTTTGAGTCAGTAATTTTAGAACTTTCTTATTTGTTAAAGTCTTTTAAATCATTGAAGCCATAATGGCGTGGTAAGTAATATAGTTAACGTTTCATGTTGATATATATATATATATATATATATATATATATATATATAACATTTTTTTCTGAGTTGTGCTTGAAATCCAAATGCTCTTCAAAATCGAAATGCCTCCAGCCCACAGCAATATAACAAGCCACAGTCCTATTTAAAGGAGATGAAAAATTTTCTACACTTGAATGACAAAAAGATCTTGAAAACAAAGGATCAATTTCCACAAACTATTAATCAATGATAAAAATATGTTCACGTCAATACACTTTCATGTTATCTATGTAATTATCCAACTCCTAAGTTACAAATAAGATGTGGCACAAGGTCAATATTTATGTGAAGTTGGTTTGAATTCAGTTTAACTTCTTTACGGCTAGTTGCCTGACCAAAGTTAGAGAACACAGACTGGAATATAATTTACCCATAGTTAGAGGAGACAGATAGATTCACGTCTTTTCCAAGGGCATTAGAGCTATATGAAACGCAAATAACTTCCTCCAGGATTTGAACTCTGGTCATCGATTTCTTTTCCCATGACGATGACCATTGCAACAATCAAGTCTCCTCTCACAGTATGGATCAGGCTTGAAAAGCAAAACTTTCAAATATTTAAAAACAGGAAAATTCTGACCAATATTTCCAACTTCATTCGTTGAGGAAACAGCCAAGCCATTCTAACTGTAGCTGAGGAGATTGTCGATTTGCATTATACTAAACTTATAAAGTTTTACAAAACAGGGTTGCAGAATATTAACGCTCATATTTCTTTTCTGCTAGAGCTTAAGCTGCTGTCGTCACTATCTTTTCTTTTGTCTTCCACGCTTTTTGTTTCCTTGTTTTTTTACATGAATCTTTGAATTCCTCAGTGTCTATCCGTCTGTCTTTTTCTCTCAGGAACATTGTTTTATGCTTTTCTTTCTTTTTGTCTGTTGATATTTCGAATTGGCTTTTTTCTTTTCAATTGTTCGTCTCGTTTTAGTCGGATCAGATCAAGCAGACAGCTCCACAAGAAACCATTTCCTATAAAGTGATTTAAAAGCGTATATTTTACTAATCCACGTTGAGCTATCGGCCTTTCTACGCGCATCTGGCTAATGTATATACTTATCCGCTTTTAACTCGATAGATAGACGAGTTGGTAGATCACATGGATATAGTACATTTTACTAGAACATGGATGTATTGGTAGTTGGTGTGTAAGAAAATTGTGTTGTGCTGGTCTTCCACAAGAGAAGCACATTTAAAACAGTAATACCTTTTAGCAGACAATGAATTGTTTCTTGTGATATTGATGGAAAATAGGGTAACTCTGAGCGAAGTGTTGATATTTATTCTGAAATTTAAGATTACTATTTAGATCTCATTTTCTAAGAAGAAAGGATGCTTTAAAATGACATTTCATATATATATATATATATATATATATATATATATATATATACACGCACTCACACATGCATGCACGCACACATATGTATATATACGTTTATATTCTTTTCTCTGTGTGTGCTTGTAAGTGTAATTCAGGTGAAATGTGAATGTGAAGTGAAATGGACATATATTCATGTGTGAATGCATTTGTTACAGCAGCAAAAGACCCACTGTCGATGGTTCTTTATGATTCATTTTCTCAACTGTGTCATCAGTAAATTTATTCACTAACAATTACATCGACTGATAATCACTTAGCCAAAAAACAAACACCAATTGTCCTTGTCTACGGAACCTTAACTGAGATATATATGTTCTATCCCTGATATTGAGTACTCTTTATTCATGCATATAGACAACTAATATATATATATATATATATATATATAAGTGGGAAAGTGAAGAATTTTGAGGCACCTAGCAAGAATTGAACTCAAAATCAATGGGTATTTCGCTAAATATTACGCCATATGAGGTGAGGTAAGTTTTTTGAGTGTGTGGATTTGACTAATCCAATTTTGGTACAAGACCACTCGGGACACCAGTTGGTATAACAATCATAAGCACTAACTTGCGATACCAACCTCTATACCTAACGTTCTTGACAGAGACGTCATTCATATAGAGACAAAAAATAACTTGAACTATTATTATTCGTACATTGTTTTCTCTGTGTCTCTTCATGTCTAGCAAATTGAATATATTCCAATCTCTGTATTATCTGTGTTGACATCTTACAATTTCTGTTCATATCCATCTCAGTTAATCTTTTTACATTTATATATCCTTCTCTTACACACACACACACACACACACACACACACACACACACACACACACACATACACACACACACACACACACACACACACGTATATATATATATATATATATACACACTGGCACATAAAGACACACATAAAGAAATGAACGTAAACATATATACACCTATGCATGTGTGTTTGTGTGTGTTTTGTGCAGTAAACTGACTCCTTTTTCCGGTCTGTTATATATTCAAATGCGCAACGAAACATGGATATAGTAAATACCTAAGTATTTTCGTAAAATAAATTTGAAAGCTACGGCAGACATTTTTTGGTCGATAGTTTCAAGAAGAAAAAAGCGTCAGGGCAAAATGGATTAAAGAAAAGAATTCAAGCCTATCAGATTGTTAAAAGAGAGAGGAAAATGCAAACACTGAGAGAAAACGAAGACAAAAGATGTATAGCGGATATGATGCAGTAGATAAAGAAAGAAAGAGAAAGACGCGTTTGTACTCAAAAGGAAAACAGAAGGAAAAAACAGATTCAGTGTATGTTGCGAACAAATGTATACAATAAAATAATAAGAAAGAAAGAAAGAAAGAAGAGACGGATTGAATAAAATAGGAAGAAGAATGAAAATAAAAAGTATATAAAGCGAATTATAAGTTTGGTTTGGTTTCTTTTTTTTTAATGGCATATCAACTCTTTTTAGGTTATTTAATGCCAAAGCCATTCTCCTAGAAGAACAGTTGTGGTACTATTTAACCCGTAGCTGGGAGGATAAGGGGGTTCATACCTTTCCCAAGGGTATTTGCCCGAAAGTGAACGTAATAGCGCGACTGGAGTACGAACTCACATACTACGATTCTGCAGTCCATCGCTTTAACCATTACACCACGAGGACACCCCCGCGAATTATAAAGCATGTAGTTGAAGGAGTTGAAAGAAAAAATGAAAATGATGAAATAAAATCGAAATAGAAAAAGGTACGAATAAGTAATACAATTCAACAAATAAAGAAAACTAAGAATGGTTGGTTAGCTCTTTGAGTTTCACGGCACATCAACCACTATGGGTTATTCAATGCCAAATCTGGTTTACACATATGAATTATATATGATTTGTAACCATTTTTTATATGAACTCACTTTTTCTTAATAAACTCACTTTCTTTCAAATTCATGTTTTGATCCATTCGACCAACAAGTAGGATCCCCAACAGGCACCATTATTCCGGGTCAAAGAGGACCCACTAAAAGTTGTAATTGTTGAGATTAAAACTAAGAATGAAATAAGGAAGAAGGAAGAAGAAAAAGTTTTAGAATGAAGAAAAGAAATAAGGGAGGAATTAAAGTGAAATAGAAAAGGGAGGGCATTAATTAATGAACAAAGAAATTATGGAAGAGTGAAACGAATAAGGAAAGGAAAGGAAAGGAAAGAATAAAAGGAAATTAAAAAAAAACGCATTGAAAAGTAATTTCAGGCGAAGGAAAAGAAGCCAAGAAGGAAGAAAGAAATGAAAAAAGAAAGTATAAAATCACTGAAGGAGGAAAGAAGGAAGGAAGGAATAAAGAAAAAAACACTAACGAAATTAAAGAAAGAGAGAAGAATGAAGTAATAGAAAAATTAGGAATGAAGTCGGAATTATAAAGAGAAGAGAATAGTTAAAAAAATAAAATAAGAACAAAATTTAAGTTTGAATCTCTGAGACGAGAAATTATTACTCAGTTTTGTGTTGTGACTCCAGTTCTTGTTGTGATTTTGATCGTTACTTTTTTGCTCTTAAATTCTTCGCCTTTTTTCAAATGTCTGTTGTAGTCGATAGTTATTTACAGAGAATTGCTTACTTCCGAGACAAGACTGGATGTATGTGTACACCCAATGAGACTCGAACTCATGAGTGATGGTTTGTTACTGTAGTTTGCTAACCGTTACACCGTATGATATTGTCGAAAATCGGAGAAATTCGACACAAATTCTAAGTATCAGTCATGGAATAGCTTTTTTTCTGATTATACAACCCATGTTTAGTGTAAATTCAGATACCTGTCAGTTAAATCCCTACGTCAGGCAGTGCATGAAAAACTTATAAACTATAATTATGTTGAAGGAACGAGCGTTATCTAAAGAAGGAATTAACTATGAAGAGATAATCCTCGAAGCATGGACTGTCAAATGTGAACAATCTGGTTAAAAAAAAAGGTTGATAATTCCAAGAATAGTATCAATTTTGAGAGAAACCTGGTGAACACCAGAGATTATAGGGACCGAAATTTGTGAATATGGTACCAGCTAAGTTGATGGCACTTAAACGAGCACATAAGTATATAAGGAATTGGATAAGGAACAAAGGTAAATAATAATTTTGGAAGAAAATATTCTTTATTATGAACCTTAAGTTATAAGAAAGCTTGATTTAACATGGAATAATTCAATTATCAATATTAAACATTTTTTATTCTGACGAAGGTTGCTGTATTTACTTTTAATAAATGAATTGCAAAATTGTTCAACCGCACAGAGTGAATACACAACAGACAGTTGATATTAATATGGATTGGTAACGGGAAAATAAACACGTTAGTATTCAAAAGTTATAAATCAGTCATCACAACGTTCGAATTTTAAGTTCTATTCCGAAGAAAGACATTTAAAATTAACAAGAGAAAATTTTCTTTCCATAAATTCGCTCTATTCTAACTTTTACCGGATTTAAGTAACCTCTCAAAATATCGATATTTTCATCAAACATGCAAACTAACAAATCATATCGATTACCAAATGATTTCAATGGAAAATAGTTTAAATTCTGATTCCAAAATAGATCCTCTTCACTTAGCGGAATACTATCTTTCCTTCGCATTTAGTAAATACATTTACCCAACCCTTCCACCAAACATGTCAATTTATTAAGTGGGTACTTTTCATTTGAATTCAGAGTTTTCCTTCTCCTAGACTGGTTGCTTTACAAAAAGGCTTGAAAACCCTGTCTACCCTACTACTTGCACATAGTTTGAGAAGGAAAGATTGATTCATGCCTTTTTCAAGGACACTTACATGAAATGAAGTTTAAATATCTTCGGCTAAGATTTGAACTCGGGTCACCGATTCCATTTCCTACGACTCCAGTTAATGTAGCGCAATACCCCAAAGACTATTGAGGTTAATACATGTCAATATGGTCACACACCCACCCCCACCCACACACGCGCGCGTTCGCACACAACACCCACACCCACCCACACGCACGCACTCAAAAACACAAACATAAACACGCATATATATATATATATATATATATGAAATCTTTTTTTCATCATGGGCAAATACGATTGTCTGTGACGATATGCCATGAGTAGGAAGAGAACATGATCACATCAGAAAACACAGCAGAAACATTTCATTAAAATTTGTCGCCTATGTCGACAAGAACGTAAATCTTGGACTGAAATTGTTAATCGATTATTGTGAACTAGTGTCTGGAAAATACCAACACACACACATGATTTCTTTGTTTGTCGGGATGAATTCATATTTTAATAAACAAAGAAGGCCACTCATTTCACAGGAAATAATATACAACGCAGTCTCGATGTTCCACTTAAAGGTCAGGTTAATTAAAATCTCATATCACAGAGTTTCATTATTTTTGTTTTGGAATATTGTCTGAAAAATTATGAATATAAGAAAAAACATCATTTTCCTATGTTATTCTCTCATTTTATCAGAAAACCTCGAAAATCTGGTGGTATTGAAAACTGCTGTTGGAATGTTCTAAATCATTTGCAATGAGACTTTGGCCCGGAAACTATACCTCAACCCAGAGTTAACATCTATTAGAATATGTTAGGCAGCACAGCCGTTATCTTCTGTAAGAGGCTGTATATTAAATTGCATATTTGAGAAGCTGTATGAGAATTTAGTTTGTCTGACACTAATATATCTGAAGTAATGAAAAACTGAAAAAAAGAAAAGGGTTGGTAAGAAAAATTTGAGACATTTGAGAATGTATGAAAAAAAAAATGAAGAAAAGAACATTTTTTTGTGCAGGGAGAGATTATATGTAAAATCGGAAAAAATACATAATGTTTGTTCGAGAAAATCTACCAAAAGACATTATATATATATATATATATGTGTGTGTGTGTGTGTGTGTGTGTGTGTGTGTGTGTGTGTGTGTGTGTGTGTGTGTTTGTGTGTGTGTCACTGCATATGCATTTGTGACAAAGAATATATTATAGAAACATACGGCAGCTAATGTTATGAATTACAAACAATGTTAAGTGATAATCCGTAATGAGGTAGGTACATTGTTGAAGACAATGTTAAGAAGGAAAACGAAGAAATAAATTAAAAATAAGGAAATACAATAGAAAATCTGTAATATGAAAGTACGAACAGGAACGATATTCTTAATACGTGATAAATCCTTATTTAGATTTTGGTTCTCTGCAGTGACCATTTTCAAGAAACAGTAAATTCTGTCATTTAAGATCTCCTATACCAAGTGTCAGCGGATAAAAGTGTACTTTTTTAAATAATAATTGACACTAATCTTGTAAGTTCTGCCGTAACTACGTGGTTAAGAGTTTCTGTCTCATTTGGTGACTTCTACAGATTTCTTTTGGTGATGAAATGAAAGTAAAAGGGAAATTCGTACAAGAGAAAAGAATTAGAAGTAAAAACAAAAGATAGATTGATAGATTATAAGAGAGAGAGAGAGAGAGAGAGAGAGAGAGAGAGAGAGAGAGAGAGAGAGAGAGAGAGAGGCTGAAAATAGAGATGTAGAAAAAAGAGAGAATGAAAGTAAAGTGTGTGTGGAAAGAAGTAGAAGTAGAGAGAAACAAAGAGGGTGAAAAAAGGAAAGTCAATGAAAAACAGAAAGGGTAAAAAGGAAATAAAGAAAAGATAGATATAAAAGCGACTCTTACAGAGATTCACTCCCAGAAAGAGATATAAAAATATTTCTAAGAGAAAAGTTCAGGCAATGTTTCCACGGAAGTCAATAGGGGGTGGAAAAAAGGAAGAAATAGCGACAACGATTGAACAAAACGATTTCACTTTGGAAGGTCGACATAACACACACACACACACACACACACACACACACACACACATATATATATATATATATATATATATATATATATATATAATTTAGGATAGCGTAGACATATAGTCAACGCTACTTAGTGACTGTCGGTTTTTCGCCTGTGCAATTATCGAACCAAGGAAGTATATATATATATATATATATATGGGAAGAGAGAGAGACAGAGAGAGAGACGGAGAGATAGAGAGAAAGATTGGAAGGATATACATAGAGAAAGTGAATGATATATATATATATATATATATATATATATATATCAGCCGATTTAAATCTATCTCTCCATCTGTCTATCTCTATTGCTACTTGCTAGTTATTTATAACTGGTCAGTCTATCGATTTATCTATCTGTCTGTTTATTACCTGCATTACGATTTCTGGCTTATTCTGAAATCACGCTGAAAGCAACGGTTTTGTGTAATCAATATTCTAATTTCCAATGTGTGTATATGAACACAAGCGTGCACCCATGTTTATCCACATCTGTATTTATAAGTGTTTGTATGTCTTTATGCAAAAACATTTTTTGTATGAATGTGTCTGTTAACTTACATTTAATTATTTGCACACCAGGGGCTCAATGGTATGTGTATGTGTGGAGCAGAATTAGAAGGAAATATGATTTTGTTAAGTTTGACAAGTGTCTATTGCTTTTTATGATAAATGATTAGTAATGTCGTTATTGGGCAACTTATAACTTCTGTTCTTATTATATAGATATCCAAGTTTTTTGACAACACAGAGTCAGAAAAGTCTTTTCGAATTGTAGCTGAACCTATTTGTGCATATATATCGTTAAAATCATTGGAACCGGCATGAATTGGGTTCTCCCTAGATAGCGTCCTCTCCCCAAATCTATTTCCAAAAATCGACGGTTAATCAATGATAATTAAACTTTATCTATTTCAATCTATCGACTTTCTTTCTTTCTTTCTTTTTTTTCTTTTTTCTTTCTTTCTTATATTCTGCCCGGCTTAAACCCAAGTCATGTTGATCCAACATATTTATGTCTGTACATTGTCTTTCAACTGTTCATAACCATTGAGTACTGTAGGTGACTTTGAAACGCGTGCTCGTCAAACTAGGGTAAATCTGCTGTCTATTCATTGGAGTGTTAATTTTCTACTGAATTAAAAAAAAAGGTAAAAATCGGTAAGTATGTTCAAGTCCAAATATGAGAAATTAGTAAAGAAAGATTATGTTGCATCAGCCTTCTTAGTAAATTAAACTTACATATCATAAAATCAATCTTTGACATCCTAACACTCGATGTCATACAGATACATTTCATTTTCTTATTTAGCTTTCTCGATTTATTCAATAACAATTATCATTTTTACATTTTAAAATACTAATTCTTCTATGTTCAATAAGTTGACATATACGTGGCGCGATCAGCGTACGGAATGGAATAAGTGACCTGAATTAGGATACTTGTTTTTCACTTTGTATTCATGTCCTTAAGTTGGCTATGAATCCATATCATTTTCTCAGCTATCGTTAAATAGTAGAGTATAAAGGTTTCTTTAGCTTTGATTAGACAATTAGTCAAAAAGTGAAACTTTGAATTCAAACTCGATTGAAAAATGACCTCATGTCTCATCCTTCCCGTAGCAAATAAGTTAGGTAAATACATACATATATGAGTGCGTTAATCACCAGATGGAGACACAGAATATTTCGACATTGTAGCAGGAGTACTACAAGGGGACACGCTGGCCCCGTACCTCTTTATCATTTGTCTAGACTACGTACTTAGAACATCGATTGACAAAATCAGAGAGATTGGCTTCGAGCTGACGAAGAATAGAAGCAGAAGGTACCCCGCAAAAACAATTACCGACGCCGACTACGCCGATGACATAGCGATACTGGCAAATACACCCAACCAAGCCGAAACACTACTGCGTAGTTTAGAACAAGCAGCCGCAGGCATAGGCCTCTATGTTAATGCACACAGAACGGAATATATGTGCTATAATCAAACGGGGGACATCTCCACTCTAGAAGGAACCCCTCTTAAACTAGTAGAAAAATTCACTTACCAAGGAAGCAGCGTCGAATCAACCGAAAAGGACATCGACTGGAGGTTAACGAAAGCATGGACAGCTATCAATAGGCTATCGATTATATGGAAATCAGACCTAACCAATAAAATGAAACGCAGTTTCTTCCAGGCAGCAGTCAGATCGATACTGCTATACGGGTGCACTACATGGACGCTGACAAAACGGCTGGAGAAGAAGCTAGATGGCAATTACACAAGAATGCTGCGTGCAATCTTGAACAAGTCCTGGCGACAATATCCCACAAGACACTAACTGTACGGCCACCTGCCTCCTATCACGAAAACTATTCAAGTTAGACGAACCAGACATGCAGGACACTGCTGGAGAAGCAGGGACGAACTCATAAGAGATGTACTCTTATGGACCCCCACACATAGCCGTGTAAAAGCAGGACGATCAGCACGAACATACATTCAGCAGCTGTGTGAGGATACGGGATGTTGTCCTGAGGACCTGCCTAGAGCGATGAATGATAAGGAGGAGTGGCGAGAGAGGGTCAGGGATATCCGTGTTACCAGCACGACATGGTGATGATGATGATGGATTTCTCAATTGTTTACGTGATCGGTTTTTGTTTAAATAAAAGTCAATAGTTCTAACTTCTTATTTTCAAAGGAGAAGAGATATCCAAATGAAAAAAATTAGTACAACATTATATTCCTTTTAATATGTTTCTGAACTATAGTTTACCTCAGTAAATATATATTCGACTGTATCAAGTGTTTTTCGTTTTTTAAGTACTGGAGCGTTTAGGGTAACATCTAGTTGATTTCTGTACATATAGAGTTTATTTAATACTCTGCATAAGACATCTTTAAACAATTCTACACCACTTTAAATGTTTTCACTGGTTGGTGACCTGATTTTCGCTTAAGTTGTATTTTAAATCGTCGTAATCGACATTCAGTAATCGTCCAGTTTTAAGCATTTTAAATATTTCTAGGGAAAAGTTACTAAAACTTAAAACACTTAAACAAGATTTTACGGTCAGATATTTCATTTCATTCTTTGGATTCTGCAAGTAACTTCAGCCCACTTAACCAAAAAAAGGGTCATAATACAAATGTATGCCTCACTGAAACATTCAAAACAAAAGATGCAGGTGAATATAATTGTAAAGGATATGATTTATGTGCTTTCAGAGAATTGTGTTTTCCGATTTTTTGCTGATAAATGAGGTTCTTTTTGTAGCTACTTGCAAAACATCATTTAATACCTCAAAAGATAAATTGAAATACTTAAAAACAACATGGCATGGAAAATAAGAAAAACAGCATCAAATTGGATGAAAATCTCAAACCACTGTAATTCTTTACCAGTAGAAGAAAATAGGAGAAAATTTCTTTTTCTGAACAATAAACACTTCTAAACAAAGTATTAACGGTTATTTAATAATGCCAACTTAAATTCTATTTTGTTAACTAAACAATTAACAAAAAATGTAAAACCGATTATTAATCAAAAAGAAGATACAACTTTAGAAGATCAGAAAATTTATAGACAATAAATAAATGAATAAATAATAAATAAATAATTAAATAAATAAAAGGAAGAATTAATTGAATAAAAATCTGAATCGTAACTCTATAAACTAAGAACTCATAACCCAGTAAAAAAAGTTATACCAAAAAAACATGATTTGAAAAATAAAAGATAAAAAAAATACTTTCCAAAGTAAACCCAAGTTAGAAACATAAATAAAACTCAGATGCCTAAACCAATAAAAAATAGATAAATTTATAAATCGTTTCCATGAATAAACTTATCGTCAAACTAAAAATAATTTCAACGAAACATTAGACCTAAGGTGAAAACCAGAACAAACGTTCCCCTTTACCATAATTTCCCAGTTGCCTATATATAGACATTACAAGCAAGATTGGCATTCGAGCCGAAGGGTAAGAAATAATCAGCTTAGTTTCAGGAATGTACCCTCTTCCCTACAAGTGATAAGGGCTATGTTTATTGCTCGGTGCCTTAGGCGCTTTTAAAACAGAAGGCCGACAGAACTAAGCAATATTTTGTACTGTTTCCTGCGGAGTCCTCACACATTAAACTGACCTTGTATCATATTTTGAACACATGGTTTCAAAATACACGTCGACGTGAAACTAAGAGTCTCCATTTATTAATAATTTCTGTATTTTCTGTTACATACGTTATATTCGAGATATCGAGTCTCGTCGCTTATAAATATAGTAACACATAGAAAGTGAGTCTGTCTGTCTGCCTGTCGATATAAATGTATGTGTGTTTACTGGACAGTCGATTTATTGATGTGAAATAGATATGTATGTAGCTCTTTTTCATAGATATACATATTTTTTGAATGATGAAAAATAAAACGACAGGGTAACAATGAAATAGGCAAAAAAGTGAATATGAATAAACTTACACAAAGCAAAAAGACGGACATAAGTACAGTAAATAAAGTCAAAAATAAAAGCAATAAACTGTATGGTTTATGTAATATTCGCTGACAAGGAAATTTTTTTTTTTAGGTCAGAAGCTTATTTCGAAAAATGAATAAGCAAAAATGAAAAGCGTCGCGGTGACGTCGTTGTTAGTTGTAGTTGTGTGGACAACAAAGATCGAGATGAAACAAAGAAAACGTTTCAGCAAAAATAAATATATATGTAAATAACGGTAGGATAAGGAAGGAGAGGTAGCACTAGACTAACGAGATTATTGCTCTTGTCAATAATATCTGCTGTACATCGTCTACAAAAGGCGGAAGTTACTCTGCCGGGCGAATCTAATAAAAGACAACTTATATTAATATATGGAAGGTGGTAGGAAAAAAGTATCAAAACTGAAGCTGTGTTTACCAATACTAAAATGAGCAATATGGGAAACATTAATTTTCTTGAAAATGAAAAGTGTATTTAAAAAGTATTAAGATTGAAGTTGTATCTACTAATACAAAAATAAAGAATGAATGAAACAATAGTTTTCTTCAAAATAGAAAGTGTACGAAAGAGAGAGAGAGAGAGAGAGAGAGAGAGAGAGAGAGAGAGAGGCGAACATGAACAATGAATTAAGCGTTAATTTTTCTTCGAAATACAATATGTATTTCAAAAAATATCGGGACTGAAACAGTATTTAAAAACAGAGAAACGAACAATGTATAAAATGTTAATTTTATCTAAAATAGAAATCGTGTTGAAAAATAGCAAGACTGAACATGTATTTACCAAGACAGAAATGAACAATGAATAAAAGGTTTTCTGCAAAATACTCTTCATGGAATTCAAAAAATTATTCAAGCGAGATTCCTATGATGAGTAATTGATAAAATGGTTACATTATGCTTTAGCCCCATACAAGAATTAGTTTGTGGTGTTGGAGAGTTGTACTGTTTTTCAGGGTAAAATGTGTGTTCATCATTATGAAGTACTTCAATATGATACGTAGACAATCATGAAAGACGTCCCAACGATTTAATTTAGAACAACATTTGGTTTGCATTTTTATTGGACAAGATAAAATAAGGCATACAAATTTTTAAGATGATGGTATCCTTTTTGAAACAACCTGCACACACACACACACACACACACACACACACACACACACACATATATATATATATATATATATATATGAGGTATAAATGAAAGAATGGTTAATCGTTTTATGAGGAATGAAAAATTCCTCAGTTTAAGAACGGAACAAGTAAAGAGCTTTTTTTCGTAATATATATATATATATATATATATATATATATATATATATATATATATATATACGAGGGAAGATGACTTTCGACAGAAAGATCAACATATTTTGCTTGAAGTATGCTTTACAAAAGTACTTTGAGATTGCAAAAAAGCAGTACGTGATTATTTATGCAAAGATAATTGCAGCTTAATTCATAAAAGGTTAACTGTATAAGTCAATTTTCTATATTTTTGCGGGTTTTACTTTGCCAAAATAATCACAGAAACATAAAGAAAATAACAAATGAATATTGCAGAAAACATCATAGAAACCTGCAAATAAACACAACCATGCTATACTATAATAATTTCTTGGTCCATGAATTTACCAGACGAAATAATAATAATAATAATAATAATAATAATAATATCTTAGGAGAACTAGAAAACTACTCGAGACAAAACGCAATAGCAGAAAACTTATCAAAGGAATAAATACTTGGGCTGTACCCCTCGTTAGATACTCGGGACCCTTTCTCAAGTGGACCAGAGATGAACTTAGACAAATGGACCAAAGAACTAGAAAACTAATGACCATGCATAAGGCGTTACATCCCAGAGACAACGTTGACAGACAATATGTATCAAGAAAAGAAGGAGGAAGAGGACTTCCCAGCATCGAAGACAGCGTTGACGCATCCATACAAGAAGGCTACATAGAAAAACACGAAGGAGGACTGATAACGGCCATCAGAAACAATACTAACAACACGATAGATAACAGAATGACAAACACTAGGAAACAAAAATGGGAGGAAAAACAACTCCATGGGCGCTTTAAACGACTAATAAACAACATCTTGCACGACAAAACCTGGACATGCCTAAGAAAAGGAAACTTTAAGAGAGAAACAGAATCTCTCCTAATGGCAGCACAAAACAGCGCCTTAAGAACCAACCATATCAAAGCGAGGATAGATAAGACACGACAAAATAGCAAGTGCAGACTATGTGGTGACAGAGATGAAACCATCAATCACATAATTATCGAATGCAGCAAATTGGTACAGAAGGAGTACAAGGGTAGACATGACTGGGCGGGCAAGATGATCCACTGAGTAATGTGCAAGAAATTTAAATTTGACCATGCCAACAAATGGTATATGCACAACCCAGAACCTGTCCTAGAAAATGATGCACACAAACTCCTGTGGGACTTTGTTATATAAACGGATCACCTAATCTCGGCCCGAAGACCAGATCTTATAATAATCAACAAAAAAAACGAGAATCTGCAAAATTGTTGACTTTGCTGTCCCGGCGTACCATAGAACAAAACTAAAAGAATATGAAAAGAGAGATAAGTAACTCAACCTTGCTAGAGAATAGAAAAAACTATGGAACATGAAGGTGACAATTATACCAATTTTAATTGGTGTGTTTCGAACAATAAATCAAGGGTTACTAAAGGGACTGGAGGACTTGGAGGCTGGCGGACGAGTGGAAACCATCCAAACTACTACATTATTGAGACCGGCAAGAATACTGAGAAGTGTCCTGGAGACTTGAGGAGATTTGCGGTCACTCAACCTCCAGAAAAAGACCATCAGCTAACGCTGATGTGAAAAACTCTGATGAGTAAATAATAATGATGATAATAATAATAATAATACGAAACATACTTTATCATGAGAGTGATAAATTGAAAAGTTTTTAATCTACGAATATCCTTCATTAAATTTTTATCAGTGTTTATAAAATATTTCTCAAAGATATATTAAAAATGTGAGATAATAAAATATATAAAGAATAAATAAATGAATACAATTCTACAATCCAGTAAAAAAATCATCTTTTAAATGATTATAATAAGCGTCCATACGTTCTGCATAAATCATCATACTTACCTTGCTTGGAATATTGGTACATTTTCTTTTGTAATAAATCCATATTCATTCTAGCAAGACGTGTCAATCTGAATTTCTAAACAATCTTCTTTCTCCATCCGTCGGATTTTATTCCAATCTTTATGCAAGCATGCGCACAGGCATATAATTTTAAACGTAAAAACAAACACCGACAGGTACATATATTCATGTCGTTATTTTGCAAAGATTTATATCTATTATGATTATGCATATATACTTCCTTAAAGTTTTCGCTTATACCACACACACACACACACACACACTCATACATGCATATATACACGAGTTCTTTTGATTGGAATTCATTCGGCTACGGCGTCTTACTGCCAGTTTATTATCAGCTGCCAAACCAAAGCAAATATAGAGTTCCATTGGAGGCAATACTAATTAGAGAAAAATGAGAGAACATTGATATGGCATCTTTAAAAATCAACAAATGACAATGCACAGAAACTTAAGAAAGTCCAGAGAGAAGTAACGCATAACAAAAAAGAACAACTAGATTGCATTCACAGTCAAATCAACAAAATCAGAAATCGTTAGGCGATTAGCATTGCAGACATTAAATGAATGGAACGGAAGAAAGAGAATGTCGAGAGCAAAACTAAAAGTTGTCTGGTAAAAGGAAAGAATACAAAACAGGAGACAACATTTCATGAATCTGCAAGGGAACTCCGCTAAAGTCACTGATAAATATATCCAAATATAATTAATTGCCAACTTGACATCAAACTAGAAAAGTTTTATGTAGCACAGTATAAAAAAAGTGGAAAAGCGGCTGGACTCGAAGAAAAACCTCCAGAAGTATGAAAGACAAAGAAATTCGATGGCATATTTCTTGGACTATGCAACGCACTCTATAAAACAAAACAATTGAGAAATGGACAAAAAGCTGCATCCTAGCTTTTCAAAGAAAGATGACTGCAGAATCATTAAGAACTACTGAGACATTTTACACGAACTGTTATGGCGCTGCTGAGGTTTAAAATATTCTGCTTCTCAATCGTATCGAATTTGAAATTGAGAAAACTCTTAGGAAAAATCACAGATTCTGACTATCTATCGAATCATCAAAGGAGTACGTGTAAAAAATCTCGAGGCAACATCCTTGTTCATAGAGGTTTCCAAGAGCTTTGATTCCATATACATAAAGAGACTGGAGCAAATACTACTAACACTTCGTCACCACAATGAACCTGTTACAGCTATAAATGATTCTTTATAAAAATACGAAAGCAATGGTTCACTCGACTGATGGTAACACCGATTTCTTTGACATATTCAATGGAATTTTACCAGGAGATACATAAGCGCCATGTTTTTTAAATTCTCTAGACTATGTCCTACTCTAAAAAACGTGAGAAGTATACGATATCGCGCAGAAACTATAACACATGAAGACTACAAAGATGATCTCGCACTTCTTGCAAATACACCTGTCCAAGTTGAAAACCTAAAGCAGCTGGAGATATTGACGTGCACATAAACGCAAATAAAGCAGAATTCATGTGTTTTAAACGAGAAGGTACCATCTTAAATTAGTAGAACATTTCACGTACCTTGGTTGCAATCCTTTATCTAATGTGAATATATTGAGAAGGTGTCGTCTATGTGTGTGTTAGGGAAATCCGTACTCGATGTTGATGACATACAAGGGTAAAGGAAAATTCGAAGATGAGTTTAAAATACAATCCGCTGTATCGATACTGGTAGTTTCACGCTTGTGTGATTGTCAGGTGATATATATATACTGAATGGTCCATAATGGTCCGGGAGACCTGGGTTCAATCCAAGGTCGTGTCATACCAAAGACTTTAAAAATGGTACTTGATACCTCCTTGCTTAATACTTAAGGTACGTATCAAGAGCAAAGTTGAGCAATCCAGGAAAAGGAGTAGTTCTCTCCCTTACACCTCAGTGTAGTAGCTATAGAAAAGGGAGCCTTCTGGTTGCCCTCCACTAAGGTCGCCCACTTTATTTACTCACCTGTTTTCACACTATCTCGTTCATCTTCATATTTTGAAAGTGTAAATGATTTTCATCAGCAGTTTTTATTTATCTCTGTATTGATTTTCTTACCACTGCATTATGAACATTATTCAGAAAAAGCCAAACGGAAGATGGAAAGAAATATCATAGTGAATGTTTAAAAACTTGCAACTGTAATTCAATTCAAGAATTTCAGTTCAGTTAAAGTCGGGTCAAAGGCTGATCGTTTGGTAAGTGCTACACAATCAGCATTAGAATAGTTCAAACCTGCATGGAAAAACAACAACAATTAGTTTGAAGTTAAGTTTACGTGAGTTTCAGAGCTGTTTATATGTTTCTATTTATTAATTCATTTTTTAATGTGATTTACTGATGAACAGTAAAAGTAGATTCAGGCTGTGAAAATAAGGCGTTTTAGAAGAATTAACTACAGTGCCTACACAGTTCACATCCCTAACGTCAGTATGTCAGCACATAGAGAGATCTACAGAACACTGTGAAGAAGAAAATATTGAGGTGAAAATAAGAAGCATCGGCCAACTGGCAATAAGAATTCTGCAGGGGATAGTGCGAGGCTGGTAGAAGACGCCGTGGGTGGATTACATTGTAGAGTGGGCGGGAAAGACATTTGTCAGGATCCTAATTAATCGTACGCCCACAACGATTCGACATGAAGAGACGTTAGGATTCGTGGGGCTTGACTCTGACGATCCTTGAAGATTATAGAATTCGGGATCATAATGAATTATCCGTGTTATGTTAGGAATGTTTAAATGACGATCAGCACAGACTTCACAGAAATATCATTTATCAAAAATTGAACGAGATATTGGTTTATTTAATAAGAGCATTTTAAATGGGCTGCTCCAATAAAAATCTCGCGATGGCATGTTGTTTGAGTGGAGTTGCAGTTGAATATATACATATATATAAACAAAATGAGAATTTTAGTAATATATAATTGTATGGATGTGCGTAAAATATCAACTAAGATTAAAATAATCCATAAATTTGTATATCTTATCTCTCTTAGTATGTCTTCATGCGTTAAAGAGTACTCTATATTGGCTGCGAGAATGTTAGAATTTTGAATAACATGGAATGCAATTTTGAATTTTAATCTATTCATTTCAATGCATATAATTTTAGACAAATAGAATAAACATGAATCTATCTATCTAGCTAGCTAGCTAGCTAGCTAGCTATATATATCAACGTAAACTGGAGAGGTACGAAGATCTCCAAGAGCTATGTATAAAAGCGACTGAATTACCGATACATTAACCACCGAAAACGGATGTCGAGGTTTTATTGCTATTTCTAACACTGCATATTTTACTTAACTTAGTTTGTCACTTTCAGAAAAACGGAAATATCTTAAGAGGCTCTAAGATCCGACAGAATTTGCATATATATGGATATGGTATCCAAATCGTGACTTAAAACCAATAAATCTCGGTGGTATCGTCAGTTATGGCCGGGTTGCCCTGAGTTTGTGGTAATGATGCTATGACCCCGAAACTATGCCTGACCCAGGTGTCATCGTCAAATAAAGGCTTTGTTGGTGACACTGTTGCTGTTGTCTTTATGGTAACAGATTTATCTATCTATCTATCTATCTATCTATCTATCTATCTTGTTTGTATACTATAAACCCGTCTATTACCAGCAGTTAAGGTTCATTGGAAAATAAGAAGAATCCATTAGACTTCAGGAGAAATCTGCGTTCAAGTCATTTCGTAAGCTTTCAAAAGTCGATTCCCAGTTCGATTACCGAATGCAACAATATTGCTCATTCAAAAATAAATTGCTATTAAACAGAGAAGAGAAAAGTGACAATAAGTTTACTATACTTTATACGGTGCGGTAGTTTTACTCCGATTAGCATTAAAAAGAGCAACCAATTAAATAAAAATAATTGTGGAAATATTTTTTTTGTCTACAGACATGTCATTTTTTTTTCTTTTTAACTTCATTGGGACGAGGGCTCTAAATTTCCGTCACACTATTGAGATGGCTTAAAGAAAAAAAGAGAACGGTATAGGCCTCATTATCTGTTGCTTATTTATTGCGTTCTGGTTAGTGAACGCTTGTAATATTAAATAAAGAACAAACCACGATATGAGAGGAAATAGAGATATATTCCCAGGAAAAAGTATATACAATAGAGAGACGATTAGTAGACAAGAACATAGGATTAATGAATACAGTCCAACGATAGTATTGGCTACCGTTATTACGGTAGCAAGTAAGATGATCTAGTGCGATCTCCAGTCTCCAACGCTCTAATACTATTCAAATAAGAAGCTGCTCTTCATCTTCTATCCTGCCCTGGTATTAGTAGCTACTGCTATATATGGCAGCTGGACTAGTTCATTGTGTGGAAAAAGGTGGGTGATACTCAACATTATTAAAATGATCTGTGACATCAAATGATGTGACTTATATTTAGCAGCAGAAGTATTTCTTTTAATTTGACGAGGGTTATCACTTTTTAAAAGTTGAAACTGACCTTTAGGAGTAAGGGGCACAAACTGTTCAAAATATCTATCTCGTAAGATTAGAACGTCCGTAGGCTAACTAAGAAGAAAGGATGTATTTTTCACAATAACGATATACTTTAAATGTAATTTCATTGTGTGAATGCTCATAATAAACTAAGGAATTTCAATAACTTTGATAAATCATGATATATCGAAAATATCAAATCAAAACTCTGCTGATAAATACGTATACTGAATAACTTCAACATTCATGTTTACCCAAACTCTTAATATATATATATATATATATATATATATATATTTATATATATATATATATATATGTGTGTGTGTATGTGTGTGTGAATACAAAGTGTAGTTTGCTATATAAATAGAGATTAATCAATATCAGTGACTGTGTACATATCGTTAATAAATACGTGTACTGAATATTTGTTCAGCATTCGCGCTTGCTTAAATTCCTTATGTAGAGAAGTATATATATTCAGGCAAGTTTTATTAAAGACGATGGAACACTGTTTGATTATCATTTTTAATTGTTATTTTTCAAGTCTTCTTGTTATTTTTCTTGTGTCGGTATTCAGGTGGCAAAAGAATTGTCCCATATCTTCTGTCCAAGCGCTTTCGACCATACTTTTGGTCGTTATCAGGGGCAGTGTGTTTGAGTTAACATTTTGAGTTTTTATTGTTTTTATTATTTGCAGCTTTTTGTTTTGAATTGTTGGTTGGGAAAAGGTTTTACAAATATAGTGATTTTTAGTTATTAATAATATCTAAAATTTCCATTAAAAATAATACACAGTGTTCCATCTTCTTTAATAAAACTTGCCTGAATAATAATTTGCTGCCTAAATATACACACTTCAAGTATATATATATATATATATATATATATATATATATATATATATATATATATATATATATATATAGTAGCGTCCAAAACTAAGGGACAAAATTTTAAAACCTAATATTTGTTAGAAATAACAACTGTGAAAAGCTGAAATTTTGACAACTAGTAGTCGTTATCATCCATAACATACTAAAATTTGAATCATTTGCAAAGGATCGAAAAAGAATCATAACAATTATTTATTTTTTTCAAAATAGGATCGTCCAAAAGTAAGGGACAAAATTGAGAAAAACAATGTAAACAGCATACTATATTCAATTTTTTTGATTTTCTCTAAAGAACAAATCTTACTTAGTCATTTGTAAACGTTTCATCAGTCGGAACCATGGCGAAACACCAAAAACTTGATTATTCTATGTGACAAGCTATTGTGAAGCTACACAAGGAAAAGCACACCATTAGAGATATTTCAGAGAAAGTGAAACGTTCCAAGAGTGTTGTAGGCAGGGTTGTTAAATCCTACAATGATACTGGCAAATTAGTGCTTTTAAAACCGGCAGACCCTGCAAAATTTCGGCAAGAGAAGATCGAATAATGCAGCGTATGTCATTAAAGGACCGTTTTAAGTCTTGCACAGAAATTAAAAGGGTTATGAATAGTACCTCATGTGTTAATGTGTCAAGACAGACTGTTTCTAGACGACTGCAAGAAATAGGGTGGTTTAATCAAGCCCCAAGGATGAAACCACTTGTTAGTTCGAAGAATAAGAAGAGATTAGAGTTTGCAAACAGGTATGTAATTTGGACATATGAAAATTGGGCAAAAGTATTTTTCCGTGATGAAAGCAAGTTTAATTTATTTGGAAATTATGGAAAAAAACAAAGTAAAGAGACGTATTGGTGAAAGATCAAGTGCAAAGTGTACTAAGAAAACTGTCAAGTTTGGGGGTGGAAGCGTCATGGTATTTGAAATGTTTTCTAGCCAAGGTACAACGACTCTTGTCTGGTTACAAACTCATATAACGTGCAGATCTATAAAAACATTGTTCAAGATCATGTTGCAAAGGATAGAAAAAGAGGATTTTTCGTAGAAAACATAAAGCAGGCTCTCATCAATAATGTGTTTCCTAACTATATTGTTGATGAACAAATTAAACGTATAATTAAAAATGTTAACCAACAAAATAAACAGAGTACTACTCAATCCAGTCAACAAACATATATCAAACTTTTTTATCGTAACCAAATGCACTACAATTATAAATCCGATGAAAAAATATTGAAAACATTGATTCACAAAGACATACTCCCCACTGATCCTAATAAAAAAATAAAACTTATTATATATTATAATAAGTTTAAAACCTCGAATTTAGTCATTAGAAATAATTCCTCTCCCTCGATTGGGGTTTTGCAAAAAACCAACGTTATGTATAAATTTAAATGTCCTTTAGGAGATTGTATCTCTGATAATAATAATATATAAGTTGGTTTAACCTCAACTACCCTGTCGAGGAGAGAAACAATGCACCTTTCTGACACAAGTTCAATAGCTCAGCATTTAAAAAAAGCATTCATGCCCAACAACACAACTACGAAAAATTCTCACCGACAGCACAACAATATTAGAACATCAAAATAATAAACAAAAACTTCAGATTCTCGAAGCACTACATATTAGAAACCTGAAACCAACACTTAATAGAATTAATTTTCAAACCAGTGCTAATGTACTTAAATGTCTTTAGCTACTGGCACTAATTATAGAGTTATATTTAAAAGCAAACGCCATAATCTTCAACGGCCAATACGCCCTTACACAGTAGTGATATGCTAAAACAAAAGTTACATCACTTTTGTAATAGATTCTCCCCTGATGATGGCCCAAAGTCGGGCAGAAAGTACTAGGGATACATACTACTATGGACAATACATAAATCAATTCCCCCCGAATACAATAAAAGTAATACGAGAATTCGAACGGATCCAGAAGAAAATATGTAGACATAAAATGTCTATTATGTTTAATGAAATTTGCATATATATATATATATATATATATATATATATAATGTTGTTTGCTATATACTTGTCAACATAGATTGATCAATATTGGGGATAGAGCACATATATCTGAAAGTTTCGCGTAGTGACAGAGTCAACTAGGTATGGTGATTACGAGTTCCACGTCTCTGCAGTCATCAGACCAAGTTGTAGACTGATGATCGCATAAGCAAGAAATTGACAGCATTTGAATTTTTGAATCTGTATCTGCGATACCTTAATTCCCCCTCTCTCTCTTTCTCTCTTTCTCTCTATCTCTCTCTCTCTCTATATATATATATATATATTTAATATGAGAGAGGAAAATGGAAATATTTACTACTATTACTTTAGCTCAAATTATAATAGTTAATTCATGTTAGGGTTCCGTCTATCAGCCAAATAGATCTGCTCGAAAAGTTGTAGCATTTGATGGTAATAACTGAGACAGTATAATTGTGTGCAAAAAATGATTATAATTACTAAAAAGGAAATTAATTGAAGCCAGCCATATAATTCTATACAAATTATTAGTATTAACGATTGTTATTTGACACTATAATTGATTACAAATGACTTGCATTAGGGAATTGAACCATATAATTGATTGAAAAAAAAATGACTGATTTCAGCATTATTTAACCCAGAAATGGTTGACTTGACGTAAAACCAACCAAACAACCAATCAAATTTTTATTACAATTGTTTGAGCAAATCTGTTTCAATAGACAGTCTTTAAAAATATCATTATCAATAAATATCAGATAAATTTCCACGATTACGTTCGTCCATTGGAGAATCAATCGCTTTGAAATCAGCCGTTCCCTATTAATTCAAAGAAACAGTTAAGCATCTCCAATGTAGAAAAGACAAATATTCCCTCTATATAGTTGTGTACAGAAATCATATAAAACAGCACTCCACTGAGACATTTTAGAGTGTTCACGATTGAAATTTTATTGTAACAGGGAATTTTCTATATTCGAAAAAAATATGCTTCACACCACTTCGTTTAGTATTGAAACTATACGTATTTGATTTAATTCATGTGGTGTATGTTTATGATTCTTATACCATCTTAACTAGTGAAGGATAGGTTTATTAATTCTTTATTTTTACATAAGAAAATACGATGCTCATATTGCAACAGGTTTATGAGTTGGGGGTTTGAACCATATGTAACTTTATGAGTCCCAAATTGAAAAAACATCCAGTAAAAAGAATCCAAAGTATAGACAGTTTCCGACATGAACGGACAAAAATCCAATTGAGAATCTTCGACAAAAGTCGAGACAATTCTTTTCCGATAGGATTACTATTCACTCGATTTGACGCCAAAGCGTATATTCTATTCTTTGAGATGAAATCTATTCTAAAATTTCATCAATTTCAGACGATACAGGAAATTGGATGGAAAGCGCTTCATAATCGAATGTAGAACTCGAAAAAAAGAAGGCATTAATATGTGTATTAATGTTGAAGTGGTTAATTTTGAAGAAGTTAATTATCATTTATTTGTGGGTAAAGCAATAAATGTTTTTAAAATAACTGATTTTTTATGTTTCTCTTTTACATATTTGAGTGTGCTGCAAAAGATATATATATATATATATATATATATATATATATATATATATATATATATATAAAGAGAGAGAAAGAGAGATAGATAGAGAGAGAGAGAGAGAGTGAGTGTGTGTGTGTGTGTGTGTGAGAGAGAGAGAGAGAGAGAGAGAGAGAGAAAAGGAGGTACAAAGATTTTGAATTAGATTAAGCAGTTGGAAGTCAAAATAAAGGATGATTCAGAACAATTTCTTGGTGAGATTCATGCTTATGAACTAGAACTTGAAAATAAAAAAAAAGGAAGAGAGAAAAGCAACTCTTTTTATGAAATTGCCTTTTCAGAAATTAGTTATTTACAATCGATTCGCTCTTCCTTTACTCGACTATTAGTAAGTCGTCGTGAGTTCTTCAGCCATATTCTCATAGCTCAGTTAATATTTCTTCTTGTTGTCTGTCTCATCCAAGATAACTAGAAACCCGTTTTATATTTTCAGAGTGAAAACAGAAGACGCCATTAACATGATATTTTCAATTTTGACTACAAATATCATTTAATGCATAATTTCCTTTTGTTCAAAGTAAAAAAAAATGTACTTATTTTTCAATGCCGGTGAAAATTTTGATTTTTTCTATCAGTTGCTTTTTCTATGTATAAAGAATCAGAATGTAAATAAAACATTGTTTTATTTAGTCATGATTTCTTTGAAGGAATTCATATTTTAATGTAAAAAAATGACATTCCCTAAATCAAGGAAATAATAATAAAAAAAAAACAAGAAAAAGATATCGATTTTTTTGCGATTTATTTTTCGATAATTTTAAACTATGGATTGTTTTGAATTAGAGCAAAAATTATTCTAAACCCACAAAAATATTTGATTTGTGGCAATTCAAACTCGCGAAAATTCACAGTGCTACAGACCTGAACTGAGTTCTGTGTTCAAATATGTGGTGGCTGAGAAATGCAAATCATGGGAAATTTACATAAGAATTGGTGATGTCTCCTGAAGTGAATGTTTTAGTAAAAATATTTGCAAATGGGCTACGCATAGGTATGCCACTGAGTTGAAAAACTGTCTATGTAGTCGAAACACATTGACTCTCACCAAAAAAAAAAAGGTCCGTTCGCAATGGTCAAGTAAAGTAGTTCATACTGATAATGATTTTGGGCGCCAAAAGGGCCCATCTCTATTGATTTCCTTCCAAAAGGTGTTACTGTAAATTGTTTTCTTCGGCAAAATTCACCTTATTTATTGAATGACTCTCGTAAATGAAACGTTTGGTCGAAATGAATTCAGGAGGAATTTTGAAGGGTGTATTTTTTTTTTTTTATAAAATCATCAATCAGTTGAACTTAACTCAAATTACGACGATTAAAATGTTTCGGAAATAATAATAGTCTCATGTCATGTTCAGCTTCTTTCAACTTAATGCCATATTAAAACATTTGTTAAATCGACAATAAAAAATTATGTTTTAAGGAGAGATTTTTTCATAAAAAATAAGTATTGTTTTTAAAACTCCGTTTGAGTCTTTGTGCTATTTTTAAAAATATTATGTTGATCGAGAATTTTAAAAGGTTTAAATAAAAAAAAAATGTGTTCGATTTTGTTATTATTGGTTCAACGTCTCACGGCACGTTTGTTGAAATCCATTGTTCTCGGTTCTGTTTTTACCAAAGAGTCGCCGTTTTGATGAGCCGAATTTTTACGTGATCAGATGCAAAGTTTCGAACTGGAGATAAATTACTTTTAACTCTAAGAAGAACAAGATGAAATAAAATGTATAAAGAAAGAGAAATAAACTATATAAAGAGTATTGTAAGACTGAAAGAAAAAGAAATTAGCAGAATATTAAGTGATGAAATTGAAAGGAAAGAATAAAGAAAGATAGAATAAGCAAGTAAAAGAAGAAAAGGAAGAAGAAAATTGCTTCTCTCTTCCACTCTCTTTTGCTGATTATCTCTTTCTCTTTATGTCTATCTTATAGTCCTCTCTGTCTGTCTGTCTGTCTGTCTCTGTCTCCATATGTATATATAATAGATGGGTTACAGAAAAAGATCACATTATAGTTGTTGCTGATTTCGGTGGATGAACAATCTCCATTTAGAGACATACACACAAAAGATTACGTAGATTAGTGATAAATAAACGTGCAATGACAATTATAGTACGTGTTTCTGCCATAAAAAAACATAGATAATACTCTTTGATTATCAATATCTGCAGTCAATTGACAAACATGATCGGGATATCTAACAGTAATATAAATCCCATACGTTATTATCACAGAGTTTTATATTGTTGTGACACATAAGATGTGTGATCTCATAATGAAAATTTTCTTCTTGCCGGGAAGTAGATCTTAATTGTTAACATAACGACACCCAACACCAACAAAATATATTCGTCTTGTGCTTAACAGCGTTGTGTTAAATGGTTGTTGACTCTACAAGAGGATTCATTTACACATTGATATCCCTTTTAATTCTGCTGGTTGTCAAGCCACCTTCCATACCAAGTCAAGATGCTAAGAGAGAGAGAGAGAGAGAGAGAAAGAGAGAGAGAGAGAGAGTGAGAGAGAGAGCTGGTGTAGTCACTAATAGTGAGACTGCATATTTTGCAATTGATTGCAAAATTTGTTGCTGCATGGCTTGAAATTTTCTTCTCCTCGATGATATTCAGCACAAACAGGGGGTTCCCACAAAAATTAACATTCAAAATAATCAGGCTGAACTCGCATCATTGTACATTTTGAAACTAGGTGTCATGAGTTCGGGTTTTTCAGTTCATTCGGCCAAATGGCAAAGTAGGGGATTAACTGGTTTATCTTTAGAGGATTTTTCTATTGCATGCAAGTCCGTTTTCCCGATAGTTCATAATCTTTTAAAGTGTCATTTGAGTCGTTCTTTATAAAAAAAAAAAAAAAAACAGAAATAAACATAAACAAACAAATAATCAAACAAACAAAATCAACAATTCCCAAAAAGATTGCATGAAACATCAACATTTTTAAATAAATAATTTGTGAACATTTTTTCCCACTTAATTATTCTACAAAGAAGAAGGTTTAAATATTTTCCGTACAAATATTCGCATATGCAATGTCTCCAAATACTAAACTCAAAGATAGTTATTTACTAAATTTAGTTTAGTTGTGGCACAAGGCAGGAAGTATTGAGCACCCAGTACTGTACGTTAATATGTATCTGGTGAAGAGTAAAAACTACTTTTTACGATTTCTCCTTTTTATTTTGCCATCTTATTACGTATCGGAAGGAAAAAGTAAGCGATCTTTTATGTATTGATTACTCCATAAAATAGGAAATAGAATGAAAAAGTTTAAACCCAAAACAAAACACTTATAGAGGAAATATTGAAGCCTATAAATTAACAACATGCAACATTGAAGCGCAGTTTGTGTAACTTTTATTACCGTAGGAAATAAGGTCGGCCCCTCAATATCAAATCTTGGACGACTCTGTTTGTATTTCACTTCATTCTAAAACTCTTGGAAACCCCACAACAATCGGTAATTTGTAGGGGACGGTTTTTTTAGCTTTAGTTAAGAAACCAATGTAGGAGAATGAAAACTTCAAATCACCTTTATTTTACTTCGAAAATGAATATTAATGAAATAAATGAAGAGATACCACACTTAGATCCCAACCCAAATGCTGGGGAAATGTATTGTATTATTCTATTTCAAGCCAGACAACAACTAATAGAGTTATTAACCAAAACTTAAACTGAAATCTATTTACAGGAAATGTTTTATATAGTAGCTTAAACTGGTTTCCAAAACAAGGCTAAATAATACAGTTTGCCCGACTATTTACAAATAACTGGTGGAAGAACAAATGGATTCGTGCTGCCCCCCCAAAAGCATTAGCAGGAAGCGAAATTCAAACAACAACGTTTAAGATTTGAATTCGAGTCACCGATTCCATTTCCTACGACGATAACTGTTATGTTAAGCGCGCCTCCTTCAATATAAACCTATTAAGTTATTTTTTCTCCATCTGATACACTGCAAAGCTAACCTAGTCACCTCCGACAATTCTCATCTGAAACACAATTCTTTCACCGCTCTGTTGACGCCTTAGTCCAACAGGAAACAACGATTTCTTTGCAATTCAGCCTACACACCATTCATATGGTCCATCAAAGGTAGCTCGGTATGTTCAATAAAAAAGCGACAACATTGAAAATAATTTCCAAATAGTCTCTGCCCCATTCCAGGCATTTCACCTTGTGTCTGGGTTTCAAAACCAGTTAGATATCAAGCTTGACATTCTAAACAGGGCGAAGAATGGCGAGATGATTTACTCTGCTCAAGGTTGTTTTTTTTTTCAGACAATACTCTTGATTCAAGACACTTCCTATTGGGCCATTCTACTATTTGATCTCGTATGTGATACACAGAGCGGATACTAGGTATCGTCTAGAGGATTTACTGAATGGGATGACCATTAGGAACGGATGAGTGAAGAGAGAGAGAGAGAGAGAGAGAGAGAGTCAAAGGAATCTGTGCCGTCGTCACGCTTTCATGTGGATAATGATGATGAAGATATAATAATAATAACTTCTTTTCACTGTTTAACGATATATATGAAATATTTTTAGCTATTTTAAGAGATCAACTGCTCTTTCCAAGCTGCTCTATAATGGAAATTTTCTCGACTTGCTATAAATTCATATTTTGACCTACAATTGAATAATGTTTCAGTAGTTACCTAATAATTTAGAACTACTTTAATATAAGGAAATGGCTTAAAAATGAAATGAAAAAAAAATATAGCTTCTATTTATTTACTCGTGTACCAAATGTTACCATTTTTTGCTATGTTGATCGGCATTAGCAATGTTTATTTTAAACTAATTCAGTTTCTTTTTCTACATATAAAGTAAATTTGGAACAATAGTTTAGCACGTATTCAAGAGTAGAATTATTTTAGTTTTATTTATTCATTTTTTTTTTTTTTTTTGTTTTTGTTTTTTGACTGAGATTGAAGGAATTAAGTTGCCTGTACGATGGCGAAAAAGAGTAGAACAATATGGCAAATATGTTAGTCAATAAAGTAAATGTCACGAATTAAAAAGAAAACCGCTTTTATTTTGACTGAATAAACCCGACAAACTTTTTATAATAACCAATACTATATTTACTCACACGTGTATAAATATCTTAAATAACTACACAATTTGTATACAGGGACTATAATTGATAAGTGGAAATATATATATTTTTGGTAGTGATTTTCTAACTTTTTCTGAAAACGTTTTTAGCCGATCAATCATTTGGTTATTTAAATTGAACTGAAGAAAATTGAGAGTAAAAATGGATGGCCTAAAAAGATGTTGAATAAAAATAAATGAATAAAACCAAGTAAAAGTATATATAACTGAAAATACCTCGTCATATAAACCGCTTAAGAACTATTGTTAAGTTTGGCATTGTCGTTTTCAGATATTAAATGCTTTTCTTCTTGATTTTATTTCCGAAATAATGCCGTTCGCATATTTTCTTTTATACTGTACAGAATGTATCAAGCTATTTTCAATGCTTTAAGAATCAGTTGTGCGGCCTCTATGTAAATTGAAGCATCAATTTAGTGTTAGTTTATCGTCGTAGGAAATGGAATTGTCGACCCAAGTTCAAATCCTTGACGAAGCAGTTTGTGTTTCTCTTCAAGTTAATACTGTTAGGAAATGCGTGAATCCATCTGTTCTCTTATTTACCAACCCCTCCGCTCGGACAGGATATGACACAAGGTCAAATTTTAAGCGGAGTTTAACAGGTTTAAATTCAGAATTTTCCTTCTCCTAGACTAGTTGCCTCACCAAGGCTGAAGAACCTAGTCTGCCCTACTATTCACCCATAACTGGCAGGAGAATAATTGGATTCGTACCTTTCCCAAGGGTATTAGTGCTATGTGAAAAACAATCAGTCACGTCCAGGATTTGAACTCGTGTCGCCGTGTCCATTTCCTACGACGATAACCATTACACTACGGGCACTTCCAATCCATCTGTTCTCCTCCACCTTAGCTATAGGTTAATAGTAGGGCAGTCTCGGGGACGGAACAGTCTCTAGTCTCGGAGACGAAATCAGTCTAGAAGAAAGAAAACTTTAAAGAGAAACCTGTTGTACTCCGCTTAAAAAATTACTTTGTGTCGCATCCAAATCGTGTGGAAGGAGCTGGGAAAAATACAATCAGAATAAATGTCATTACTCAAAGCTTTCTCTGAATGAACGTTACTTCATTGTGTGAATATCAAATCGACTGTCTCAAATTTCAGACGCTAAAGTTCCACCGTACTAATAGTTTGAAATGCAGTCATTGGTATGCGATAATATTTATCAGGGTTTCAATGAGAAATACCCATATTCGGTAATCTTTGCTTACATCGGTGTGAGACAAAATACCGAAGGTAAGATAATGTTTCGCTAGTCATTTAAGTAAACAGAGTCTATCTACCTTCAAAATCAGATTTGAAAATCCTGGCTTCAGTCTTTGCTTACTCTGGTGCGAGACAAAATACGAAAGGTAAGATAATATAACGCCAGTCACCTGGCTTCAATCTCGAATACCAACATTTTTGCTACAAAGCAAAACGTATCACGTGTCATATACTTTCTAACTTTATACCCATTTTTGAATCTATTTCTTTGGTCAGATTTTTCCCTCTGTCTCTTCGACGAAAGAAAGGTCTACGAATATTACATTCAATTCGTAATTCAACTACTTCCTCGCTTTTCAAAAGTTTCTTTCTATTATTTTTAAAAAGATTTTTCTTGACGTTTTCAATAAACTTGATGTTATTTATTCTTTTTCAAATAATTACTCTGAATGTTTCTATTGAAGCTATCTTCTCCTTGTTATATTCATTCCTTTTAACAATCGAACCATCATCTCTTTATCATCTTGTATATATGTCATTCCTCTCGTATATCTTCTTATTCTTCTTTTTATATCTACACGCTCTTACCCACCACCACCACCACCACCACCATCATCATCATCATCATCATCATCTTCTTCTTCTTCTTTGCGTGTTATGTTTGTATACACAACAGGATAAGGAACTATTTTGACAAGAGAATCTTTCATCTTTGAACATTTTAGAAAATGTCATTCTCAACATCGAATTCTTTGTCTTATTTATTTATTTATTTTTCGCTGATCTGATGATTTTAAATGATAAATTCAAGTTTTAGAACTATCTTTTATACTACTTAAGTTGACCTGTCGAAAAAAGATAAAAAATCTTTGAAAGTCACAAGACAAATTAGTTCCTCTATTTTCCCTGCCTCCATTTTCTGCTTAAGTGCATGGGGATTGGTATCTTTTTAATGTATTTTGGAGGTTATTTCTTTGCTTATTGATTTCTTTAGAATTCAATGTTGAATTCTTTAACAGTTTGAAATCAGTGGTTATCTATCTATCAATCTATCTATCTATCTTTGTATTTTCTATTTTTACATGTTATTATGTGTTCCATCACAGTATTTCTCTTTTAACTAATAATATGTCACTGAAATAGTGTGTCTTAATACAATGCATAATAATCTTAACAACATTTGGATCAAGTTGAATTCTTACGGAAAAATATTTTTCACTAGAAGATAATTATTCTGTGGCACCCCTTCTTTTCACTTGCTATGAACATTTTTTGAAAATTTCATTATCATGATATTCATCAGTTTAATTGAATTGCTTAGATTTTGTTATTAATCTTAAATGTTACTTCATTGTAGAATGAGCTGATAATATTTTCAGTTCTTTTAAAAACAATATAATTTTTAGTAACTTTGCACTCGGAAAATAATTTTGTAGTTACATCAATATTCAAAAAAAAATAAATGACGAAATAATCTAATTCATTTTTCTTAATCGAAATCTCGAAAGACAGCTATTTAGTTCAGCTTTTTTTATTATCTATAATCAGCTCTGATTTGCTAACCAGGTAGTGACTTCTGTGTCTTCTGGTTCAAAGGTAAGAGGTACAATATTCATAGAAAAATAACAACACGGTTTAGTTTGGTTTGGTCTGATTGGGTTTCATGGCATAAAAACCATTGTCGGTTATTTAATTCCAAATCCTCTTTATACATATTATGATTTGTAGGTGTATAGTTTATAGATAAGATTTTTAAAAATCCATAGTTCATTTGTTTGTAAATCAATAATTTGAAGGTAATCTTTTTAAAAGAATCAACTAATTTGTTTTCCCACAAGTGTTACTAATGCTAACACATAGTTAAATGGTTCTAAATATTCCCACACAAATACGGGGATCATTAAATACGTTACTAGACTTTTTCGTATGGACAGTTTTATTGATAGTACACACGTGAAACTCTAGTTCTCGTCGAAGTAATTTCCTCCGGCTGCAATGCACTTATTGTACCGTTCCAACAACTTCTCGAAGGCCACATGAAAGTACTCTTATGTGGGCATGTCAATGACCTTCGTCACAGCCTCTTTCATCTCCTCAGTTGTCACATAACGACAACCTCTGAGCTTAGGGAATAACCAAAAGTCACAGGGAGCAAGGTCTACACTATCTAGAGGCTGAGGAACTGTCTTGATGTCCATCTTTGTCAAATAGTCTGTGACAAGGATGGAGTGGTTGACTGGTGCATTGTCCTGGTGGAAATGCTACTGACCTGATTTGAAGAGTGCTGGCCACTTCCGACGGAATCTCTTCTTGAACTCCCTCAAAACCACAACATAGTAACCCTGCCCCTGTAGCCAATCAACTGTGGTGTATTGACTTCTTTACTCCTCCCACGCCTCTCATCATCCCTCACAGACTCCCTGCTTTCCTTGAATCTCTTATGTCACTCAAAAACTGATGTTCGCTTCATGCAAGATGGTCGAAAAGCAGTCTGAAGCATTCCATACGTTTCTATGGCATTTTTCCAAGTTTAAAACACGATTTTATTGCATATCGTTCTTCTAAAGTGTCCTCACGTCCAGATTGCATTTTTGAAATTCACCAGCTGTGACAATCAGTCTTTAGTAGGGTGTATTCCAATTGCTGTTGTAACTGTTGATTTGAACCTGAAATCATAAAAATTAGTCAGCCATCTCATAAGATGTATAGCAATACCATACTGAACTTTCGAGAGTCTACGACAATATTAAATGTCCGTACAAAAAAGTCTGGAAACTTATCGTATGTACCACGTATATTTAAATGATTTCAAATATTTCTATTTAACTAAAAAAAAAATTATTTGCACACAGTTAAATGTTTTCAAGAATCACTATATAACACTAAAAATTTAATGTAGGTAGACAGTCAAAGATTTTCATGTATTGCTCATCTGCTCTAATAATTCTGTTCAGCATTCGTTAACATACCATTAGATTATTCCAGGTATTGCTATGTATCTATAACATTTCAGTTAAACATCAGTCGTTTATGTACACATAGGTAAATGGTCAAAGAGTTCTATTATTTACAATTTGATTTAGTGTGAGTCATTTGTTTGCGCACTGTTTAAATGTCAAACAGTTCTATTTGACCCATGTATTGGACACTGTCAGGTGCAACTACTCCGGGTGAGAGTGAACATGGAAGCAATGTCAATGAAAAGTACTCCATATTTCCCAGAGCTCAAGGGCAGGATCCTCACCATCAAATTGTTTCGTGTCATATCCAGGAAACTCGTTGGGAGATCTTACCCCCTCAGCAGCGATACAGTCGGTGTATTCTACTGCCCCAGCCCACTAGACAGTAACAATATGGATATACAAGCAAAATATCCACGTTCAGAAGCTGAACTTCATTAATATAAAACAGGTGATACTAACTAGAGAGAAGACATATAAAAAGTCATAGCTTTGAAAGGTGGACAGTCTGATGGGATGTCGCTCCCGGTTAAATTAGCGGTTTGCAACGACTTCCGACAAACATAAAATCGAACTGACAACCTGCCATCCATATCCAGTATGGGCATCCTAAAATAATAATAAAACATCTATACAATTGTTAAGATAACTTGGCTTCTATTCCCCTCGCCCCATGAGACGATCAGCCATTGTGCTTTTGTTTAGACAACTCAACATAAAGATAATTGGCGCCAAACATCGGATATATTTTAGAAAAATACGTGATCACAACGATGTAATAGAAAAGAAAATAGACAAGAACAGGGCGAATAGTGAAGAAGAAGAAGAAGAAGAAGAAGAAGAAGAAGAAGAAGAAGAAGAAGAAGAAGAAGAAGAAGAAATTATCCAATTGAATGGATAAAGAAAAGCAAATAATCAGGAAAAGAATAAACACGCGCACATGCAAAATTCATTTGAGACGAAGAAGAATGAAAAAAAAAAAGAAAGAAAAAAATCCAAGAAAAAACATTTTGAAAATGACGTGAAACCAAGATTGGGATATTTCAGATAGAGGTGGAATCAGTACATTTGCTGGTTTCTGGATGTGAGGTGAGGGTTACATGTAATCTGTAAAAGAGTGTTTGGACGCTTATTTCTGTCGGTTGCTGTAATGTGTTTTGTTTTGGATCCGACTGATCATATTTTGCCACACAATGGGGAAATGATTTAAGTAAATAAAAGTTGCCATATTGAGTGGCTGAACTATAGTGAAATTTTATAAGAGAATTTAAAGGTTTTCCATTGAAGAGGCGCAGATTTTCTCGATGGTAATAATGCATAATACCTGGTTTGAAAGTTGGCGATCGAGGCTGTGTCCAGGAGTTTTCGCATAAGTAGCAATGAAAGTAAAATAAAGCAGCCTTAGTAAATTGAGGAAAGGAAGTGTACAACTACGACACCAAATAGAAGTTTATAAAAAATAGATGTTTGAACCACCATGGTTCTCGGTATACATTTGTAGCGCAACGGCACAACACAGACATTTGTACCCCAGGTCTCTGCATGTAATCAAACCTCCCGGTAATCACCACTGCCATGAAAAGAAGTGACGAAAACATAAAAAAACCCGTCTTGGTTCGATAAGGCAAACATTTATTCGTTACTACACTTTTTAGTTGTCGTCCAGAAGAGAGAAACAGAGTATGAACTGGGTCGACTTTAGCTAGACAACGAGAAACAAAATGTCATGAGAAGAAAGAGAGCAGTCGCCGACTTTGATATTAATTTTCCCATTCTCTGTTGTAGTTCTCGCGCGTGTTTGCTCGTGGAGTCCGTCCTCGCCGTTTCGCGTCTTTACATTGTCGTGTCCTACAGAAAACTAACCCCTTTCCTGATTTCTATCCCGCACCCGCTATCATTGCCTTTTTCATTTGAGTCACCTCCATCCAATCTTAAATTCGTTGCCGATTTGCTGCTGATACGTTTCCGTTTTTTACCCAGGAATCCACTGCTATGATGATCTAGATTTCGTGGACCTACATTTTTTTTTCTATTCGTTTCTCTTTTTTCATAAATATTTCTTTTTTTTTTTTTTCACCGTCTTGTTGTGGATAGGTAAATCTCCCAAGGAAATAACTAACACTCAGCTGGAGTCCCCAATTATTTTACAGAAGTACTAGTTTGATTTCACACGTACCAAAAACTTCTTTTTTTGTGATATAAGAAGTTTCTGGTCCTCCATAATTATTTTTGCATTATCCATTATAGTACGGAGAAAAGAATATTATATATATATATATATATATATATATATATAGAAGAAGAAGAAGAAGAAGAAGAAGAAGAAGAAGAAGAAGAAGAAGAAGAAGAAGAAGAAGAAGAAGAAGAAGACTGGAAAAAGTGACAACACGAAAGAAAGGTAACTGTTAAAAAACAATTCAACGGCAGAACATGTGACAAAACGTCAAGAGAAAACGATTATTTCCTGAAAAATTATTGGATGAACGAGAAATGTTTTGTTTTATTTTTGCATTGTCTTTTGATTTTGAAGTGTTTAATCTCTGTTTTTGTGCGTTTCTAAAATTCTATTCACTGTTCATTTAAAGATTATTTTGTAGATTTATCAATTGAAAAAAGATATCAGAACTATATTTTGTTGTAGATGGCAGCAATGCAACGTATCTTTCGTTATTACGTAAAAGCAGCTGTGATATGGTGACCTTGGGGATGATCACAATTTCCTCCGATATTAACTAAAAGACGTCTAAATGTCATTGAAACGCACTTGTAAAGATTTGTAAACAAAATATCCCTGCCCAAAAATGAGTGTCAAAAATACCTGTTGCTAGATCGGGACTAGAAAGAAGACACAGAGACAATCAGATTTTGAACAAGCAGCCTTGAGTGGATGTGTCTCTCGGGAATTAGTGTTGTAAAAAGATTTACTTCTTCCACACAACCGGTCCGACACCCAAAACATGTGCCCAGAGCTGGTATCGGAATGTAATGATGAAATCTTTTTACAATTAAGAAGGGTTCGCGCCCGTTTCTTTCCTACCGCGAGACATTTACCCATCACTGGCAATTAATCAACCCCCCCTCCCAGCATTTATGTTTTATATCATTCGTATCAATTTTGCCAAAGGAGTTGGCAAGAAGAAGCTGTATTTACAGTTGCACCTTTTTTCAATATCAGTATGAACTTTTTTACTGATCATTCTGCCCAGAACCTTTTATTTAGACAGTGTGTTTCCAATCCATCTACTGATGGACTGCCTCTTTGATTCCGGCTCGTAGAGACTAACTCATGTTCAGCCGGTTTGTTAATATTTTTATCTTAAACATTCTCTGTATACATCACACATTCATGTGTAAACGTCACATAGTTTACGTTTATCAGTCAAGAAGTATTTGATGATAGATCCCCGCTGAGGCTCGAAGCACAGTTTGATTTCCCGCCATTTTGAATAACCTTAAAACAAACCTTTTTTTTCAAGATTGAAATAGATTTTGTTATAACCCATTTCTAACTAATGCAGAATTTATATTCATGAAAAAAAATTATGAAAAAATCAATACCCTTGATTTATTGAGTGACGCTCATTTTTTGTAAACCTCCATTTATATTTAAAAAGTCTTTACTTTTCAACTGAACCGTATGCCGTCATATAAAAAAACTGTTTTTGGTTTTACATGATAACCATATTATCATAAATTTCACTTTATCCTCATTTCCTTCTGTATTTTTTGTGCAGAAATAGTTTTAAGTACTTCTTTAGTTTGGAAATAAGTTTCTTCACGCACTTCGTTGGTCTGTCAGACAAAATTGAAGGTGTACGCTTGTGACGAAAATATAAAACAACAAATACGTAGTTGTAATGATTTTGTAAAATATAAATTCTATTTAAAAAAAAAAAGAAATTCTTTCAAATGTCTGTATTTGTTAATAGATTAAATCTTATAGTTTGTTTGATCGTTCTTTGAACAGGTTTTCTTAATTATATGATACATATATGGATTTAACCGACCAGTGTGCCACCGACATATTTTAACATGTCATTTTAAAATGTAGCTAAGGTTTTTAAAATCTAACATAAGGTCGTTTTAAAACGAATTCCTGCTGGTTTGAATTTAGAGTTTCCGTTCTGGTTGATCAATTGCCGTATCAAATTTAAATAGTCTACTTACACTGACCTAGTCGGAGAAGTGTGGATATCTGGATTAATACCATTCCTAAAGGCATTGGTGTGAGGTGAAATGCAGTATCGTTCAGGATGTGAACCGTCAAGACACGTCTATGATTTTATTTGCTTTTTAATGCTTAAAAAACAGATTCTTCCTCACGTACTAGCGAAGTCATGTTTGTATTCACAAATCAATCAAACTTTTGATTTCTGATGCTATTCATTATACATATATATATATATATATTGGCTGCATTTCTTCGTTAATACAAATTTTATTAAACATAATAGACATTTTCTGTTTACATATTTTCTTCTGGATCCGTTCGTATTCCAGTATTGTTTTTATCATATTCGGATGGAATTGATTTGTGTATTGTTCATAGTTGTATGTATCCCTAGTACTTTCTGCCCGACTTTGGGCCATCATCAGCGGAGAAGGAAAACTCAGAATTCAAACCTGTCAAACTCCGCTTGAAAATTGACCTTGTGTCATATCCTGCCCAAGCGGAGGGGTTGGTAAACAGGATCAGGGGAGGGTCTATTACAACAGTAAAGACGCTCTTACATAGTAGTAATATGCGAAAACAAAAGTTACATCACTTTTGTAATAAATCCTCCCCTGAGGATGGCCTAAAGTCGGGCAGAAAGTACTAGGGATACATGCAACTATGGAAAATACATAAATCAATCCCCGCCGAATATGATAAAAGCAATACAGCAATACGAACGGATCCAGAAGAAAATATGTTGATAGAAAATGTCTATTATGTTTAAGGAAATATATATATATATATATATATATATATATATATATATATATATATATATATATATATATATATATATATATATATACATGTATTTTTGGGTTTTTTTTTTCAGATAGTATCATATATCACGACATGATCTTTCTCTTTTAACGTCAGTTTTCCACACTTGAATAGTACGCATTTTAGCCAATACATTATAACATAAACAACACATATTTTTCTCCTAGAATTATGATAGGCATATTTGAACCAACATCACTTCTTACGAAAAAGGATTTTTACAAGCACTTGATCATTAAATATGTAGCGCCTCTTCTTTGCCACAAGCTATGACTATTTTTTTGAAAATCTTAATTTTAATCAAATTATCAGTTTTCTTAAATAGCTGTAATTGATTTATTCATCTTGAAGGTATCTTTATTGTAGAACCAAATGATAATATTTACATTTCCTTTAGATACAAAGTTATTTTTTAACTTTCCATCTAAAAAGATTTTGTTAGTAAATCAATGTTCAAAATAAACAATCATCGAAATAATATATATTCATTTTTTTTTAATGAATCAGCGCATATTTGTTATTTACCAGATGGTAGTTACTCATTCATTTGATTTTTAATGTTTTCAAAAATATTTACTTTTTCACACTGTAGTGCAGTCACATCTGGATCAAGTGGATTTAAATATTTTCCTATTTAACACAATTAAACGTAAGTCACGCTATGTTCAGACTAAACTATTGATGATATTTGCTTTTTTAATTATTTTGTAAAATAAATGATCTCGCAATTATCTGCCTTTTATGGTTGTGCACATCAATAATATAATGAATGAAATGACAGATTATATATTTCAGTTGTTAAATACACAGTTTAGAATCACAGTCTCAAAAAAAAAAAAACGGTTATTTTTCTCGAGTTTATTGATTTTATAACAAGAATTTCAAGAATTTGAATATTTTTATAAGTAATATAAGGTCAATTTATATTTGTTTAAATATGTATGACTTTTTCATGCTGCAAGTGTAATGTAATTTATCAATTTGTTTTCTACAATTTCTTATCAATTTTATCCGCACTCGATTTGTTTATGAAATATTTACTTTGTAATCAAAGATGTTGAAAAGATTAAATCCAAAGTTCTTTTATTTATAAACACACATTCCCTTCTTTGTCGAGAGTTACTGTTACATGAAGCTGTGAATATTATCGCTCTGATCATTAATAAAGCGGGAAAAGGATGGAAGGAATTGTAAAATATTTTTCTTGAGCATAGATTATTGCTTAGAGACATGAACTGATCTGGCTGTTTCCGATAACAAGATTCACTGAAATCCCAGATTTTTACACAAATAGATTATCTCCTTATATATTTAAGATTGAAATAATTGAAGACACCCGGGCTTTATAAATTATTTTCGTTATTCGATGCGTATTTTTATATTGATTACTTCCGCATTTTTTTCATCGAAATAAATACAATGCTTTTGGCTAATACGTTCTTTGAGCATTAAATCAAATTATGTGAAATAAAAATAAGGAAATATAACTTCAAAGCTATTCTCTTGAGAAATCGTTTACATTTGTCTAATTAGACCCAAAAGAACTTTCCATCATCTTCATCATCATCATTACTAGCACGGATTTCCCTGACCCTCTCTCGGCACCCATTTCTATTGTCCATCGCTTCCGGGAGGTCCTCCAGGCTATATCCTGTATCGACACAGAGCTTGTGTTGATAGGTTCTATCTGGTCGTCCAACCTTTGCTCGTTGCATGTGAAGGGGTCCTCAGGAGAACATTGCTTATGAGTTCGTCCTTACTTCTCCAGCAGTGTCCTGCATATCTGGTTCGTCTAACTTCGATTGTTTTCGTGATGGGTAGGTGGCCGTACAGCTGCTGTTTTGTCGGGTGTTGCCTCCAGGACATGTTCAATACAGCTTGCAACATTCTTGTGTAATTGCCTTCAAGCTTTTTCTCCGTATGTTTTGTTAGCGCTCATGTGGTGCATCCATATAGCAGTATTGTCACGACATCTGCTTGGAAAAATGCATTTTAATTTATCGATCAGGTCTGACTTCTGTATGACCAATAACCTATCGTTAGCTGATCATGCCTTTGCTAGTCGCGTGTTCATGTCATTCTCGGTTGACGAGACGCTGCTTCCGAGGTAGGTGAACTTGTCCACTAGTTTGAGAGGACCACACTTTAGTGTGGCGATGTCGTTTCTTTGATTAAAACACATGTGTTCTGTTTTGTCTGCGTTTACATGGAGGCCTATGTCACCTGATGCTCGTTCCAGACTATGTAGCTGAGAATCGGCTTGGGCAGGTGTATTTACCCGAAGCGCAATGTCATCGGTGTAATTCAGTTACCACTTTTGACATTCTAATAAAAGCTATATTTCTGTAGTGTCTTTCTTTAAAAATATTTTCTTTTATTTCATTCAATTATTCTATTTTAATCTAAGACAGTAGTAGCTGTTTTAAATGAGCCATGATGCAGGTAGTGGAAATGATATACTGATATATGGATTCGTTGGTTATTGTATTGTAGAAAAATTCCTTCTGTGTATCTTAGCAGCGACAATGCCATTTTGTGTATTGTTCAGTAGACATTACAGTCTTGTTTATTTTGTTGGATACAATGACATTTTGTGATTTTACTGGATACAATACCAAATTGTGTATGATACCGGATACAATGATGTTTTATGTATTTTATTGTATACGACATTTTGTGTATTTTACACAATACATGGCCACTGTATACATTTTACACTAAGTCATTTTGTGATTTTACTGGATACAACACCAAATTGTGAATGTTACTGGATACATTGATATTTTATGTATTTTATTGTATACGACATTTTGTGTATTTTACACAATACATGGCCATTTTATACATTTTACTAGACAGAATTTCATTGTATAAGTTTAAGAGAATATAATGCCGTTGCTTAGATTTTACAGGATGGTATTTTGTAAAAAACATTAATGTCATCAATACATCTACCAGATACTAAGTGAAATTCCAACCATAACATGAAGATATTCGATTATGTAAACCTAAATATGTAGGGAATTCTTTTTCAGAACAACGCCTATATCACCTTCGCCGTGAGCTGGCAAACGAAAGAGTCCTTATTGTTAATCCTATCTTCGTAGTCATCGTTTTTAAGAGATACTTTTTCTTTTGCTCAACCAATCAGTTTTACGATATGCGGAATGTTGGTAAGTAGGATTATATCTAGGGGTGCTAAAACGAATAAATATAGACCCACTTATATATATATATATATATATACACGTGTGTGAGTGTGTGCGTATGTGTCGATGTATATATATATGTATACATGTATACATACATATATACATATATGTACATTTATATATATATAAATATGTATATATATAAACATTCACACACATTGTCATATATATATATCATCATCATCATCATCATATCGTGCTGGCAGCACGGATATCCCTGACCCTCTCTCGCCACTCCTCCCTATTGTTCATCGCCCTAGGCAGGTCTTCAGGACAACATCCTGTATCCTCACACAGCTGCTGAATGTACGTTCGTGCTGGTCGTCCTGCTTTTGCGCGGCCGTGTGTGGGGATCCATAAGAGTACATCTCTTATGAGTTCATCTCTGCTTCTCCAGCAATGTCCTGCATGTCTGGTTCGCCTAACTTGAATAGATTTCGTGATAGGGGGCAGGTGGCCGTACAGTTGGTGTCTTGTGGGGTGCCGCTGCCAGGACTTGTTGAGGATTGCACGCAGCATTCTTGTGTAATTGCCATCTAGTTTCTTCTCGAGCCGTCTTGTTAGCGTCCATGTAGTGCATCTATATAGCAGTATCGATGTGACCGCTGCCTGGAAGAAACTGCGTTTCATTTTATCGGTCAGGTCCGACTTCCATATAGTCGATAGCCTATTGATAGCTGTCCATGCTTTCGTTAACCTCGTTTCGATGTCCTTATATATATATATATATGGGTGTATGTGTGTATTTTCAAAATAGTATATAACCTACCTTGATACTCGGTATAACACAACTCCTTTCGAGAAATTATCAACAAATTTTAAGATTGTAACATAAAAATACGTAAGGACTCTAGAAAGAAAAAAGAAAAAAAACCTCCAAAACAACAAGGATTCTATTTTATTCAACTAAAATTGTTTGAATATATATATATATATATATATATATATATATATATATATATACTGATGTACGATATAATTTCTCCGTTTTTTCCCCACTTTGCATTGCTGCTATCCACAACTCCTGCCTTGAAATCCTCCAGTACCAGTTCTAGTGTATAAATTCTCTAATGAGACGTAGACGAAAAAGTGGGGCCACTTTTAATTGTTTTAAGATATTTTGAATCGGTTTATGAAATATTTCATGTATGTGGTCTTCAGAGTATCATTTTATCAGTAAAATATAATTACCAGCATTAATATGGTTCGGATTCTAAATGAAACAAAAAAGATGACAAATATTTAGTATATTCTCTTTTTATTCGAAGCGTTCTGTTTCTAAATTTTGTGAGGCAATAAGCGTTGCAAAATTTATTTATAAAAAAATGAATGTCACGAGTCTATCTATCTATCTATCTATCTATCTATCTATTAATTCATCAGTCGATTGATGCCAGACCATAACTCAATGAAATATATATATATATACATATATATATATATATATATATACTAAAATGAATAGGTCCATAAGTGATTTCAAATGTAGTACTTAGATTATTATTATTATTATTATTATTATTATTATTATTATTATTATTATCATTATTATTATCATTATTATTTACTTCTTTAGAGCTTTTCACATCAGTGTTAGCTGATAGTTTTTCACTGGAGTTTGAGTGACGGCAAGTCTCCTCAAGTCTCCAGGACTCGTCTCAAGATTCTGGCCGTTCTCACCAATGCTGTCATTTGGATAGTCTCTACCCGTCCGCCAACTTTCAATTTTGACCCACTGTTAATAGGGGAGGGTTGAAGGAATTGTGTTTAGCTTAGAAATTTACTTCGTTATTTGCGTACTCCTAGTTACTAACTGACTGACACTTTTAGAAAAATCGTAAGTACTGTGTTTTACCACCCTTCTCACCTACTGCCAAAGTTCTCGTGATTATTGTGTTGCCGATCAGACAACAGGACACAAGGTGATAAATAGTGGTCACCACGTTACACCGGCTACCAAAACTAAAATTTCATAAATAGATATAAATTAATTACTCTTGGATTAAGACTTATTCCTGTTTTGGATTACAGAGTTTCAATTCAGTAGAGTTTTGTAATGAATTATAAGTGATTACATCTGCTTTGATTGTATAATGTGATACTATAAATAATAAATCTTGAAACGTTTGGTTTCAAAGAAATTTAAGTTATGGGTTTATTTATTTATGGCTAATACTGTAGTTTTATATATATTTTAACTGGCAAACAGAGACAAATATCTTTAAATCACATATATACTCATTAATATAAGTACAAATATGAGATAGTTCATCAATGCAATAAATAGAATCAAAATAAATGTTTAGAGCAATCTCTGCCATATTTGTCGCGTCGTTTTAACGTCGCGGCTTCACTAAACTTAAGACGTCTCCTTTTTATCGCAGATGATTGCGATCAGTTACAATGACTAAAATAGCTCAGTAAACAGTCGCAATGGTGTTTGTAACAAATGTAGCATGTCATTGGAAGTTGATTTAAGTAAGTGTTTACATTTAATTTTGCAGGAATCGGATAGCGGGTACCAGAGGTTTGTTTTAAGGTTAGTTTTAGGAAATTACTGTTAAAACCCTTACGCAAAAATGTGGCCTAGGAGAAAATGTTTGATGTGAAAATGTATTCAGACTTTTGTGAGTGAGGGAAATATAAGAGAAAAGTTAAACTGGGAGCCAATTAAATAAGTTGAATATTTGAAGAATTCTGGTTGTCTTGAAGAAGAAGAAGAAGAAGAAGAAGAAGAAGAAGAAGAAGAAGAAGAAGAAGAAGAAGAAGAAGAAGAAGAAGATACTGTACAAAAGGAGGGAGATAGAAGAAAATAAATAAAAAGAAGAAGAAATGATGATAATGGTGAATGAAACGTTACACCAAAAACTTTATTAAAATGATAATTAATGATGATGATTATAACCACACACACACACACACACACACACATATATATATATATATATATATATATATATATATATATATATACTTAAAGGAGACCGGGTTAGCGTAACGTTTATCGTTGTAAAGGAATGGGATCAGCAAACCTAGTTCAAATCCTGCGCAAGACAACCTTTCGCTTCGCGCGGATGGTCTTGGGAAAGTCATAAATCCATCTAATTCACTCAGGTATAGGCAAAAAGTTTACCCGACTGGGTTCTTTGGCTTTGATTCACTAACCAGTCTACGAGAAGGAAGACTGTGAATTCAAATCAGCTTTATTCCGCTTGAAAACTAACATTCTTCGATATTCTACTTGTAGCAGAGGTATATATATATATATATATATATATGTGTGTGTGTGTGTGTGTGTGTGTGTGTGTGTGTGTGTGTGTGTGTGTGTGTGTGTGTGAATGAAGCTGAAAATTTTTGCATTTACCAAATATTAGGAAAATATGCGCCTTATACACAGAAATCTACGGTCTATATTATACTGCATCATTCCCTTTTGTTTCTTCCCGTTCTTTCAATCATTAAACACATTTTGTCTGACCTTTGTTGGCGTCATTGAAGAGTTGCTTCGATAGGAATAAAATAAAAGACGGTAGAACACTATAATCAAACGATGGCAAGTCATTTACAGCTTTGTTCCGACTCATCATTAACTGATAACAATTCAGCGAGACAGGAAGAACCACTTGTTTCTACGAATCGTTGTCTCTTCCTGGCCCGGACACGTTTTTCTCGCCGATCAGAAATGATCTAAAAATCAATTCAACATTTCGAAAACTACTGTAACTTTTATTGGAAACTCCGAAGCAAAGTAAGGAGGTTTTTTCCGGCTGTAATGTTTACCTAAGATGCCAAAGATCAAATACAAGCAACAAAATAAGATAGACAAACAAACATACACAACCACGGACAATGATGAACGTTTCTGCTGACGCAGTAGAAAAATAATTTTATGATGACGTCATAGAAACAGAGTTCTATGCTCTGATTTATAATGCCTAAAACATTCCATGATTATAAATTCATTAGACCAATTCATTTCTTTTTGGTTGGCTGGACGTTTAAATCTGAAAACCTGAATATGTGCAAGTCTCTTTCTCTCTCTCTCTCTCTCTCTCTCTATATATATATATATATATATATATATGTATATATAATGTGTGTATATATATATATATATATATATATGTGTGTGTGTGTGTGTGTGTGTGTGTGTGTTCCACTTTTCAATATTTATGCAAAAAAATGTTGACGAAAGACAATTAACCCATATTTGTCGAAGTTTCTGATGACGAAGTAGAAATAGAATTTTCTCTTATTTTTACTTATTAAATAGTCAGAATTTCTCCTTGAAATTCTGGAAATTCTTAATTCAAAAATAAATTACAGATTAACATAAATGTTTTCATATATTATAAATTCAACTCAATTCAAACTGCATACATATTTTCGTCATTTTTAACGTCACAGATAAAGTATATTAAATATTATTTTTCGTTGTGAGCAATATTCTGGAGAGTAATCTGAAGTGGCAAGGATTTGAGAAATATGAAAAACTTCCCATTGTGGTCTCTTGGCATTTGTATAAGAATATTTAATCTCAGAATCTCAGACAAGGTCGAAGGCTACTACCACTACTTCACCTGCTGGTAGGAGGCAGTCAAAAAATGACTAGGATTATATCGAAGTTAATACTATGACAGTCGGATTAAGTTAAAAGAACTCTAAACATACAGGATTTTCTGGACAGTCATAGAAACGTTGCTATATCTAATAACAAGCTTTCATGGTACTAGATGCAAGTTTTCATCTCGCCACTAGCTATGGCTTTGTGCTAAATTCCAACAATTTAATTTGAAGTTGGCTAAAACATCCAATTGAAAACAATGTGAAGGAAAATTAAGGTACTCATTATACAATACGTGTTTTGCTCAAAATTATTTTTGCTCGTAATTTCGGATGAATATTTTGATTAAATTATCTTTCATATCTCTTTGTTTATTAGCAATATTCACTGATATTATTTACCGCTTTTTTTTTCTAAAAATGCAATACTTTCTGTATTTTCTGGGTTTTGTTTATCTTTGCTTTGATATAATTAGTGATGATATGATTGTTCTGGACTTCAATGATAATGTAATTCTGTTTAGATGTCACCGAGCACAAATGTCATCAGAGCTTGGCGAACTCTACTGGCCTGAAGATGACTCTGTTATTGGCAACTGAAATTAATCTTTACTCTTTTTATTAATATTGATCGACTCCATGAGCTGTCACAATCACATAATTGTCACTTCTAGCGAATACTCTTCTTTACTTTGGGAAAAAATAACGAACATTAATCCTAACATTCTGACAGTGGGGGTAGGAATACGCTAATTGTATCGCCAGCAGAGGGGTACCCCCCCCAAAAAAAAGATAGTCCTGGGTAAGACACTAAACTCCATCTGATTGTTAAGCACCAATTCTGGAGATGTGGATAATATCGAGTACACATTCATTGCCATTTCTCCCAGGTCACTCTCATGCAGAATGTTAAAACCTCTTACGTATCTATCAATGAATAAAATAGATATGTGTAAAAATTATTTGTATTCGAGAGGATCGTCTGAAAAAAAAACTTTTTAGAAACTTCTAAACAAACAGGTAAATATGAATGTACAATGAAAGCAACTCTAAGCACTTGACATAAAATAATACAATACAGGTTGTCATGAGGTTAAATTTAATCAGATAATCAATCCTAATTTTGACCTTGTCAACATCATCTCTTTGGTGTAAGGTCTTGTTGATAGTTATCAATTTTCTTGTTTGGTGGTTACTGTCCAGTTTGGGACGGATCAGATGTTTCTTATAAATGAGACAGCCTCGGTATGTTTGATTAAATTCCTGCTTTTTTGTTTGATTTCTGCGTTATTCCGGGCTTACTTTTTCATTTTTCTCTTCGTGACTTTATCTGCTTTTAAGACAGTCAAGTATTTTTAAATTTCTTTCTCGCTAAGCAATTTACTGATAGAGCATTTTATCCCTTCAGTTGTTTCTCATTTTTCCTTATTCAGTATTTTATTATTACAAATTTCTCAATGGCATTTTCCATCCCGATATTCTAGCTGAAAATTCCAACTACTTGTATTGGGAATGTTTCTTACTTTTTATTTTTGGTAAAATAATCATTATAATAATTGCATCAATAATGTGATATTGTGAAAAAATATCCACCTTTGCATTTCTAAAATATTTAATTCGGTTCTATAATTGTTATAATGAATTCTAGTGGGGATAATAATTCAACAATAAATATAACACTTTATGTTTTTTCTCTTTTTTGTATTGTTCTATTGCAGTTAGTTTGGTTGTTTGGGTTTTATGGCATATCAACCTTTGTAGGTTATTTAACGTCAAATCCATTTTTATGTAAATAATCTGATCTATTTCAAAGAATTCAGTTAAGCGAATGCATGCAGTTTGTAGGTAGAGTTTAATTGTGAAAAACATTTCTATTTCTAGCGATTCAGTTTAGTCAAGCAGTTATAATTTTGCTAATTTAGTTAAGTATGAGTACAGATTTTGTTTACACACAGTTAAATGTCAAAACAGTTCTCTATTAAAGTTTAGTGTAAGTACAGTTTTAATGTAAAAAAACTGTTCCATTTCAAATAATTCAGTTTAGCATTAGCACGCAGTTTAAATTTAAGTACGTTTTAATTGTCAAAAACATTTCTATTTTAAGCAATTCAGTTTAGTCAAACAATTCAGTTTAGCATAAGTATGCTGTGAGTTCTATTTAACCCATAGATAGGCCCCTGTTAGGTGCTACCACGCCGGGCCAGAGTGGATCTGGGAGCAATGGCAATGAAGGGGTGCTTCGCATTCCCTAAAGCCCTAGTATCACTGGAACCTCACCATCAGATTGTTTTGTGTCAGATCCAGGACACTCATTGTGGGGTGTCTTAGCTTTCCGCAGAGGTGTAGTCGGTGTATTCTACAGCCCCAGCCGACTGGACAATTATTGCAGTTAGCTCCACACTCAAGTTTTCAGAATTTGCTCGGGGATTTTATGCAGTACAAAATATTCTATTATCATTATTAGTGTCATCATGTCATAATTTTTTTAGTTATAGAATCGTTTCACAGGTAGAATCTTTGACCTTACTTTTATTTCTCAAATTGTGATTGGTTGATTTATTATATACTATTCATTCCTTTAATTCATTTGCAGTATCCTTTCTGTAACTCTGGAGAATGTTCGAGAATCTCAGAAGAGTTTAATTATCCTTATTTTTTTTAAATTTGTAGTAGTAGTAGTAGTGGTGGTGGTAGTAGCAGTAGTAGTTTTCTGTAGTTATTGTTGTTATAATTAATGACGTTCTTATCAGTGCCACTATAGGGGGTATCGTCATCGCTACCACGGACGTGGCGTGAAGATTGTCTGAATAGCTATCAGCATTCACCTGTAAACTTGTGCATAAATAAAGCAATAATTTCGTTTATTATCTTTCGTTTGTTTATTCTTATCTGTTTGTTATGTTATTCAATGTGTCCAATTAGAATGAAGTGTATCATGTCACTACTTGATGGCTAGAGCAGAACATTTCTGAATATTTCCTTTTTTCTTCCAATTTGTTTCCATCATTTATTCGTGTTTTTAAATAATAAAACATCTTCTAATTATGATTTGACATTCCCTGTTGTGTCGGGTGGGCTGAAGTTGTCCATTGTAGTTTCTAACTGGCTTGTGGGCATTGCTGGGGTTACTAACCATGAAAAAAACAATATAAAGAAAAAAAAATTAGACCGAAAATAAGAGAAAGAGGGGGTAGAGAGAGGGATGATAAGGAGAGAAAGAGAGAGAGAGAGAGAGAGAGAGAGAGAGAGAGAGAGAGAGAGAGATACTTTCTAGATTTTTTTCTTTTTATTTCAATTTTGATTTTTTCTCTCGTCAGGTTGCGAAAATATTAATGAAAATGCTATTTTCTCTCAATGATTGAGTAGCACAGAATGTGTCAGTAAAATGAAGATGAAAAGAAATCAAAAAAGAATACATAAACATTTAGAGTAAGAGATAAACAGTTGCTTTGAATTTTTACAATTTTAACCCACGCATGCGCAGCCAAATACAATTGTGCAAATCGAAACAATTCAATGCTATTAACGTGTGACGTAAAGTAAAGTAAAGTTGGCGACCATAGTCGAGGGTAACCCGAAGGCTCCCTTTTCGATAGCTACTACACCAATGTGTAGGGGAGGGCGCTACTCCTTTCCTGGATTGCTCTACTTTACCCTTGATCCGTACCTTATAATGCTGAGTGCTAAGCAAGGAAGCATCAAGTACCATTTTTTGAGTCTTTGGTATGACTCGACCTGGGATTGAACCCAGGTCTCCCGGGCCATTGGCGAACACTCTAACCCCTAGGCCAATGTCCGGTATGACGTAAAAGTGGTTATTGCTGTTAATATTTTTATTTAAATACTCAGAACACTTGCATGATTCATTAGTTCATCCCAAGACCACAAGAGGCCACTAGAGTCCAAGATTAATTGAGTTTGTAGGTTTTGATATCTAGCTTTTCACAGAAATTCAGTTGTCATAGGATCTTGGTATTTCCTAGACGACAATCTTGCAGAAAGAACTGTTGGATTTAGGATAAAGAACAAGTGGAGGCTCCCGTTAATCCTCTCCCAACGGAAAGGTCTAATAACTCCCGTAAAACATTTGTTTGCTTAAAAATTAATCTAAATTGACATTAAAGGAGTCTACGCCACTAAATGCATCTAAGTAAAGTGCAACGGCAGCGTGGTTTTAAATTAGCGGTTTATAGAGTAAATTATTTGGATTGATTATCGAATTCTGATAGAACGACCATAAGTTATTGAGTTTATTACCAGTATTTTTTAAAAGAATATCGAGAAAGTCTTGAAAATATATTATAATATATTTGGGGCTAGAAAATTGACGAATTTATTTCTGAAAAGGACATAGACTTCAGCCTTGATCGGTTTATATTTGCAAAACATTTTGCTTTTTGAACAATTTCAATTTGTTTGGTTTGTTAGAAAACGACAAACATCAGATATTAATGATATGATTTGCCAAGGGTAATCCTACGAGATTGTTGTACTCAGTACATAATGGACTCGCCCACCTCCATAAATACACGTCAACACGAGCATCAGACGGGAGTGCACCAATCAGTGGGACACAATCACGTGTGATACCATTTGCGTTGTGGACGGATAGTTGCTACAACACTGGACTCTCAGCTTTCTATCATCTAACTACTGTTTAACCAGGTTCACTTGTATCTTGTTTCTGTTACTTGAATATGAATGTTTTTCTATCAAACCTTTTGTGTTCTTCGTGTCTTTCTTTGGTCAACATCACAACAACTGGCGCCGAGGATGAACGCAGTCTCAGTCTAGAAACTATCGACGAGGTCGAACAAACTCACTACAATTTCCATTTCCAGCCAACAACCAACAACGTAGGACGAACGCAGTCACAGTCTAACAACTAACGACGAGGCTTAACACACATACGTCAATCTCCATTGCCATTACTCTAAGGTCCACAGCAACAACTGACGACTAGAGGTGAGCAACAACTGGCGATTTGGGTAAACAAAATCACAATATCTAGCGCCGATGCAGGAACAAATTCCGCTGAGGGTTACCAAGAGCTCTAATACAACTGATTTGACAACAAAGTATATATAAGGTTCGTCGACAAAGAATCCCTTATATAATAGTTACGAACAAAGATTTGACCGTAGGCATATACAGTAGAGAGAGGTTAACTTGCTTAGATAGCTCCCGAATTGAATTTAAAATTGGGTTATTTTAAGATTGATTCAATGTAGAAAAATTCGTTTTGTTATGAATTAAAAGTTTTGTAAAAAGGGCTGTGTTCTCGGAACGAGGAAGTTAAGCGCTATTTGGCAGCTTTTTCTGCGGTTTGCAACGATATAATTGTAATGAAACGATCATTGGAATTAAACTCAATAAAGCGTTTATGTAAGCAAACTGTATACATATATTAAAATAGAATTATAATTGTTCTCAGTGTAAGAGTTAAACAAAACTTTCTCATTTAATTTTTAAGAGTTTTTATGGGGTTTCCAATTCCCACATTCGGTTGGGGAAGATCACACATACCTGAAACTCCTATAAAGATATTCTTTCTGTAATCATCACTATGAACTTTAAACTTACGGTAATTTAGAGAGTCTTGAACCTGAAAACTTAATCAAATCTCCCTCTCTCTCTCTCTCTCTCTCTCTCTCTCATACACCAATAAGTCAAAGTGGTCGACCTTAGTCGCGAGTAACCCGAAGGGTCCCTTTTCAATAGCTACAACACCGAAGTATAAGGGAGGGCGAAATTCCTTTTCTCGGATTGCTCTAATTACCCTTGACCCCTACCTTATAATGCTGTGTGTTAAGCAAAGATGCATCAAGTACCGTTTTTTTGAGTCTTTGGTGTGACTCGATCTGGGATTGAACCTCGATCTCACGGGCCGATGGCAGACACAAAATAGTTATTATCAGCTTTATGCAACTTATTATTTCTATTTATGAAGAAAAATAAATTGAAAAGTGGATAAACTAAAACCCAATCAATCTGAAGAAATCTTTCTAAAAAAAAGAGGAAATATCAATTGAAATCTGTTGTCAGTGTTTAGTTTATCCACTTTTTCATTTATTTTTCTTCATTTCGTCGGATTTACGAAATCCACTTTTTCTACATTTCTAAATTTGTATATTGTTTCTTGAAGGATTCTTTAGGTTTGTTCTCACATTGAATTTACTTCGTTTTTTTTTCATGAATGTGTTCATCAAAATTTAAAAAAAAAATTTTTTCGATTTTTTAAAATCCATGTTTAATATCTAAAAAAGATAATTTTTTTTTCATTCAAATTCTATTTTCAAATGATTTTAAACATTTCCATATTTTTGTTCATACAATTATTTTCTATTTACCGTATATACCCATGCAATGAACAACTTTTTAAGACCAATTTTTCACCTCAAAATCAAGGGGTCGTTCATTACACGGGATATGTTTTTGAAACATCGAAATTTACTTTGTTTTCAGGTCTAACATTGGCATCACTTTGATCCAAAATATCCCAGCATACCCTATACAAAAAAAAATCTTTAATATTTGTCATTGAGTCTTTTCTTATTTTAAACTATTTTGGTCTATGAATATTCTGCTCTTTCTAAGTCAATATCCCATATATATATATATATATATATATATATATATATATATATATATATATATATATATATATAGTGTTTTTGCGTTTGATAAAATATTAAATTCATATTAAAAAAGAAAAAACAAACGCTGAACTAATAAATTACGGAGATAAGAAATTACTCTTGAGAATATATATATGTATGTGTGTGTGTGTGTGTTTGTTTATGAGTGTGCAAACGTGTGCATGCGTATTCGCGTATGTTGGCGTATTTATCAATGAGTAAATCAGTTTATATACCTTTATTCCTGCTTGCATTAACGTATATCAGATTTGGCATATCAAATTGAAAAAAAATGAGCATTTATAAATGAAATAAACAGCTAAAAATACATTATATTCAGTGAGCTTTGACACTAAATTCGTCATAACTGCTTATTTTGAAACAGGGTTGTATTAGTTCATTTTACACCATTCTTCAATGGACACCGGTGATTCTATAAAGAATGAGCCTTTCTTCATCGATTACATTTTGAAATGTAACAGATCAACACCATACTAAAACAGACTGAAATTTATTTCTGAACAATGATAAAGAATGAACTCGTAAATTAAAAGAAGTGGCAATGGTTGTAAACTTTCTTTGAAAATAGGCAACTACTTATCGCAATTTTTCTGAAACTGCCTTAGAAACGCATTTTTTTATTTTAATTTACTCAACATTTCTTTATTGTTTTTATTTGACTTTTAAATTCACTGTAACCATTAAAAACCCGGCTTTTTGCCTATTGGTCATATTAAAAAGTAAAACTTTAAATCAAACGGTGCATATAGTATACCTCGTTGAAAACAGAAAATCTGCCTTATCAGCTCATATGGTTTATATATTCGCTTATTTACGTAACTTTAACAAAGAAAACAAAAAGAAACGATCAACTAATCATGGCCAAGCGTCTGGACAAAAATAACCAAGAGTTCAACTGTTCACATCTTTAACTTAAACGTCGATATCAATGGGAGATTTCATTATATAAGTTTACATGACGGTTTTTATTGTGTAAAACACTGCCATGCTTTACCAACAGACATAACTAACGCATCTTTCCATATTGTATCATGTCTTATCCTCTTGTATTCATTATTTCTTGGGCACAAATCTACAAACGTCTCTCCCCTTCTTTTATACATGTCTTTCCAGCTTCGATTTTTGCTATTTAATAGCATCCACTCTCTTATACTTTGGTCAATACTTTAATGTATATTGATCTCTGCTTGTCTCTTAAAGTTATTCGTAATTTTTTTCTTTTTCATCTATCTCTGTAATTTTGTTAATTCTCCTGTATCGCATATGTGAGTGCTTTTTCATTATTCATTTTTATTTTATATTCAGTACATCGTTATAAATACATGCAGATAAATTTATATATATTCTCTTAAGTGTTCACTTCTTTACATTTTCCTATAAAGCAGAATGACATCTTAAAATACGTCCAATTCCGCTGCTTTTAATCCTGCTACATTTGTTATATCCATCTTTATTGGATGAGGATAGTAACAGACATTTAAAGAATGGACTGTTATTATAGTAAGGTCGTCCTTGAAATGTGAGTGACCTCAAAAATATTTTTGCATTTGTATTATTCCCTTTGTTTAAAATTTTTGTACTGTATTTTTAATCGATAATAGTTGCCACAAAACATTTTGCGGTTGTACGACTTTGTAATGCCTAAAATGCATTTTAAAAGGCTGAAAAAGTGTTTTTGTAAGAATGTAAGATATGTCAGGGAATAATGACCGAATATTTATTCATTTAAATCAGATGACACGATATAAGGGTCATACTTCCTTATGACTTCTTCCAATTGTCAGCATGTCCGCCTTGTAATTGAAAATAGACACTACGTGGACAAACGATGAACGAATACAAGCTAGTGAATAGCATCCAAGGAAATCTTATCTTCTGTTGTGTTCATGCATTTGAAAATCCCAGGTCAATCGATCAGCGCAATCGACGATATCGATTGTTCTTGTTAGTGAAGATAGATGTTTTTTGGGGAACGAATAATCGAGAAATCTTGACGTACGAGAAGAAGGAGAAGAATATTGGCGAAGGAAGCTAAATGAAAGGAAAAAAAAAGTTGATCCTGATGTCAAATAAGACAAGCAAAATGGAGTGAAAGGAACATCTGCAGGAATAAGGTTAATATGAAAAATGCACATAAGAAGAAAGAAAGGAAAAATTAAAAAGAAAAGAAACTGAATGAGAACTGAAAGAAAATATTTTAAAAGATAAAGGAAGGAAAGATTTTGTAAGATATCAATAGCCTACAGTGGAAAAATAGACTTTGAAAGTTGTTAAAAAAATTGGAAAAGGAGAATTGGGAGAAGAAAAGTGAAAGTAAGAAGGATGAAACTATTAAAAGATGAAGGAAGAAGATGAGATGACGAAAGAATTATAGAAAGCATGAAAATACAGGTTTATAAATAAATGCTGGGATGTGAAGTAAAGTAAAGTGGGCGACCTTAGTCGAGGGCGACCAGAAGGCTCCTTTTTCAATAGCTACTACACCGATGTGTAGAGGAGGGAGCTACTCCTTTCCCTGGATTGCTCCACTTTACCCTTGTTACGTACATTATATTGCTGAGTGTTTAGCAAGGAGATATCAGGTACCATTTTTAAAGTCTTTGGTATGACTTGACCTGGAATTGAACCCAGGTCTTCCGGACCATTGGCGAACCCTCTACACTCTAGGCTAATGTAAAAAAGGAAAAATCTAAGAATTATGAATAATTATTGAATATGCGTACATTTACATTCAATAAAGAAAAAATGAAGGTGTAATATTTAGATTCCGTTCTCAATTCCCAGAAGATGAAATATTTCATAATGATCTAATGGTATCAATATAATATCATGGAATTATATGCCAATAAAATCAATCTCGTTCTTTAAAAAACGAAAATAATTAGGATAACGATAATAATTCTAATAATAATAAAGAGAACCTGTCAACTAGTGAACTTTGCTGTCCCGGTGGATCACAGAGTAAAAATCAAAGAAAATGCAAAGAGATATAAGTACTAAGACCATGCCTGAAAACTGAAAAAGATATAAAACATGACGGTAATACCAGTTTTAGTTGGTGCATTTGGAACGGTCTTCCAGGGTTTGGTAAAGGGGCTGGAAATCGGAAGACGAGCAAACACTATCCAATCTACAACATTGTTAAGAATGGTCAGAATACTTAGTAGAGTCCTGGAGATTGAGAACTCTTCTTGTCACTCAGGCTCCAGTGGAAGTCCATCAGCTAGCGCTGGTGTAAAAGAAAACTAGCAAGGAACAATAATTGTGATAATTTTATGTGTTATCAAAATGAGACAGAAAATCTCAAAATAACAATCTGCAGCAAGCTATCGAAAAAGAAAATAAGACAATTAGAGTTATCAAGGAAAATTTAAACATTGGAACGTGCACAAATATTTTCGGTCCGACTAAGTAAATAAATTGCATCATTACATCCATAGGAAATAAATAAATAAATACGTTGCGACTTTGAGAATACTCGATTCAAGAGGGAATACCAAATGGGATTGTCAAAATAAGGAAAAAAGCACCGGGAGATTTAAGAAATGTCTACGTCTGTGGATTTGGAAAATAAAAGAATAACATTTCTTAGAAAAAGTTTCAGCAATTAAACTTTGGATAGTGCTTATAATAGTTGGCATGAATAGTACCAAAAATAGGGTAAAGAATATTAAACGACTCAAAAATTCGAAACAGACATGTGACTGTCCTGACCACGACATTACTAGAGTGTAAAAGGATATTAAGAAGAATGGGGAATATTGAAGTCGACTTAGATATTTCTGTATAAACATTCAAATACTCGAAATAATGTTAATAACTTAAGGGATAGTAAAAAAAGGAATTTCGGCATAATATCATTTCCTCTCTCTCTCTATTCACGGTAAACCCTAAACGTTTTCAAAGAAAAAAACCTATAAAGATTTACACCATTCGTCAATATTTGAGAATCTGTGAAAAGAAAAAGCAGCTTTAATTACTTTATTCCATGTGAAAATGCTGAGTGTTCTCCAGTCCAACATATAACCTACGTCTACGTCTGCCCGTCTCGATGACGTGGATCATGAATCATGCTAAATATACTGCAATATGATAGAGTAAATATATTCACCCAAATCCTCCGTCACGAGCAGAAGTCATTTTGTAAGCCAAGTACAGCTGAGTTTTCCTCCTCCGTGTCTACTTGCCTTCATCTTCATCATTATGTCACGCTGCCAACACGGATCTCCTTGACCCTCTCTCGTCACCCGTCTCTATCGCTCCATCGCTCCCAGGAGGTCTTCCAGGCTAAATCCTGTATCTGCACAGGGCTGTTGTATATAAGTTCTAGCTGGTCGTCCAACCTTTGCTCGTCCATGTGAAGAGGTCCACAGGATTATATAGCTTATAAGTTCGTCCTTACTTCTCCAGCAGTGTCCCACATGACTAGTTCGTCTAACTTGGATAGTTTTCGTGATGGGTGGTAGGTGGTCAAACTGCTGCTGTTTTGTCGGGTGTTGCCTCCAGGACTTGTTCAATACACCTCCCAGCTTTCTTGTGTAGTTGCCATCAAGCTTTTTCGCTATGCGTTTTGTTAGCGTTCATGTGGTGAATCCATATAGCAGTATTGACACGACCACTGCTTGGAAAAACTGCGTTTTATTTTATTGGTCAGGTCTGACTTCTATATGACCGATAGCCTATCAATAGCTACCTTTTCTAGTCGCGTGTTGATGTCTGTCTTAGATGATAAGACACTGCCTCCGAAGAAGGTGAACTTGTCTACTAGTTTCAAAAGACTACTCTTTAGTGTAGAGATGTCACCTCTTTAATAAAAGCATAAGTATTCTGTCTTATCTACGTTGACATGAAGGCCTATGCCACCTGATGCTTGTTCCAGGCTTCGGCTTGGGTGGATGTATTTGCTATAAACGCTATGTCATCGGCGTAGTCTGCGACCTTAATAGTTTGTGCGGAGTATCTTCTGCTTCTTCTTTTGCCAGCTTGAAACCATTTTATTTCATTAATTATATAAGTTCCTTAGCATGTAGTCTTGGCAGAAAATAAACAGGTATGGGGCTAATGAGTCTCCTTGTAGCACACCTGCTACAATGTCGAAGTAGTCTATGTTTCCATCCGGTGGGTGGACTTATACTTTCGTGGTTTTATATAGCATCATTATGGCTGCGACGGTTTCTTTGGGGGAGGCCGTGGGCGAGAAGTATTTGCTTCATCTTTCCTCTGTGTATGGAGAAGTCGACGAATAATATAGTTGCCTCAAGTTAATAGTCAAAATTTATGATGTCGTGGATCGATTTTTCCGCAAGCCATTTTGGTTCTTCTAAAGCATTTTCTCAATTTTCGGTTCTATTCGGTTGCATAGTAGAGCATTGTAGATTTTGGCTGCTATGGATGTAAGGATTATACCTCGGTAGTTCTTGACTATTCCGAGGTCACCCTTTTGAGGGAAAAGGAGGATGCATCCCTTTATCCATCTGTTTATTGTGCTTTGGTTATATACGGCATTACATTGTCGGAGCAGTATGTAATTGAATTCCCTGGTCTTCCATACTTCTGCGGGTATTTCACAAAGTCCTGCTGCTTTCCTATTTTTAATTTTCTTTGAACTACGTCGAGTTCTCTTGCGTAAACTGTCCTAATTTGATGTCTAGTTTATTATTATTAATTTTTGTGATTGGTTCATGCTTAACTTTCTGAGACTTTTCGAGTAAATACCCGAAATGTTGTTTCCACATGTGTATTCGTTCTTCTTGGCTGGCAACTTACAGTTTAACTCTTTTCCTTCTGCTTAATTCGTTTACCGTCTGCCATACTATTTTCGATTGTCTATCTTCAACCGAGTCTATTGTCTTATTGATCTGATTTTGTATGAGTTCTGTTTGTTTCTTTTAAATATACGTAATTTAATTCATTTTGTGCTTTCTTAAGTTTCTGTGTATTGATATTTGTTGGTTTCCTCCTATTGCATAGGGAGGCGATTTTCACGCCTAAAGGTTCCTTTCTCACAGCTAATGTCTCCCATGGCATTGTAGATTTAGCTCTGTGTTTAGCTGGTATGCATTCTGCTACTGTTTCTGATTGGGCATTGACGAAGTACTCAATTCTTCATTCGCAGGAGGTGATTTTGATATCTCCTGAAGTGCATCAAATATGTTTCTTGGTGTTGTTCTTAAGAAGTGACGCGTCATTGTGTACGGTTGTGGTTGTTCGGGCCGCATTCCTTCGCAGTCTTAGTCGTATTTTTGCCGTGACAATTCAGTGAAGATAAGGACACATCATCGAAAGAAGATTATGCCTCACAATTCAATACGAAATAACTTCATTCCTTATTTATAAAGATGTAGTCTATCTGAGTTTTAGTATTATTTGTGCAGGTGTAGGTCCATAGTTTTCCCTCCCTTTTCTGAAATTTTGTATTGAAGCATGTTAATCTATTTTCAAGCGTGAAGTCTGTTAGATGTTCCCCATTACTGTTTGACGAGTTGTGTAAGCTGAGTTTGTTGTTTACGTTTTTACCTATTTGGGCATTCATGTCTCTACCGATGATGAGAACATTGTGTTTCGGAATGCTACGAACAATGGAGGATAGTTCGTTATAGAAGGCGATGAGGTCTGTTTCTTCACTAACATTATTAGGACCGTTGTAAGAGATGATTGTTGCGCTGGAGTTGCCATTAAACGTAGCTACCATCATCCTCAGTTGTATGTTCTCGATTTAGTGATTTTAGGGCCCGTGGTCCTATAAGCATACCTACACCTCCAATTGCGCCATTGACAGAGTTTTTCCATGTAGATGCCGAAACAAACGTCCATCCATTGCCGGTATAGTGGTATTTCATATTTTCGCTATGAAGGTATCTGTGTTCATGTATGCATCTTATGTCTATGTTATGATCTATTGCAGAAGCTGCCTGCTCCGGTAATTGGCATATTCTATTTAAAGTTTTAACTTTGAATGTCGCTATTTTTATAGAGCTTTTGCATTTTAGTTAATTTTTTGTTTTAGTCTGAGCTTTGTATCTGATCTTTCAAACTGTGGGGCCAGGATCCCAACCCCAGCAGGACATGCCCCTTTTTTACTCACGCGAAGAGCGATGCAGTTTGGACGAGTGCTTTGAGTATGAATCATGGTAATCTTTCGATAGCTATGTTTTTATTCTCATCAACTGAAGCTTCCTAAAAGATCAACAGCGGTAGTTCCCCGATTGAACTATTTGATCCTGGCTCTTATCCCCAGGTATTCATCAGTCGACCACCAGGTGAGGTATGCTGTTGACCCAGGTTAGGCATGCCGTCCATCTTTATGTCCACCATGCAGCTTCCCATGGCTTTCGAGGTATATCACAATGTATATATATATATATATATATATATATATATATATATATATATATTCCCCCTGCATGTACTAAGTTTTAACTTAGTATAAGTTCACGGTTACTTTATTTTATGTTATTCTTTTAATTTATTATAGTGTTCTTATTTATGATTCATTGTATTCTTAGAGGCATTCTATTTTTTACTCTAACTTCGGTTTCAAACACTGTAATATATTTCTAAAAATTAACATCTTTTCCATCTTTTTTCATGGTTCAATTGCAACTTGGATTTACAATAAAAATCTTGTACATTTAATAGACCAATGATTTTACACATTAGGATTTTTCATGTATTTTTAACTGACAATATAGTAAAAAGTAAGAATAACTAGTTGTCTTACAAAGGCTAAAGAACTTAGTCTGCCCTACTATTTACATATTGCAAGGAGAACAGCTGGATTCATACATTCCTTAGAGTATAAGCGCAAAGTAAAACACTCACATTTTTGTTTATGATTTGAACTCGGGTCGTTGATTCCATTTCCTTCAACAATAACCATTACATTAAGCGACAATGAATTTTAACTTTATAGTTCTCTGTAGGCGTTCAAAACCTCCAGAAGATCTGTACTAGGTTTCATTTCAGAGATCAAACCATACTTAGCTGCAATCGATAGCAGATTTTTAATCTCAGTAATGTTTTACGCAAAATTATTTCTGGAGAACGCTCCGAAAATGTTTCATTTCTCCAAAGAAAGATTTTCATAGAAACTGTTTACTTGCGGACAGTGGGGAAAACTGTATGTGAAATTATCTTGAGGAAGCGTAGATATATTTAAAAAAAATCGAAAGAGTAAGCTTCTAGTTGTTTATGACCTGTTTGCTTGTGATTGTAACAGATGACAAGATATGCAAAGTTTAACAGACAAGGTAGATTAGACAAGAAAAAGCAATGGGTCAGTGGGGATTAAATCTGTGGATCGCGAAAAAGAAACGGATGATAAAAAATATTTATAACCATTGAAGAACGAGAGTAGAGGAAATACAAAAGATAACCCCAGCTGGATATAAATCATTTGAAGTATCCTGAGAAAAAGAAAGGATCTTAGAAGAAATATTATTTACACTTCTAACCCTTTTGATTTCGTCTTTTTTATATACGTAAATGCCACTTTCTTGAGTCTTTTATAAAAGTTAAATGTAATAGTGCATGTGTTCGTGTATATATATATATATATATATATAGTATCGCCCACAAATTATTAAACTTTTACATCTTTTTAGTTGTTAATTCTTTTCTTAACAAAATTTACCAGAATTTTATTTTTTCTAAGCTGATATTATCAGGCACTGCTTATAATTAATCTCTACAATATTCAAACCATTCCCCAAAATACATATATGCTGCTGTCCGAAAACAAATACACCTAGCGAATAAATTTTATCTTATTCTAAAGAGTGAATATGTTTTTACACTATTGTTGATGCCATTTTTCTGGTAGGGGATCAAAATACAAATATTTTGAAAAACTTTTTTTTCATAAAGTCGTCGTTTTCAGTGAACAGATTTTAGCTTAGCAATGGCTGATAAAGGGAAAATATCTTCCGTCTTTGAACGCTTAGAAAAAATATTTACAATACTGAAGTTGCCAGAAGCGACCAAGACGGCCATGCGCGATAAATCTGATTACCATTGTAAACTACAGACCATCCTCAAAGATAAAAACAAATTTACAAAACTGAATCATAATTCAAGTAACCAACTCAAGTCTAAAATTAACAAACTCATTAATGCTAATAACGCTGACCTTCACAATATAAAATTACCAAAAATAATTGGTCATTACAAACCTGGATAAATCTACGGAACTATTAAGATACATAAACCAGGCTATCCACTTCGACTAATAATTTCACAGGTAACAACACCTACATACCAACTTACAAAAACAATTAACGATCTAATTACCACATACCTTTTCCATAAATATAGGATTAAATCTACAAAAGAACTTATCGAAATCCTTAAAACCCACAAACCAAACAAAGGAACAATATCCTCTCTAGACGTGGAAAATTTATTCACAAATATTTCAGTTCTAGAAACAATCAATATAATTATGAATAGTACTTACCACCACCCAACGCTCCCACCACTCAAAATTAACTCCAATACTTTACGAAAAATACTTTTACTCTGGAGTACTTGGGTACGATTTTATGACCCCCATGGAAATATATTTACCCAGAGAGATGGAATAGCGATGGGGTCAGTTCTTGGACCAATTTTCAGTAATTTTTATGTGTCAGCTCTTGAAAATAAGCTTGTTTTATACCATCAATAAACCTAACACTTATTTAAGGTATGCTGACGACATACTCCTTCTCACCAATTGTACTGATGAAATTAAAACAATAAAAGAGGGCATTAAAAATAATTCTCTTCTCAATTTCACACAAGAAAACAATATCAGCAATAAAATCCCATGTCTTGGTGTACTAATAGACACAATCAATATTGATCGATTTATCACCTCCACAAAGAAAAAAAACCTACCAACATTTATCCTTGCACCCTCAATTTCCAAAGTGAATGCTACTTCCGTTATAAAAGAATAATCATAAAACCCTTATTTTCAGAGCTAAGCTACAATCCTCCTCTTGAACTATCTTCCTTAACGAAGTTAAAAATATAAAACAAACCCTTATCAATAATAGATTTCCCAACTACATTGTTGATGCCGAAATTAAACATTTCATTATTAAAACTTAACAACGTAACATACAGTATACTAAACTATAAACAATTAATAAACCTATTCAACAAAAAAAATTTTCATAGCAATTATGAGATAGATGAACATATATAAAAAAAACTTGTCCAAAAAAATGATCTCCCTACCGGTCCTACCAAAAAAGTAAGACTTATTATTTACTACAACAAATTTAAAATATCCAACCTAATTATTTCTAACAACACTTCTCCCTCCACTGAACTTCTTGAAAGGACTAACGTTGTATATATGTTCAAATATCCCTTGGGAGACTAAGTCTCCAAAGAAAATAATACATATATTGGTCTTACCACTACAACTCTTTCAAGACGGCTTACAATGCACTTTAATGATTCTAGCTCAATAGCCTTACATCTTAAAACCTATTCTATTCCCAAATCTAAATTTCTAAAAATTCTACTTGAAAATACCACAATAATAGCTCACGAAATAAATAAGCGACGACTACAAATCCTAGAAGCCTTACATATAAAACCAAAAAACTCTAAAATCAATCGAATTAATTTTGAAAATAGCGAAAATGTTTTGAAATGCCTTAAAGTTTGTTTTTTTTCCAAATATTCTATGTTTTTGGTTAATATTCTATTTCCGTTGATAACGTTCTCTTTTTAAATTCATCAGCAACTCAGTTTCTCCGACTCTGCGTTTGCGTAGTTTTCTTAAGTCATAAAAACCAAAAAATTTACCAAGCCCTTTAAAAACAGTCTTTACACATGCAAGCAACCCCTGATGATGGCCTATAAAAAGTCTGAAAGTGCTCGGACAATTTTGGTAAATTCATCTACCAATTCCAACCAGAAACCAAGACACTTATCAGGAAACTTGATAGGATCTTAATAAAATTATATAGACAAAATGTGTCTTTATTATTTAATTAAACATGCTTATATATATATATATATATATACTAAAAAATCTCTGAGTTATATTCGTTTCAGGCAAACATACTTTTTCGGGGATATATCGTGCTAAAATGTTTAAATAGACCTCTAAATGAATTTATCAGAGACGAAATTCACAAATATGAATTAGATATATTTTAGTCTTGTAATATTTATTTAGTCAAGAATCTTTAATATAGTTTAATTAAAGAATATTGATAAATGAAAAATAAAATGCTTTTCATCTTATAAATGATCATGACTACAATCTATCTATCTATCTATCTTTGAAGATATAGTGCCTTTAAAAAAGGTGTAGCAGCTCCTAGAATTTTAAAATTTAATATCTAAGCTGATTTTAATTTAAAATCACAGATCTGTTGATGCCTTTTTTTTTTATTAGCTTTCTCTTCAAATTTGTAATTAATTTTATTCCAAGTTTATTTTTTCCTTAACCACTCCATGCACCAATAAAAGGACTTTGCCTTCGTCGTCCTGTGGATGCTAATTTTATTTGCTTTCGAAACAAATAACATTTTCCTGATCAGTTATAAACCAAAATTCTGTAAGAAATTATTTGGGCATTTTGAAAAGAAAAAAGGCTGCTTAAAACAAATTCAATCTTCAGTGACAAGCAGATTAAGGATAATTCTCGTCAAAACTATTAGGATATAATATTTGATAGTGCTTCATCTAAAACATAAATTAAAAAAATATACTTAATATTTTGAATGTCTAACAGCAAGAAATAAACATTTACTAATCGATTTGGGTTTTCTGGTTTAGTGGCATATCAAGAATTTTGTGTAGGTGTTATTTGGATTTCTATGATGCATTTTGTGTTCTCATTGCTGAAATGTTAAAGAGGCTGATACGTAGAACTAGATTTACCTGGGATAAAAATTGACAATGTGTTCTTGTCTATCCAGTTATTTGGTGTCTTCTTATTCTAGTTTCCGATATGATACGATGTAATAATCCATCTTGCAAACCTTACACGTAATGGACTCAACAGCTAAACCACCCCATAAAACTATATTCTCCCTCTAAGAAAACTTATTAAAAACTCAATATTAAAAACTCATTATTTAGAAATTAATCACGTTTTCATCTAATCTTCTTACTGATTGATAACTTCCCTTCCCAAAAAAACATTTATAAACACGTGCAAAGTCGAATGTTTAAATAGTTAAGTTTCATTCACGCGTGAAATCAACTTTACGTCATTCATACACCGTTCAGTCTTGAAATGTAATAGTTATTAATTTTCTGATGATTGCCGATATATATATATATATAAACTTCGAGTCAGTAGTATGTGACTGCCCTCAAAATTTTTCATTCCTCATTCTAAAAGAGTATTTTTAATGAAAAAAGTTAAGTTCCATGATGGTTCTATTTATCATGCTAAATAAAAGTCTTCCTGAGCCACATTAAATAGAAATTAAACAAAAAAAAACAAAAAAAAAACACAAAAGTTTTCTCAAACTTTCGATTTATCCCTGTCATTTCTTCGCAGATTCTCGGCATTTTTCCATCAAAGACTCTGGAGGTAGACTGCTCAGCTTTGCTGTAAGATTTGCCAGAGATGAGCCGCACATATGGCTTGTTTAGCTCTGAGATTTCAGTCAAGTTAATTCCACACAAGTTCAATGGGATTTAAGTCCGATGATTGCGCTGGCCAAGGCATCATTTGAGAGACATGCTGTTTCTCTTTGCTTTTAATGTACGTCTGACAGAGTTTACTAGTATGCTTGGGTCATAATGTTCGATAAGTACAAATCCTTGACCCACAAGCCGCGTTCCAGATGAGATCGCGTGATGCTGCAATATGCTGATAGCTGGTTTGATTCAGTTTGCCTTCACCTGGCGCATATATCTGACTTTGCAGTTGGGAAGTCCCCCACATCATTACGAGGCTTCCTATATGATTTACGGTTGGAATGATAAAGGAGAGATTGTGGCTCTTCTACAAATTGTTCGCCGCACCATTGGCTCCTCTTCTATTTGATCTAAAAGTTTTCCAATTTTAATTCGCCTGCCAAGAGGACTTTATCCCACTTCTCTATTATCCAGTCTTTGGGCGCCTTGGCTCACTGGACCTTTTAAACATTGTTTTGATTCCACGACAGTGGTTTCTTGACAGCAATTGTGCTATGTAGGCTAGTTTCACAGAGTCTTCTCCTCACAGTAGATGTTAACACATCTTTACGACATTGGTTCTGTTGGGGAGTGATGTTTGGAAAAGCCAGATTTCTGCCAGGCAAGCTGGTAACTCTAATGAAATCGTTTTCAGTTCTAATCGATGTTTTTGGTCTATCAGCCCTACTTTTGGTCTTTTTTACTGTTTCCTGATATGTCTTCTAAGAGTATAATCCACTGTAGTTCCCGGAATTTTATATATATATATATATATATATATATATATATGAACCCAGAGGCCAAATGTAAAAGTGCTGAAATGCAGACACGTAGTAAGCAAGTTCAAACTCTAGTGGATACATTCACTTTTGGACTAATACCCTTGGGAAAAGTATACACTCCCTTATTCCTTCTGTTATGTAGTAACCAATGGGTCACGTGATCTGCCACTGAGCGGAGAGAGGTAAGATCAATTTCCCAATACCCCTCCGTGTTTAAATTAACAGGCCTCAAAGATTGACCGTTAGAAGAGGAATAAGGAATGTAGGTCAATTCCTCGCGGCCGAAGTAACAAATCCAGGTTAGAATGAAAGCCAAGAGATGTTTACACTCTGTGACTGGATGGATAGAGAAGGGGACATAGAGGTCAGTATAGTAGCCCGAATGAATGGCATGACGGGGGTAGGTAGAGGAAGAAGAAAGAAGCAAAACGATTGGGCAGAACCCTAAAACCGGAAGTAGGCATTTTCGTCAGAGGAAATTGGGATAAAGAATTCAGTTTTTAGGACGGAGGTCACCGTGAAAAGACATGCGGATCTCATGCCAAAACACCGGGCGAAGAAACAGAAATAGAGTTCTTGGATGGGAGATAACATATGCCTTCAAGCTGAGTTCTACAGAAGCCCGGTAGCCCGTTAAAGAAAGTACTCCGTGAAGAAACCCGTCGAAGAAGCTAAGTAAACCTTAAAACCGTTTTCTCCCTCCACCCTTCCTAAGTATTGCAATTGTATGCTCTCCCTCTCAATTTAAAGAAAGAAGCATATAGAGAATTATATGCATTAAGAAAGAAGAGAAATGGAATGAAAAGATTCATTTCATAAACTGTGAACAGATGAATGGACTTTGCTACCTTTTCAAGGTTTTAGAGAAAAGACAGAAAAGACAGAAAAGAAAACCAAAGAGAGACATTTGTGTTTAAGTCTTGTCTGCTGATAACATAGCGGGCATCTTAAATATTTGTTTAGCCTGCATGTATTAAAAACCCTGTTATATTTTAAATGTCCCCTCGTGTCGAAATTTATTCGTTGTATTGTTTGCCTATCGAGTTGCCTTCTTTTGTATATTCCTTTTCAGCTTCATTCGCTTCAATTTATTCTCGCTAAATGTCTTATTTGCCATAAAATATATTACACGGGGAATTGGAATTGTCGACTACGATAAATAATGATATTATATCTAGACTTAGAGATCCATGTCTTCCGTTAGCCTAGTGGGTAGGAAGACGAAGTGGCCTGGTGGGTGTGCGTGTGTAACGTGAAATTTGGAAACCCCTTGCCAGCGGCGGTCATTCTAGCCCCAAATTAACCCCCACATTATCTGCCAGTTCCCATGTACCCGGAGAAGGGCTCTTAAGTGGGACTTATAAAATGCGAGGGATCAAGTGCCAGACTGCCCCGACTTCACACGTGCGAAAAATAAACTCCCGTCCTGGGATAAATATTTTAGGCACCGTCACACAATGTTTTTCTTCTTCGAGGAGGGATTCAGCATTAAATAACCTACGAAGTTGATATGCCAATCAAACCAAGAAATCAAGTCATACAAAACAGATCCTGAGCTTTCATTTTCGCGTAAATAATAATCAAGTTATAATTCTAGTTATTATTTGAATATCTTTATGAATATATATATATATATATATATATGTGTGTGTGTGTGTGTGTGTGTGTGTGTGTGTGTGTTTCCATTTTTTTTTTTTATCGAAACTTAAACTTAATTTTAATTGCAACTAGTTATCCCAACTGATACTTAAAAAAAATACGAACCGGTTCGCATGAATATTGTGCTAATTTAAAACATTTATTAAAAGCAGCCGAATGAATTACTAATTTTGTTTTTCGATTTTTTTTCCCCCTCTGTGTTCTGAAAACGTGTTTCCTAATCAAAAAGCGAAAAGTCAGACAGGAAGGAATTTTTAAAAGGAAAAGGTCAGAACGTAGATTAAGTAAACAGTCGACATCTTGCTACTGGCAATACAAGTAGATGACTCATGGCCACAATATACACAACTCATTTGGGGTTGAATATGAAGTAACGGTGTCAAATTTTGATGGTTATTTGATTTAACAGCATGTCGCATAAGTCTGCAGATAAGTTGTTCGTGTTGTGGCAACTTTTTATTATATTAGGGTGTATCAGAAATATCTTTTTATTTTTACTGATTTTAATCATTTATTTACTCAATGTAAACTTCTAAAACTTGTCTATGACTACACTATTTTATTAACATTATATATTATCAAGATAGCAGAGAAAGCGAGTCGGGGAAATCCGTGCTAGCTGCATGACTTGATGATGATGATGATGATTGTAGAATATAGAATAGTAATATTAGAATAATTATTTGTTTGTTGTGTCTGTGGGTGGGGCTTGATGAGCATGCTTCTATAGTTCTAAATTTGAGGTCACTGCGGTTTGGAATTTCTATGTTTTCAAACCTTTGTGTTTCTACTGTAATTCTAATTTTCTCGGACTTGTGAAATTTTGATAAGCCATGAAAACTTTTTGAATTAGATTAGTCGGGAAGATATTTTCTTTTTTAGTCAATGTCTTATTGTATACTGTGCAGAAATTTGTAATTTCTTATGTAATATTATTGTTTATACATTTGTTAAATTATAACTAATTTCATTCGTTAATATTTCCTGGATTTTTGTTCAATAATATGTCCTGTTCAAAATAACCGCTGCATTCCTCTTGTTTGGTTCAATTATAATTTTGCCGTTGTTATTCTTTATGCTTTATAAGTCTTGTCTTTGTGTAAGAGTTTGTTTTGGGTTAATTTTCCAGAACTTTTCAAAGAATTTATTTAACTTAATGTTATTAAATTTATCCGGGAAGAATTTGGATTTGTTTTTGACTTGGGAGTCGTTGGTATTTTCTTTGATATGGAATTTCCCTATCAATCTAAATTTTCGTTCAAATTCTTGGAGGTCTCTTTTTAATTCTCCCACCTTGCTTTTTTGGTCAGGGGAAAATTCTCGACCTACTTTTACTAAATCAATCTGATTTTTGTCTAATTTTTATGTTAACAGATTGATTATTACAAGTTTTATGTTGTTGGTTTTGGTAGGTAGGTTACCGAGACTGGTCATCTTGTTCGGTCTGTGTTGCCTGAAATAAGGCTTCTTTGTTTGTATTGTTATAGTGATTCGTGTTGCCTAAAAAAAGTTTCTTACTTTGTGGTTGTTATCCTTTGGGTACTCCATGTGGTTCGTTTCCAACGTTGGGTGCACTCTCGTTGGTGTTATTTGGTGATTGGGCTATTTTTTTGTTGTTGTGTGTGATGGTCTATATAGGGATTAATTCTATCTTTGTCTAAAAGTGGTTTCTGACTAAGTGGTTGCTGTTTTTAGGGTAGTCGGGACAATTCGGTTGTGTATGTGATTTAACTCTATCTTTATATGGTTTTGTGATGATGTGTGTTTTGATAGTTGCATCTGTTGTGTAGATAGATATGTCAGTGGTAGTGTGTATTTTGGTGTTTTTCTATTGCACGGTTTTCATTGTGGGTGATGATGGGATGTGTTGTCGTTGTTCTGTGGAGTGAGTTTGTTTTTTAGTCTATTATTCATTATATTTTTTAACTTTTTCTTTTTGCGGTAGATTTCTTGGCAATATTGTTCTTCCATCCGAGATATGTGTTATTCATCCTATTTGCATTCTTTTTCACACAGTTTCAATTGTAATTATTGTGCTATTGTGGGGTAACGTTCTTTGATTTTAGACTATATTTCTTCGTCTATTTCTAGATGTTTTGTTTCGTAATATCATTTAGCAGTTCTATTGGAAGCTTAGTTTTGCTTTTATTGAAAGGTCATATGCATTTATATAAAGAATAAGAAAAAGAACACGTGAGAGGGAAATTTTCATACAAGAGGTAATAGGAAAAGTTGTCGAGAAAAGTGTTAAAGACATTTTATGATGAAGCAGCTATATTCGAAATTGATCTGGTTAAAGGAAGGCTTGATAATCTTTATACGTGGATCTTCAAGATTTTGGAGGTTTTATTTGTTATTTCTTTGTGCAATATAGAGGTGTTTTCATAAAAAATTCAGCGTTTGGAGGAGGAGCATGAATGCATTTTGAGCTGCTGAGAAATGGAATTAATGTCGTTGGAGGTAGACCGATTGAGTTACTTAAATTATTGGAAAAGCGTTTTCTTTGTGCACATTTAAACTCGTATATTACATTGGTTATACTGAGATAACTAAATTATTACAGATGACGAAGTTAGTACTTTGGAAAAATACGGCGTCTCCTCGAATTTATTCTCTTTAAAAGTCAAATGACTCATATGATGATTTGATCGGATCAAAGACACAAAAACGACGTGTTTATCCTATTTAACCATACACGTTTAAAAGATATATATATATATATATGTGTGTGTGTGTGTGTGTGTGTGTGTTATTAAAAACAGGAAAATTAATTTATATTCGTCATTATAAATCTATTCCACCAGCCTATCAAATGGCTCTTCAGATGGATTCGAACAGAAATTTGTTTCTTTACTTCCGTTTGTCTGTCAGTATCAATATTTTTTTATATTTCATATTAATAAACACATTTATGGTTTGAAAGATTTTATTTGAATTTCATTTAAAGGTGAAATGTATTCTCCGAGTTTAACGGTTAAAAAGAAAAAAAATCCACACGATGAAACAATAAAATAGTCGTCTTAGAAAAGAAGACATGATTCCATTTCCGTTCAATGAAAACGGGTTTTCTTTTTTTGCTGCACACTATCTACTAATTGTCCAGTTGTGTACAAATCCCAAGAGTGATAGGAGCCTTCTATCATGTCTGAAAGTGACACAATGTCCAACGAGCGAGATCGGAGATGCGCTCCTGTACAATTAATGCTCTCTACCGATCCAAGTTATGACAACGGGACCATGGCCAGCACCCTCAAAATGCAAATCTGGATTGCCACTAATAACAGGGACGTGCCCAGGGTGATGAAAACAAAATTTCCGGCTACGGTTATGGTCTTTGGTGTGGTTTCAAGTCAGGGCCACATCATGCCACCTCACATCTTCGAAGTCGGCTTGAAAGTCAACACCAAAGTGTACCTCGATGTGCTGAAGTGTGTGGTGATCCCCTGGTACAAACAGCTGGCCGGTGGCAGACCCTGGGTGTGGCAGCAGGACTCGGAGCCGACCCACAAGTCCAAAGATACCCAGGCTTGGCTTCAGAAGTAGTGCTACAACTTTATACCCTTCTCTCACTGGCCCCCCTCCTCCTCCGACCTCAACCCACTGGACTACTTCGTTTGGTCATACATCGAGAACATCAGCAACATGACCTCCCACAACACCAAAGCCAGCCTGATCGCCGCCATTCGTCGAGTATTCAACGAGCTCTCGCCGGCGCTTGTGGAAAAGGCATGCTCTCAGTTCCGGATCCGTATCGAGGCAGTGTTTGAGGCTGAAGGCGGCTACATTGAATAGATGTCAGTTCTACTACATAATCAAGTTACCTGAATTGATTTTTTCAATAAAAGTTTTAAAATAAAGCTGTAGTGTTGCTTTCTCTAGGACGACAATTTTATCGTTCCACCCTGTATTCAAATCCATCTGAAGATCCAGTTAAAAGGCTGGGGAAATAAATTCGTAATGGAGTATATTCATCAATTTTCTTGATTTTAATTGCATATTTTGCTCAGCACGGATTTAAAAAAAATATAAGTTTATTTACATTAATTAGCTTTGCAGTGCGCACTCTATTTGGATTATTCTTTTTCAGTCTATTTACACAATTATATATATATATATATACTCATCGACCGAGACCGACATCGACACGCGACTCAGAAAGACATGGACGCCAACCAATAGGCTATCAGTTATATGCAAGTCAGACCTGACCATTGAATGAAACGCAGTTTCTTCTAAGCAGAGATCGTGTCGATACTGCTACATGGATACACTACATGGACACTAACTAAACGGCTGGAGAAAAAGCTTGACGGCAACTACACAAGAATGATGGGAGCAATATTGAACAGGTCCTGGAGGCAACACCCCACAAAGCAGTAGCTATATGGCCGCCAATCACCCATCACGAAAATTATCCAAATTAGACGAACCAGACATGCAGGAAACTGCTGGAGAAGTAGGGACGAGCTTATAAGGGATGTACTCCTATGGACCCCTTCACATGGCCGAGCGAAAGCAGGGCGACCGCTAGAACCTAAATATAGCAGCTCTGGGAGGATACGGGGTGTAGCTCTGAGGACCTGCCGGAAGCGATGAACGATAGGGAGAGGTAGCGAGAAAGGGTCAGGGATATCCGTGCCGATGGCACGACATGATGATATATATATATAATTTATAAGACAATATCAAAAATATCGTTTGCCATATTAAAAACGAAGAAGGCTCAATATCAGTAATAGAGTATATGCAGACTTTTGTTAGGATAGTGCAGACGAAGAGTTAACGGCACTTGTTCACTATCTGTTTTCGACTATGTGTCCATCGGACCAAGGTTGACTCTATGTCTCCGCTATCCATTTTTAGATTATATATATGCAACAAAATAGCGAAATGGTCATAAAGAATATATATAAATTCTTTTAACGTTCTGCCTCCGTGACAACGTGTTTATATATGTAAAAAAAAATTAGATATTAAGTACATACGTAGAATATTAATGAGTGAAGGTCTCATATTCAGTAAATAACTACGTGCAGAACGTGGATTTATTGATCCACTCTCATATGCAACCGAGAAAACAGGGGATGTCCTCGTGGTGTAATGGTTAAAGCGATGGACTGCGGAATCGTAGCACCCGAGTTCGTACTCCAGTCGCGCTATTACGTTCACTTTCGGCCAAATACCCTTGGGAAAGGTATGAACCCCCCTTATCCTCCCAGCTATGGGTTAAATAGTACCACTACTGTTCTTCTATGAGAATGGCTTTGGCGTTAAATAACCTAAAAAGAGTTGATATGCCATTAAACAAAGAAACCAAACCAAACCAAACCGAGAAAACAAACAGAAACAGCTCCAGCGCTTACGTGACAGAGTGAGCGAGTGAAAGAACTATTTGTATTCTGATATGCGTAGATATAATAGGTGCATACGATAAGTTTCCAGATTTTTTCGTATGGGCACTTTTATTGAGAGTACACACATGAAACTCTCGTCCCCTTCGAAGCAATCTCCTCCGGCTGCAATGCACTTGTTGTACCGTTCCATGAATTTTTTGAAGGTTCCATGGAAGTCCTCTTGTGTGAGCATGTCAATTACATTCGTCGCAGCCTCTTTCACCTCCTCAATTCTCTCATAACGACAGCCTCTGAGCTTAGGGAATATGCAAAAGTCACAGGGTGCGAAGTCTGAACTATAGGGAGGGTAAGTAACTGTCTTGATGCCCATCTTGGTCAAATAGTCTGTGACAAGGATGGAGTTGTGAACTGGTGTATTGTCCTGGTGGAAATGCCACTGACCCGATTTGAAGAGTGCTGGCATCTTCCCAAGGAATCTCTTCCTGAACTCCCTTAAAACCTCAGCATAGTAAACATAACCCTAACCATAACCCTTTGGCCAATCAACTCTGGTGTCTTGACTTCCTTACTCTTCCCACACCTCTTATTATCCCTTACAGACTCCCTACATTCCTTGAATCTCTTATGCCACTCAAAGACTGATGCTCGACTCATGCAAGAGGGTCAAAAAGCAGTCTGAAGCATTCCATGCGTTTCTCTGGCATTTTTCCAAGTTTAAAACAGAATTTTATTGCATATCGTTCTTCTAAAGTGTCAGATTACATTTTTGAAATCCACCAGCTGTGACAATCAGGCTTTAGTCGGGTGTATTCCAGTTGTTACTGTAGCTGTTCATTTGAACTTGAAATCATAAAAGTTGATCAGTCATCTTATACGATATATAGCAATAACATACTGAATTTTCAAGAGTCTACACTAATTTTAAAATCCCACACGAAAAAGTCTGGAAACTTATCGTATGCACCTCGTATTTCCTAATTTTCTAAGCTTATAGTAGTTTGGCATAAGGCCAGAAGTATGAGATACTCAGTAGAAATAGAAGCGACTAGAAATTGTTTGTTAGATCATTTTGCTCACTATTACACCAAGTGAAGAGGGAATGACATGTTGATAAATGTGAGTGCACAAAGACATGAACACATTGACATAAAACAATATATATATATATATGTGTGTGTGTGTGTGTGTGTGTGTGTGTGTGTGTGTGTGTGTGTGTGTGTGTGTGAAGAAATAGATATATACACTCCAACTGAAACCATGAAATCAATTTTCTACGTGTTCTTACAATACTGCCAAATTTTAATCAACATTATTTGCGTGTCAGATAAATGTTTGGATGAAAAGCACTTATTGAACTGAATCCACATGCAAGTATAAGCACAGAACATACCAAAACTTTAAGAATGATGATTTTCTATTTATAGTGTAACACAGAGAGAGAGAGAGAGAGAGAGAGAGAGAAAGAGAGAGAGAGAGAGAGAGGGGTAGAGCAGAGGAAGAAAGAAAGAGAAAAAGAGAGAGTAACAAATGTATTCATATATAAAATTATTGAATAATTTATGCTGTTTCGTTGAATGACATTTTTGTATTCTTATTTTTTATTTTTTTTGAAGGAACTAATTGACAGTTCATTGAAAGTTTCTATTTTCAAATGACTTTGTTTTTCACCCTAAGACCATAGCCAATTCTGTTTTTGAGCGCTGCTTTCTCATCATATATGCAGCTTCCCTCATCTTACAGATATTTCATCGTGATTCCGCGTCTTTTATTCTGATCTCTGATCATCTACAGCGATGAGTTATTTTTTTCTACCCTCAATGCCTTTCATGCTGACTTGTATTATCTCTCTTTGCCAAATGGATAATCTATTGTCTTCAAGTCTGATCTGGCGTAGAGTCTTTTGATTTCTCTTTTCTATTCTCCATCAAGACTGAATCAAATAAACAAGCTTTGGTCATATTTTTCTGCGTGTTTTGGCCTTTGTATTATTAGGGTATTACATTTAGTACACTTGGGGTTCACACCGATAATTCGCTTCATCGTTGTCTGACAGATGACACAAAATCTTTACAGTACTGAAAACCTTTCTTCAATTGTTTTACCAATTTAATAATACTGTCATCTGAATGGTTTTCAGTTTTTCCTCATGCTTCAAATTCCGTTAAAAACTCTTTCTAAGTTCATTAGAGATTCTTCCAAGGTCATCGATAATCATTAGTTGAAGTCACAATTCTATGTTGTAGAATTTTAAAGTTCATTAGCAGAGTGCAGATATTTTTACAGCTCTTCACATTTTTTTCATTCTGCCCGCTTTGACAGATCTTAGCTTTGTACATAATTATATATATATATATATATATATGTGTGTGTGTGTGTGTGTGTGTGTGTGTGTGTGTGAATATCATTGTTCTATAATATATAGAAATATAATATTTTTGTTCTTCTTCAGGTTTTTCATACTGGTTCTAACTGATAGTTTTAACAAGAGTTTGAGTGAAAGAAGGTCTATTCGTGTTCCAAGGACTCTTCTCAGTATCTTACCTGATTTTAGTAGTGCAATAATCAGGATGGTTTCATTTCTTCCTCCGTTATCTTGTTCATCCAAATCTCTTTTCCAATTTCTTGGGGATTGTTCCCATCACTCCGGCTATAATTTCTATCAGTGTCACTATAATGCTCTGAAACGTTTTCACGCAAGGTCCAAGCATTTGTCCAGTTTTCGACTTTTCACTTTCACTATTTTCTTTTTTTAAACATTTACTCTGGTTTTCTGCTCTGGTTTGGGTGATCTGTTTGTATCTCAGAGTCCCAGTTCTTGCCTTAGATTAAATTGAACCACTATAAATAGATTTATCATAAACCATAAATATTAGTATACAATTAAACAAAGAAACAAACCAAAGTCCTCGAGAATTATATGCGTTTCATTTTCAAGAATAGATCCGGTTTTGCGCATATAGCATTTGTCAGTTTGGTAGAAATTTCTTCTTCTTCTTCTTCTTCTTCTTCTTCTTCTTCTTCTTCTTCTTATTATTATTATTATTATTATTATTATTATTATTATTATTATTATTTACTCCTTTAGAGTTTTTCACATCAGTGTTAGCTGATGGTTTTTCACTGGAGTTTGAGTGATAGCAAGTCTCCTTAAGTCTCCAGGACTTTTCTCAGTATTCTGGTCGTTCTCAGTAATGCTGTCATTTTGGATAGTCTCTCCTCGTCCGCCAAATTCCAAGTCCTCCAGGCCTTTTAATAATCCTTTAGTTATTGTGCCAAAATACTTTCATGTTTCATAGCTTTTTCAATTCTCTAGCAAGGTTTGGGTACTTATCCTTCTTTTCACATTCTTTCGGTTTCATTTTGGGGTCAGCTGGGACAGCAAAATCGACAATTTGCAAATTTTCTTTTTTTGCTGTTGATTATTATTAGGTCTGGTCTTCCTGTCGTGATTAGGTGATCTGTGTGTATGTCTAAGTCCCATAGAAGTTTATGTGTGTCATTTTCTAGGACAGGTGCTGGGTTGTGCATATACCATTTGTTATTATTATTATTATTATTATTATTATTATTATTATTATTATTATTATTATGTGATCTTTAAATGTCGACCCTAGATCCCGACAGTATTCGGGAGCCCTGGTACCGTCGGGGTTTGAACTCTTAATTCTTCCTCAATTTTCTAATTCATTCATTTTCGATTCTTATGTTTATACTTCGGTCCTATGAACGAAGTCTCTTATATGCACATCTCTTATTTTTATTTTTCTTAGTTTTCTCAGATCCCGAGTGAGATCTTGTTTTTCCTAATTTATCAATATCATTCTTATTATGAGCACATGCTTAAGGCACGTGAATGAAAATTTGATAATGAAGTGTATTAAAAACTAAGGAAACCTGTTCTATTGAAAAGAAAATTATTGTAAATGTCAGAAAGTGTGAAGTTTTCGACGACACTATAACAAGAGATCGATACAGAAATTAGATAAAAGAAAGAAAAAAAAAACTCATTTGTGATATTAATATTGTTTGCCCTTTCGTACATGTATTGGCTTTATTTCATTTATAATTAAACATGGCGTAAAATAATCATAGAAAAAAAACAAACATTTCTTTTAAGCAAAAAAGAAATATAGAAAAAGAAAACAAAAATAATCGAAATAAGAATTCTTTTTCGGATAGGGAACTTCTGTATATGTCTAATTCCACCCTAAATTTAATCGTTCATTTGTTAATTTAGTTAGAGTACCTGTGGCTTGTTTAAACCCCAGTTAAAGGCAAATATTTCAAATGGTGATTCGGGATGTAGCCTCCTTATTTCCAGTTGTATGCTTCGAGCAATAAAATCTTCCTTCCTTCTATTGTTATTGTTTTTTTTATGCCATAATACACTGTACTTGATACACTGGAAGATGTCTGAATGATCCTTTAAATAAATGTGACTTGCCGATCACTTTTGTCCCTCATTTAGCATAAAAAACATAGCAAATTATAAATTTAATATATCACTCCATGGCACTCTATCGTTGTTAACACTTATTCTTGACCAAAAATCTGTTAGACGTTTCTTTCAGGTGAACCTTTTTAACTTTAACTGCTGACCTCTCATAGTCAGATTTGTTAAGATTATTTAAGACAATGGAAATTCTTGGGTATTTTATGGGTTAGAGAGCAAACGCACAGTTTACCACAAAACTAGCATCAATGAAAGTTGTTTATTTCAAATAGATTTTTATTCAGTATCTTTTAACATTTATGATGTTTGGCTTAGTCTTGTATAAGACCAAATAAAAATATCGAAAATCCTGATTAGCAAGTCTTCTAATTGAAGTTATATGCCATGAAAAGTAGCATTCAAGATTATTACTTCTGATTGAACATCAACAATTGACAGAGGTAGGATTTACGCAGCTTAGATATTAATTACTCTTCTTTTGACTTAATTCATTTCTAAATTATTCAATGTTTAAAGTTTAGTCTAATTTAGAATTTTAAAAAATTGAAAGAATGTTTTATTGAGTATACTCTTCTACGGTTATTCGGTTTTATTAGATTTGGTAACAGACTGACGAAGGTTTACACTTAGTAGAGTCGAATAAAAATCAAAGCAAGGAAGGCAGAAAAATTGTCTCTATCTTTCAAGTAGGCAAAATCTACCGGCTTTGACAAATAACATTTGAAGTCCTGATATTTTCTAGATCTTCTGCGTTGCTAGTGTCTTCGGTGGGAAATTATCAACTGTCTTCGATGAAAAGCTAAATTTTTTGAGTCTGTTAAGTTAGTGAATTCTTTTTAATCACAACTTCAGCAGGATTTTACTAATGAGAAAATTATTAAGTAACTTTTTGCGAAGACGTATTTAAGGAAACTTATGTTCAGATTTTATTAGAACACATTTGCTGGGCCGTTTGTCTATTTTGTAATTTGGTTGTGCTTAGGATCAATCTTTTTTTCATAGCAATTACACACACACACACACACACACACACGTATATATATATATATATATATATATAGTTAATTCATCCAAGTTATTGTCATTTATTGCTAGTGTACGCTTTTACAACTTGGAATCTAAAGAAATGCCGGAAAAAAAAGCTTGATGGAAACTGATACACATCCTAGAAGCAGCATCTTATAAAATAGCTGCAGTATGCCCAATTATCTATCATCTCACAAATCATCAAAGCAAGACGAGTAAGACATACTTTGTACTATTGGAGAAATAAAGGCGAATTTAGTAGCAATGTTCTCTTATACTGTCCAATACATAGACACACCAGTGTTGGTCGACTAACAAAAACTAACATTTACCAGCTCTGCGTGGACACTGAATGCCGTCGAAAAAACTTGCCTAGAGCGATAACTGATTGAGACAGACTGTGAGAGAAAGAGTCAAAATAATCCGTTCTTTCCGTACGCTTCGATGACAATGATTAAATAATAGTTTGCCAGTGATGAAAATATTACCTTGATAAAATCTTTATGAAAAACATTGTTTTAAATCCTTTATCCATCTGATGCAGAGTATAATTTTTATTCTAAAACATTCATGTGTGCAGTACATACAATATATTCTTCGGGTGCTTATAAATACAAAATTCATATCTGATTTCAGACAGATCTTTGAAATATTGTTTTGGTTATTTACCGAGACAGTAACTAAATTAAAGGTTAAATAACTTTTTTTTTCCTGACTGAATATTTCTTATCTCAACCGAGCGATTGTAATCAGTTCGTAATCTAAAATCAATGCTTTACGAGGTCCTGACGACGGTCAAAACCCCATCTATTCTAAATGAGTTACTACCATAATAACATAATTAGATTGATTCATTGACTGATTGTAACGTCATCTCAATCTGTCTAGGGTTAATTCATGCCAAGAATTTAGGGAACCATGTTCATAATACATTCATATTTACAGTTTTCGTGAAATTGTTTCTCAAGAATTTTTTTTATCAAATACACATAATTGGTAAAGATAATGCATTTTTTAAAATTCTATTTCATTTTAAAGATAATAAAAAAATATTATGACCCATCTATGGGATTATATCAGGTTCTACTACGCCGGATAAGAAGTAATCTGAGCTCCACAGATTTTCAAAACTTTAGCCGCACCACGCGATACTGTTCACTGTAATAGACAGGACAATCTTTTTATGGAAGGAGGGTCTTACCTCTTTGCACATTCTAAGCCCAGCCAAAAGGTCGATTATCATTCATTTCTCTCTGACTTCAATTACAAGAACGTCGTTCTGTTATTGAAGACAGACAAGTAATAAACGTTTTTGCTATCGTGTCAGCCAAACTAGATATGTGTATCATTTTCGGGTTGTCAAAAATTGTTTTATGTGTGCAAATTGATGTAATAATCTTGAAGATTGTTGTGCAGATATCCAAGCCTCTTTATGCATTTCAACCGGCAATGTGCCTTTATGCTACTGACGTTAACTGATATATTAGTGTTCCATGAGTAAATTGACAACTAAACAGTCCGATTCAAGTGATGTATCTACCCCAAGAGAATTTTAAGTAATTACTATTTTGGCGTCCTCTTCAAGAGTGTCTCCCATTTAAGTGAACCGTCATTTTCTCCGACAAGCTCTCGTGACAAGCAATTATTGTGTTTAACGTACCAACTGAATAAAAATGTTGATAATTCTTTTAGTTTCCACCAATGAATTTTTCAGTCTTCTCTCATGGAAACTTTTACTTTCGTTAAGTGTAAACATAGCTTTTATTTTAGCAAGCCTGACTAAAAAACGGGCTAATCAAACAATAAGTATTATAATTTTATAAGATTGTACTTACTAGTCAATGGTAGGCAGAGAATTTACCATCATTGAAGTTATTATGAAACAGCAAGTTAAGTATTGTTTCATGTATTTTGGATAGATATAATCATGATTTATTATATCCTTCGTTAAATCGGACCAGATTCCCTTGATTGTATTTCCATCATAGGGTCGATGGAGCCTGACACATTCATCTGTGGGGTTGTCCTCGTGGTGTAATGGTTAAAGCGATGGACTGCGGAATCGAAGTAAGCGAGTTCGTACTCCAGTTGCGCTATTACGTTCACTTTCGTCCAAATACCCTTGGGAAAGGTATGAACCCCCTTATCGTCCCATCTATGGGTTAAATAGTACCACTACTATTCTTCTCGGAGAATAGCTATGGCATTAAATAACCTACAAAGGTTGATATGCCATTAAACAAAGAAGCCAAACCACATTCTTCTGTTGTATGTTGTATTCAGTAATATTCTGAGACCTTTGAATGGTCTGTGTATTTGATTTACCTGAGTTACCACATTAAAATACTGCACCAAATCTTTTGTTGAAGGGAATATAAGTGAAGAATACATTACTTTTTAAAAATAATATCTGAAAAAGATTGAAATATAAGCCGTGTTATGAATACGAAATCTAGCATGATTATCATAGCAGAAAAGAAAAATAATTTCAGCTTTAAAAGGAAATTAAAATGATAAAGTGTGTAAGATCAATGAATCAACATATATATTAATATCAGGTTGTCATAAAAATACTGAAAGTAAAATAAACACAATATAGTCATCACAGACTTTTCAAAAGACACTATGATGTGCAATTAAGTTTTGTTGAAAAGGATGAACCATTATTAATTAACAATGATTTTCGAAAACTTTTCCTGCTGAATTATATTTCCCTGTAAAGTTAGCAGGTATAAACATACATATATGACTGTATGATAGATTATAAGGTATCATCAGTCTAAGCATAAAAATATATTGCAAAAAGGTCAGTTAACATTTTGTGATCTCTCTGGTGATTTGGCGTCTGAAAATACAACAAAGTTTTCTTGCATTGTACAAAAAACGTTCTTGCTTGTAAAATAAAGAGAGAAACAGACGTTAACCAAGATACAAGCTTTTCTTACTTTATTTCATTTGCAAACACTAAATGGGAAAAATTGATTAGTGCGAAAAGGCACATTTAATAAAAGACCAAAGTATGGAGTCAAACGAAAGTATATAGCAACATTTTAGTTGCAAAAAGTTCATTTACAGGATGATGAATGGTCCATTCCAGTAAGAGAAAAGTTATGGAAACCTCTCTAAAAAAAAAAAATTAATCTTAAACCAAAAGTGTTTACTTGATAAATAACTTGTGACTTTTCCTGACTAAAATTGTGACTTTTTCTTTGACTTTATTAGCGGCCAAAGAAGAGTCCACTAATGTAGGTTTGTAACGATTTTAGTATTCTTTAAATTAGCAGTAAGCAAAACAACAGTTTTGTCACTATTGTACACAAGGCACTTTACTTTCTCCTATAAAATCAAAATCACGTTTCTTTCATCCAGTGCAAACCCTCAAAATACTTCTGATAAATCTTTAGTAATTTGGGACATTTACTTGTCACTCCCATATCGAGATCCAGCTTTTACTGTCCCTACACAAATGGTCATATGCCTCGTGGGTACAACTCAAGAAATCACTTCATGCTCTCAGCTAGAAATCACGTATTGCTTCAAGGTAATTCATGCTAAAGACTGATATTTTACCACTGATAAATCCCCTCCGGACCTATTAGTGAACTCAAAATAATATCATTTTGCACTTACTATATTGTACTGACTGCCTTCTTTAACTCCAATCACACTTCGACTCTTATTTATAAAAATAGCGGGTGATATGGTAACCTTGCGTCAGTCAAAATATGGGTTCGATATTTCATACTTTTAAAAAATCAGCACTGTTCTTCTCTCTGAAGATTAACTAGGGAGGACACTGGATATTATAAAATGCAATCAGCACCGAAGAAGGTTTCAGAGTCTATGTCGTAACATTTACTGAAACATCTGTGGTAAGGAATTAAGTTTAAATAATACACTGAACAAGTTTTAAAAAATAGATTAAATACTTTAATCGGAATTTAGTGTAGATAATCTAAAAGGATTTAAGCAGCGGCCCCAAGAGTGGAAACCGTTAAGATTAAATTATTGAGGTCAATTAATTGACAAGTGATAATCTTGAGGTTAGTGAAAACCTTGGCTGCTATTGAAGGATTGTAAATACAGTTGACTACAATCCTAGAAACAAAAACCTACATTTCAACTTTGAATTACTTTGCTTAGAATCGTTGTAGAGAGCGGACATCCGTTTCTATCTATGGTCCGAAGGCTAATTCCCGACTTCCTTAATAAGTCGGTTATTTATTTGGAAAGGCATCTATGATGAATAAAGAAATGTGTATACAAATGTAATTTTGGTTTATTCATCCCAGACAAAAGGGTCAAACAGCGATGAACGATGGTAGCGAGAAGAACGAACACCGGCCGAAAAAAACAAACAAAAAACAACCCAATATGGTGATACAGCATAAAAGCCTAAATTATTTCTTTAGAGCTGTAAAAAATTGGATTGTTGCAATTTTAAACAGCAGAAATATTGTAAAAGAAACTAAACGTTGAGTTATTGGAAAAAATAAATCGTTAGTTAAGTATACTACATCGATTGACAAAGATTTGATTATTGAAACCATAAATGGAAACACAAAATAAACGAAAGCAGAAAGGTAAAGTTACTAGATTAAATAACCCATTTAATGAAGTAAAAAAAAAATTCCTGAATGATAGCCGGTGAGAAAACTACTTATGACAAAATGACTGAAAAAACAAATAAAGGAATTTAATTGAGTATTTCCTCCAATAAAAAAAAAAGCCGCTTTTTTTGTGAATAATATTTTCATTTTTATAGCTGCTCCAAGCATTCTGTAAGGGAGCAGGTATATTTTTCAAAATAATAAACCAAAAGTATTTGATAGAGAGTTCGCCAAGTATCCGGGAGACCGGGGTTCAATCCCAGGTCGTGTCATACCAAAGATTTTTAAAATGGTACTTGATACCTCCTGGCTTAACACTCAGCAATATAAGGTACGTATCGAGGGTAAAGTAGATTAATCCAGGGAAAGGAGTAGCGCCCTCCCCTACACCTCGATGTAGTATCTATTGAAAAGGGAGCCTTCTGGTCGACCTCGACTATGGTTGCCAATTTGATCTGAAGCCTAATTCTTAAAATGCACCAGTAAAAAGCCTTCCAGTCTGTCTTAATTATAATCCCCGATGATTTTCCCAAAATTCGTTTTTTTTTCTTTTAAAGAAACTTTATTTTAATGCAACCAGCAAATACGTTCTTTTCGCTTTTTTTTCCTACAGTATTCCTCCTTCTGATTTACTCGATTGCACAGATGCGTTTACAGTAAATCAACCGGTACTGATTTTCTGTTATTCACTTGCGACTTCCTGACCGTTTCAAGACTCAAAATAAATCAGTGACAAAAATGCGAGAAATATATTTCCTCGCTTTTCTTGGGCCCAAAATAAGCTATAGTTTCTTACCTCCACCTTGACACTCCACGTTTACCATGTTTGCCATGGAATCTCTTAAATCTTATTCTTCACTTTTTTGTAGATATTGATTAACCGGTTCACAGTCATAATAGCAAAACTCAAACTCAATGCACTAGAGAATAGTGTAATATATTTATGGCTTGAACAAAGTGGATCACGGTTGGTGTAATCAAAGGACACGTCTCTCATGATAGACCGTAGCAGATTTCGCCAATGAATATATATTTATATATATATATATATGTGTGTGTGTGTGTGTGTGTGTGTGTGTGTGTGTGTGTGTGTGTGTGTGTGTGTGTGAAATTAATACTTATGATAAAATTTGCAAAATTTAGGGTCTGATGAACGCATAGATAAGAAACTGTCTGTTAGCAAACACCGATGATTATATCTACCCTATCCTAACTTTATATATTTATACACACACACACACACACACACACACACACACGCATATATATATATATATATATATATATATAGTAACGGTGTTGGTTGTCACTATGTCGCTTCGTGGGTTTGTGGCAAACTAAATGCTATATAATTTGGAGATTGCTCAATATCTGTGATTGAACTATTATATAACAATAATAATAAGTAAATATTTATCAGATTTTATAGATATTTAATAGCATGGAAGCTTGTCTGCGACAACAGGTTTCATGGTGTTTTATAAACAAAAATCATCAGGCAGAGAACGAAAGATAATGAAAAAATCGAAAAAGGAATCGTTAGAATTGTGTACAACTCTTTATGTGTGTGTGTGTGTGTGTGTGTGTGTGTGTGTGTGTTTATGTGGGTTATATTTGCGTATTATGGTTTATGGATGTATAAGTGATGTTTAACATATGTGTGTATGAAGATATATATGCAGCGCAATAAATTTGAGGTTGTCTCCTGGATGTATGAGATGCTATATATAGCCGAATTTGCAACAGAATAATCGAGAAAATTTTTTTTATTTAGTTCTTAATATATTTGTGTATGTGTTTGTGGTGGTGATTTTATCTAAAGAACAAAATATCATCATTGCATTTAAGAGAGAATAAAGTTTTGATTTTAAGCGTAACAAACTAGTTTAGTATGATTAGTCAGTTTTCACACACTCAAACGCACGCATGAAGACTTGTACACAATTCTGAGGTTTTTTGACAGTATTTTTCGATTTTTTAAAATTTCTTCATTATCTTTTGTTAACTGCCTGATGATTGTCGTTTATAAAACGTCATGAAACCTAAGATTGCAGACAAGATTCCTTGCTATTTAATATATATAAAATTTAATCTACATTTACTTATTTCATATATATATATATATATATATATATATATATATTTGTCATTAAGGGTTTTCGGACTATTTCCTTCATCTTTATTGTTATTTGCACAACCTTTCGGCTGATGTGCCTTCTGGCCTTCTTTAGGTGTTTGGCGAACTCTGGAACATTCATGGAACTTTGAACTACGTCCTTTATTGAATCCACGGGGGTCACCTGTTCTGATTCCGTTAATCCGAGAACCCTTAATGAAGCTTCGTCTAAGAAATTTAGACAAGTAATATATATATATATATATATATAAAGTTGGGTTCTCCGGTGCATGAAGTAATCGTGTTGCCATTAGCGTTTATTGCAAGTCTCTTCATATATGAATTGAGGTCTCGGTAGCCGTTAAAGGGATGTATGTAGACAATAGTAATTATGATTCCTAACCGTTTAAAACTTACTTCGCTGCTACTGGCTCCTCGTGGCTGAAGGGTTAGAAGGTTGGGATGGCGTTTGAGTCAATCGGGTTTCGATCCCAGCTACGGGAAGCTAATATGTCTAGCCACACTGATGAGTTCTGATTGAACGAAACGGATCTGTCAGTGGATGACTATATATATATATATATATATATATATATATATATATATATATATATATATATATATATATATATATATCAACTATTTGTATTATTCTGGCAGCATAAAACAGATAATGAAATTTGTAAATAAGAAAAATATAGTACAAAATGATATCTGGAAAAAATTAACATATCGAAAAAGAGAAATTCAAATAAGGCAAATTTGCATTAAAAAATGCTCGATGCTAACCTCACAGAGCAAACATAAAACCAAAAATTAGTATTATGAACATTAGAAGTCCGTTACTTTATCCGGAGGACCTGGGTTCAATCCCAAGTTGCGTCATACCAAAGACTTTAAAAATGGTACTTGATACCTCCTAGCTTAACACTCAACAATATAAGGTACATATCAAGGGTAAAGTGGAGTAATCCAAGGAAAGAAGTAGCATCCTCCCCTACACCTCGTTGTAGTAGCTATTGAAAAGGGAACGTTCTGGTCACCCTCGACAAAAGGGAGACAACTTTACTTACTTCTGCTTTACGTTTCATGAACAGTGGACAATCATCAGAGGGAAATATACACGTGCGTTTCAATGCAATTAACGCTCTTTTCTTTCTTGACTTGTTTTGCAGTCGGAGTTTATAATAATATTTGAGATGAAGAAACTTCGTTTATTAGTTCAATCTTTCTTTACAAACTGCGTTTAAATTATGAAATCTTTCAAAATCACAAAACTGAAGCCCCTCACAAGAAACTCCACTCCCATAAATATCCAAACAAACAAATCAAAAATGAACAGCGTTGTATTTTCTACAAGAAGATCACTTGCGGTTGGAGACAAACTATTTTGTCAAAAGTAGCGTTGTCTCTAATTCTGTTCAGTAACTTCCCAGCTGGGAGAGGTTACACTATGTTGATTGTATCTCCTGCAAATGTATATGAGCCCCAATAAAAAGGGTGTCCTTGATATGTATCTGATAATGGGCTTAGGAAAGTGTGGAACACTCTTTTATTGTTTAGTTCCACTCTGACTCGAAGGAGTAGTAACTGTTAAAGTCCCCTCAGAGATCAAAGAAATCTGTTTCAAAATTATTTGAACGAGAAATGAATTCTTGATTCTATATAGTAAGTATAGTTGGTGACCATAGTCGAGGGCTACCAGAAGGCTCCCTTTTCTATAGCTACTACTCCGAGGTGGAAGGGTGGGTACTAGTCCTTTCCCTGGATTACTCCACTTTACTCTTGAGACGTACCTTATATTGCTGAGTGTTAAGCAAGGAGGTATCAAGTACCATTTTTAAAGTCTTTGGTATAACGCAACCTGGGATTGAACCCAAATCTCCCGGACCATTGGCGAATTGTCTATTAAGAATTGTTATCATTAGTTACTTGAAAGCATATAAGTATGTTCAAACAAATCCATATTATTAAATAGAGACTTTAAAAGATCATTCATGACATAAATTTGAAAGCAAAGACAATGACAAATTTAGAAAAATTTTCGTTTAAAAAATACTTATGAAAATTGATATTTATGCTTTTAATATTTTCACGCGATGAATTAACATGTTGATTGAAATGAAAAAATGTTGCCAGTTTTTAATGAATAAAATAAGAACAAATGTTTTTTTTTAAGTTAACACCCCCCCACACACACACACGCTTAGTGTATTTATTTAGTTCATTTACTTAATGTTTCACAAACACAGAGATCAGAATATATGATATACACGCATCAATAGTTGTCAGATGACATACAATGTTTAACAATTTAAATGATTGCATGAAACGTTAGCCACATTCAAGCACCTATTCTCTTTTGTGTCATTTACATCGCTAACTCAAGGACGAACCTGTATTCATTTGTAAGTCTTAGGTCCCCAGAGAATTAACCACCATATTTCTTTCTTTGAAGACTTTTTGAAAGGCATCGGGTTTAAATTCAATTCTCATGCACCAGTAGGAATGAAGTTCAACATGAAAACGAAGTTTTTGACAGTAAAAGAAAAACATTACGGAATGGGGATGCAGATATAAGAAACTTTATCTTGGCCTCCAAAAAAAATCACGTTCGACTTATATTGCAAAGCTTAAAAAATGATTAGCGTGTATTTATAATTTTTAATTGACGAAATATAAGCCATCCAATTTCATCTAATATTATAAAATTATCGAATTAGACGAGGTAGAGGTAATGGTAGACTTCACATCTCAGTGAACGAGATGTTTCATCTTTGAATATGACCCGCGAGTACATTTGAAGAAATTGTTTTTTCAAATTGTATTATGTAGCTTAAAATACGCATGTACGTTATAGCGATGGGGATATTATTATTTTTATTATTATTATTATTATTATTATTATTGGGTTTTTAGGCTTAAGTTGCGTTTTGCGTTGGTTATGTTGGCATTACATTGGTTGCGTTGGTATTACGTTGGTTGCGTTGGTGTTTCGTTGGTAGCGTTGGTATTTCGTTGGTAGCGTTGGTATTTCGTTGGTTGTTATCCCCTCGCTAAATGTTGATGGAAAATAAAGGTAGTGGGGAAGAACGAAGACGTTGTTAGGTTTTTGTATCAAGGTTTTAATGGCAGCATGAAGTAAAGGGGTTTATACTGGTATGCTGCGAGGTCTCGTAGGAAGGAAAGAAGGTAGGAAGTTGTTAGAGTGTATCATCTAATTTGTTTTTAACTAGGGTCCCTTGGTCAAGAAGAATAGACCCAAGGGGTCCATAAACTAGATGGCTCTCCTCATAGTGTATGATGGTGCTACTACTATTCAGGGGCAGACGAATAGACGTCCGTTCCCATTGAGGATTTCTGAGGGAGAGAGAGATTCGCGGGCTTTCTTCAATTTTTGGTGCTGCTAGGAAATATGTTTCGGGCTAAATAGGACAGGTCATCCTGATTGGGTGAAAATGTTCGGCGACTCTAACGGTCAAATTAAATTACACGCCAAAGTAAAATACAAGTTTCTTTCTGCTACAACGTCTCTACTCTATCTTTCATCTATTACCAAAAATAAAAGTTGAATATTTGGAATATCCAGAGATTTGAACATCGTTGTTTCTTTGTTGTAGATAGTTATTATATACCGGAATATATTTTTAGAAGTCGTTATAGAAACGTAGTCTTAGATCACATCAATCTTGTGTCAAAGTAGAAATGATTTTTCTTTCTTTCTGTCTTTCTTTCTTTCTACACTCATACGAATACACACACACACACACACATATGTGTGTATAGTAATTTCATTTTGTTTTAATACTATTTTTGACAGATAAATCGTTATATTATAAACAGCAACTGGCCTTTCGTACAATAGAAATTGGTTAGATAATTTATTAAAATTAAACTCTCACATTCATTGTAATATTCAAGTAGATTTAAACCAAAAAACTTTCAACTTTGAAATAGCTAAAAATGTTCTTACGCTTTATCGATATCGGTATACAGAACACAATGAAGAGAAAAACAGAATCAAATAAACTTCAAAATAACACAAATTCAAAAAAAATTCAGTATAAAAGATTCGGTTTCAAACATTCCTTTAAAACTCTTTATGAGTCAACATATTCACTTAACGTCACGAAATGCTCATATACGATAAATAGAACAACAATAGCAATATCTTTGTACGTTTTGAAAATCTCTCTTGTATTTGAAAATCATAACATGTTAAAGAACGAATTGTTTAACAGAAAATAAAACAATTATAACATCCAATGCAGGTGTTCTAACGACTTTGTCGGATATTATATCCCATATTGTGAGGATACAGGTTGTTGTCCTGAAGACCTACCTGGGGCGATGAACGATAGGGAGGAGTGGCGAGAGAGGGTCAGGGATATCCGTGCTGCCAGCACGATATGATGATGATGATGATGATATCCCATATACTGAATGGGTTTACAGTGAAAAAACCAAGAAGCAGACGATACCCCACGCTAACTATTTTGGACTATGTTGATGACATAGCGCTGCTGGCAAATACACCTGCCCAGGCCAAATTCCTGTTGCATAGCCTGGAGAAGGCCAAAGTCGATATAGGCGACCACGTCAACACGGAGACAAAACAGATAACATGTGCTTTAATTAAAATCAAACAACAGACATCTCCACTTGAATAGGAAGCTCTTAAAAACTATTGGGTAAATTCACCCTCCTTTGGAGCAGCGTCTTATCTACTGAAAATTACATCAATATGCCACTAGCAAAGGCATGGTCTGTTATCGATAGGTTATCGGTCATATGGAAGTCAGACCTATCCGATAAAATAAAACGCAAAGTTTTCCAAGCAGTAGTCATGTCCATACTAGTATAAGGAGGCACCCATAGACGATGACTAAGTGCATGGATAAAAAGATTGACAGAAAAAGGCTACGAGCCATATTGAATAAATCCTGAAAGCAACATCCCACAAAACAGCAGTTATGCTCTCATCAACCCCACATCTCTAAAATCATTTAATTCAGACGACCAAGACATGCAGCTTTTCCTGTAAATTCCTTCACACAGCAGGTGTTGGACGTCCGGCTAGAACCTATCTACAACAGGTCTCTACAGACACAGGATGTAGTCTAAAGGACCTACCAAATGCGATAAACGACAGAGGTGAACGGAGAAGGAGAGTATGAAAAATCTATGCTAGCGGCCCAACATGATGATGATGATATATATATATATATATATATATGTGAAAATGTATAAAAATGTAAAAGTACGAGCCCTTCGAAATTTTTACAACGTATATTACTTCATAAAAGCTTGAAACAGAACGCTACTAACGACAATAAAATGTATTAAGACATTCTTATATTTTTCGTTTCATTCAATCTTTCACACGCCCCGATAAAAGTCTAAAAGTAAAAGAAAGGTTTAACGTTGCCAAATAATTAAATATGTAAAATCATCCTCTGAAGACCTTGTAATTTTCATTTCCGTACATTTTCTCATCGACAAATTTATTTTCAGTTCCCTCACTATATATATATATATTAATGAAGGAGGAATGCCGTGATACTTGCAAATATATTCCGTTAAAGGCTCAAGGGTACTTGGTTGAAGCGCCCAGGTGGGGTTGAATGTAACTATTCAGGTGTTATTGTTATGTGAAACTAACTAAACTTTTTAGCCACGCTAGGATGCTCACCATAATGTAGATTATATATATATATATATATATATATATGAACACACTAGGTCCGTTTCTAAAGTTTCATGTGTTTTCTACAATCTCCAGACACTAGACATTGCTGAAAATACGTGGAACTTAAGGAATAGACTTAACATGTCCATAATTGTAGTATTTTAGGTTTATACTTGCCATCGTTTTATAGCATCAAGAGATCTTTTCGTGTAACTCTTTCTGGTAGAAAATTCATTTATCATCCCCCGACATATGTGTCTCTCTGTGTGTGTAAGTATGTTTGTCTGTGTGTGTGTGTGTGTGTGTCTATGAAGAGAGAGATAAACAAACTTTTGTATGAAATATAACTTTTGCAAAAGTTTCCTTAATTTATTTAAAATGTTATGGTAAATTAAAATAACTTTCGCATACATCCAATTAAAAACTGTCAAAAGGAAGTCGATTAAAATTGTTTCCTGGCGAATAAGACGAATATACTTGGAGCAAACTTAAAGCAAACTGTTTACTTCAAATCCTAATCGTTCATTACATTCTACTGATCAAATATTCAGTGTTTTTCACCACTTTTATTAGAAGCACTATAATAATAACTGGAATTCTTTTTCTTAAAAAAAAAGTGTTTCTTATATTTGATTATGACCATAATAAAGAAACTTATAAGTATAATGTTAATGTTTTACACAATTATCTGTTGGCTTTAAGATGCCCTGTATAATTCAAAAAGAAAAAAAAACTTGTACAAATAAATATGAAATTTATTATTTTTATCATTTAGAGTTGTTCACACTTGTGTTAACTTATGGTTTTTCACTGGAATTTGAGTGATGCAAGTCTCCTCAAGTCTCCAGGACTCGTCTCAAGATTCTGGCCGTTCGCAGCAATGCTGTCATTTGGATAGTCTCTACCCGTCCGCCAACTTCCAAGTCCTCCAGGCCTTTTAATAATCCTTTAGTTATTGTGCCAAAAGCACCAATCACAATTGGTACAATCGTCGCTTTCATCGTGTTGTCCGTATCGTTTCCCATGGCTGTATTCCGTCCTCATTTGTGTTTTCTATGTAATCTTCGAGCCGTTATATTGATGCGTCAACGCTGTCTTCGATGCTGGTAAGTCCTCTTCCTCCCTCTTTTCTAGATACATGTAATCTGTCAACGTCGTCTATGGGATGTAATATCTTATGCATGGTCATTGGTTTTCTTATTCTTTGATCCATTTGTTTAAATTCATCTCTGATCCACTTGAGGAAGGGTCCCGAATATCTAACGAGGGGCACAGCCCATGTATTTATTCCTTTGATGAGGTTTCTGCTGGAGAGTTTTGTCTCAAGTAGTTTTCTAGTTCTCCTGAGATATTCTTTTCGGATCTGGTCTTTCATTTCCACTTGTTTGATGGTGTCAGCCTCCAAGGTTGTAGGTTTCATTTTCTCCATGTGTTCTAATTTTGTCGTGATTTGGTAGTTCCATGCCGTCAGTCATATGTCGTTTGCCACTTTTCATGACGAGCATGGCACATTTTCAATGCCAAATTCCATTCCTATGTCCTGACTGTATATTCTAACGGCGTGTATTAGAGTTTCCCGTTCTTTTTCACTTTTTGCAAATAGTTTAATGTCATTAGGGGATTGATCTTCTCTTGCGATATGCTGAGTTTGTATCCGGCTGTGCATTTTCTGAGTATGTGTTTAAGTGGCATCATGGCTATTATGAATTATAAGGGTGATAGTGCATCTCCGTGAAAAATCCCTCTTTGGATCTTTGTTTCAGCTAAGCTTCTTCCTCCTGCTGTCAGCTCCACTCTCCAGTTTTTCATGGTCTTTTCGATGAAGTTTATGATTTCATGTGATATTTTGTACATTTTGAGACAGTGTAGTATCCACCTTTGTGGAATCATATCATATGCCTTTTTGTAGCCAATTCAGACCATAGCTCACTTTTTCCGTCGTCTTGCTCTCATTTAGGATGTGTTGATCTATGTAGAATAATTCTGCTGTGCCTCTGGATCCTTTGCAGCATCTTTCTGCTTGTCTACACGTTTGAGATTTTTCAAACCAACATTTGGTGATGGTTTTTCTCTGGAGTCTCCTCAAGTCTCCAGAACTTTTCTCTGTATTCTGGCCGATTTGAGTAATGCAGTAGTCTAAATGATCTCTACTTGTCTTCTGATTTCCAAGTCCACCAATCCCTTCACCTATCTTTTGGGGATCGTTCCAAGTGCACAAACAATAATTGGTATCGTTACCTGTATGTTCCTTAGCTTCTTCAGCTCTCTAGTAAGATCCAGATATTTATCTCTTGTCACATTCTTTTAATTTTATATTTTGTTCTGCCGGTACAGCTAAGGCCCCTATTCGGCAGATTATCTTATTTCATTTATTTTTTGACTATCACTCGGTCTGGTCATCTGGCCGAGTTTAGGTGATCCGTTTTTATCTCAAAATTCCGGAGAACTTAGTGCGTTTCATTCTTTCGGACGGATTCTAGGTTGTGCATATACTACTTGTTCCTATAGTCGAATTTCAGTTTCTTACACAATTCCAAGTGAAACACTTTCGCCACTCAGTTGTGTCTAGTCTTACATTCCTTTTGCACTAATTTGCTGCATTCGCTGCTAAATCATTTTGTCTCTATCACCTCCTAACCTTCAATTTATATTTTGTTGTGACTTGTCTATTTCTACTTTAACGTGGTATCTCCTTCTGGTGCTATTTGAAGAGATTGAGTTTCTCTTTTAAGGTTTCCCTTTCTTAGCCATGTCCAAGCTTTCTCGTGTGCGAATTCCCTTGTTTGTTACTTGAAATATCCATACAATTACTTTTCTTCCCATTTTTGTTATTTATTTATTGTTGTTCTCAAGATCCTTGTGTTGTTTGTGTTGTTTCTGGCTGCTGTATTTTATCTTTGTTCTTTTTTATGTTGTCTTCGTGTCGTCGTATCTACGCTCTATTCAATTCTTGCAAGTCCTCTTTTTCTTCTCTTGACACATACAGTCTGTCTATGTCATCTCTGAGATGTAATGCTTTTATGTCTATCTTTGCTCGTTTTTCACACCAGCAAACTCTACAAGTTGTTCACTCGAGTCTGAATAACAACAACTTTCCTCAGGTCTCCAACCCCCCTGTCGGCTGAGGCTGTGGAATACGCTGATTGTACATCTGCAAAGGGGTAAGACTCCCCCAAAGAGGGGCCACCTGTTTGCTGAAAGTGGCGACTCGTAAGGCGCTAGGACGGGATCCTGGCTGTTGAGCAGTCATTAATCCGGTGACAGAGTGGTCAATGTCTTGTAACACACCGCTTTGGCTCTTACTTGGTCTGACGGTAGATCGGATGGGCCCGATCCGATCAATTGACTGGCCATGCCAAGCCCTAGTACCTATATGTTTTAATCCGACCGAACTTTTATATCTGCAGTTGCAGCAAGTTCTCAAACCTTATCTCTTAGGTGCTAGAAGGCGATGGCTGAGGGTCAATTGTATTGAGAGAACAGGGATTTGACCAGTGCTGAGAATCTGAAATTAGCAACGGCTCGGAAACCTACCCTCAACTCAAGTATACTGGTTGCGTATTCCCGTCTCAACCAAAGTGAATGATTTTCTCCCTTGGTTCATTCCCAACACGACTTGGACTTCTAGGTGGGTGGTAGAGCGCATGGCAAGCGAAAAATGTACAGCATATATGGCGTCTTCAAATAAAAAAATGGAATAAACTAAACCTTTTAGATTCAGACTCGGAGAATGAAACAACAGAATTCCCCAGATTCATTGTTAATGAATCTTTGGAGGAGGTCTGCCTAGCTAAATTCTCGCCTATCCTCATAGAAAAGGTAATTTCTACTCGGGCTATTCCAAAAACTGTTAAGAAAACAAGGAATGGTAACTTGCTTGTTGAGGTGGACAAATCAAAAATGAAAACCTTCCATACGACGAACTGCAGAGCCTACCTGCATGAGAAACCCAACATTTTCAAGGGAGTTATCAAGAGTAGGGAGTTGGCATTCCCTACAGAAGAGGAGTTAGCATCAGCTCTGGGAAAACAGAGAGTTACAAATATGAGAAGAATCTCCATCAGAAAATGAGAAGAATGAATCCAGACTAACACTTACATCCTGACATTTAATCAGCCTTGTACTCCCAAGGAAGTGAAGATCAGCTATTGGCTTGAGAGAGTCGAGGTGTACGTTCCAGCTCCCCAGTTGTGCTTCAAATGTCCAAAATATGGACACCACAGGGAAGCCTGTAGAAGACCACACACATGTGCCAAATGCGGTGAAAAAGACCCGAACCACGTGGAGGAATATTGCTTGAAAGAAATTAAATGTGCAAATTGCCGACAAGATCATCCGGCTTACGCAAGATCTTGCGATTTTTTTTTTTAAAGTAAAGGAAATACTTGAGATGAAACATAAGAGAAATGTGTCCTTCCTGCAAGCAAAGAGTTGTTGGGACCAACATGGGTGAAAGCAGCTACGCCTCTGTTGCACGGAGGGCGAATACAACCAATCAAGACAACAAATATAGAACGCTCCGGGACGAATTGATCCAGTTTGAAGCAAATGATTGACCAAAGTTTCAGGAGCAACTGAAAAACTACACTCGGTCGAGATTTACCAAGCACCAGCTCAGCAACAAGTTGGGAAAGGGGAGAGATCCAATGTTGTATTCCAAACAAAAATACACGTAGGATCTACGATTCCAACACAGACTACATCTAAAAGTACAAAATCTCCAGCAAAACAGCCGTTACATAAGTCATCAATCCGTCCATCAAAAACATTAAAGACAGACTAAAAAACTTGTCACCCATAAGACCTGAACAACTTAAACGAAAATCACCAGCTCCCATTAGCCAAGTTGGAAAAATAAAGATGAACACCAAAGTGAACAAGGAAAGACCCGAAAGCACATTCAAAATGCCCTCAAGAACTAAGCTGCTTATAAGAATCAATCAGTGCAATGCTCAGGGATCTATTAAAAAAACTACAAAGAACCTATAGAATAGAAAGTATGGACAGTGACAGAGACTACATAGTTGCCAGCCTTAATCTTGAAGAAATAATCAATAATTACAATATCTGAAACAACTTAACTATGGGCAAACTTATAATCTCATTCACCTTTTTAAATATTAATCTCTTACATATACGTATCTATTTAAATGTGTCCAAAGAAATGACTGCTAAAAAAATTCTTAGTCTTACATAGCAACTCTCGCAATAATTTAACTGTGTGCAAACAAATGAGAAACAGTGAACAAAATGATTCGTATTGGATAAATATACTTGAAATCATTTTACTGTGAAGGAAAATGAGCTCAGGTTTGTTTAAAATGTTATTAGAAAAATGATCACGAATTATGTGAATTGAATATATAAATCTAAACATGGTTTGTTATTGAACAATTGGCAATGTTTGATATGACATCATCTTACGAAAGAACAGTTTTTGACACCTGAACTGCGTACTTATGTTAAACTGAATTGTTTGAAATAGAACTGTTTTTACATTTTACTGAGTGTAAACAAAAACTGTACTTATGCTAAACTGTACTGTTGTTTATATGTATATTTTTTGGCATGAAATAACCTAAAATGGTTGATATGCCATAAGACCAAGCCAAATCAAACCAAACCAAATCAGGTCTCCAAGACTCTTCTCAGTAATGTAACTGATCTCAGCTATGCTGTTGTTGAATCAGTGGAAGCGTCAAGACAATATAAGTCTCAATTCCTCCTCTGATTTTTATTCCTCCAGTCTTTTTCCCAAGTCTTTGCAGACCGTTCCAAGCAAAGCAAATACAATTGGTCTCTTCGTCACCCTCATGTCCCACACCTTTTTAGATCTCAGGCAAGGTACGAGTATTTGTCTGTCATTTCGTTTTCTTTTATTTTTACTCTCTGGTCCACTAGAACGTTAGAACCCTCTAGATGGCAAGTTCTTTTTTTTGCGGGGAAGGGTTGTTAATTAATACGAGGTCTGGTCCATTATTATTATTATTATTATTATTATTATTATTATTATTATTATTATTATTATTATTATTCCGCGAAATCCAATATCGTTCTCAATGTGCATATAAATTAGGGCTCAGCCGAAATATTGATTTTACGCTATTTATTCCTATAATCTCAAAAAACAAAACAAAACAAACAAAAAAAAACAAACAAAATACAAAGAAGGGACAATATCAACCGAATATAGATTACATAATTTTAGAAAGTGGCTGATAGACAACTCTTTATTCAACTTATCATAAGTCGATACTATAAACTAACACATTCATGCATCCGCATAAACATGCATATATATATATATATATATATACGTTTCTCTCGATATATAAATGTATATGATTTAGCGCTCACGCGCGTGCGCGTATACGTGTGGTTGGTAGTGGAGCACACTATGTAAGGATTTATCGGTCCAGAGAACATGCCTGACTACAGGAAATGTGGACGACAGCGCAGCTGCTTCTTTTTTTTCGGTAGTAAGTGTAATGAATTATATTAATACATACACACAGAGAGGCAAACACACACACAGAAACACACTCTCACACAGACAGACAGACAGACACACACACACACACACACACACAATTGCGCACGCATATATATTTATATATATATATATATATATATATATATATATATATATATATATATATATATATATTTCAGCTCAATCGAATATCTTCTTTTTCAGAAATTATTCATTTTAATCTATTTGGTTTATCATCGTCTTATTTTCCCATTTTTTTATTTCCTGTTTTTCTGCTGTTCAGAAAATCTCATATTTAGAGATTTGAATTGTTATATTCAAGAATTCGCGAGGAATTGTCTTATGATCAGGTGTCAGACTTTTAGGTCGATTCTTCCTGGCGTTCGCCTTATCTTGAAACCCTTGTAATTTGATAACCCCCTGATTTCGCCTCCTCTTACGTCTTATCGGGTGAACGTATCTCTCTTGTGTTGGTATCTGGTATTTACGCTTAAGGCCGAGATGAGACTGGTGGTAAAAGGAGGGAATTTAAAAGGGTTTGGCTGTGCCGATGAAGGCTGAAAGAAAGAGAAGCTTGTCAGCAGGCTGCCAGAAGCAGAAACAAGCGATACACGCTATAAAAGTTGGCGGGCAGGAGGCAGTACCCAGATTAGAATCTTAGACCAACAACTTCTGACGCGTCAATAAATTTGGGGTGACTGGCTTGATCTCACACAGACATACGAACGCAATAACACCAGAACTGTGAGGGGTAGGGTATTAAGATTCCTTTTAGTCACTAACGTACAAAATATATTTAAAAGTAACTCCGAGGAACATAATATTGGGCAACAAATATTTTTATCTGCAATATGTTATAAAGCCATCCAGTACATACTGTCGACGGAGATCAGAATATGCTGAATTATCCCCTGCAGAGGGTTAAGACCCCTTACTTAAAGGGAGAAATGTCTTGGGTATGATACTAAAGTACTCTACTTAGGGAGATCTGGGGAAGCGTGAAGTACTTTTGCATTGACATTACTCCTCGATCCACTTTGATTTAGAGAGGCAGTACCTATTAATATCCCATTTACAAATCAAATCAATCTGTTTAATATGTATTCGTAACCGATAGGAAAAGGTGCCAAATTAAAAAAAATATATCTCTTAAAAATCACCTGCATAAAAACTGTAAATATGAGCCTACAATGAACGTGATTCCCTAACCTTAGGGATAAATTAGCTCTTAAGGAATTCACATGCGGATAAACTCAATCAATCCAAAAAAACCTGGTTTAAGATCTGGACTGATTTTTCTGGATTTTAAGAAATCATAACACAGTATTTCTTTTTCCTGAAGTGAAATATTTATCAAAAATGTAAAACAAAAATATTTTCTCACATTTTTCCTCCTTCTGATTGTGTTGCCGAGCACAACTGTCCAAGCATCTCATTTTTCAAGAAATGCACATAGACGGTCACACAATAGATAAATTTAGTCAATATTCTCTGACTGTTGTGTGGGTGGCTCGCAGGTGAACAACTGTCTATTCACCTATAGTAACGTTCTCTCTGATAGCTCAGAGGTTATATCATAGTCGTGAAAACAGTTATCGAAAAAATCAAAATGGTTGAATATATTGTGGAGGTATATATATATATATATATATATATATATATATATATATCCTTTTGTTTTATCAGAGATTACACTCTCATCTTTCCTTGATTGTCAATTTCTTAGTTATCGACGATTATTTTTCTCTTCTATGTGTCGTTCAAAAAGCACCCCAGGATTTATTTTCGTCGATTTGACATCCATTAATTTTTAAGATCATATTTCTTTTCCTTTTTAACTTCGTATGATATTAGTTTTCTACCATTCACCTGTTTTTGCAGACATACGTATATAAAATGTATTCTAAAAATAAACTTCCGTGAAATGTCTACCTCAGTAAAAACTAAGGAAAGTAATCAATTCTATTTAGGAAGAGTAATATAAAGTTAATAATGTGGTGATAGAGAGGAAATTATGAGCGAATGCAGCAAATTAGCACAAAAGAGTATAAGGCTGGACAGAACTGTGTGGGCAAGGTGATCCACTTGGAATTGTTTAAGAAATTAGAATTTGACTATACGAAAAAATGGTATATGCACAACTTGGAATCCGTCCAAGATAATGAGATGCACATAGTCTGCAAGTTTGAGATACAAACGGATCACCATATCTCGTCAAGACGACCAGACCTAGTGATTGTTAACAAAAAAAGAAAAGAAGAGAACCTGCTGAATAGTATCTACATCTTGCTAAAGAACTGAAAAAGCTATGGATAATGAGAGTGACGGTGATACCAACTGTAATTGGCAAGCTTAGTAAAGTAACCAAAAAAACAGATAATGGAACTGAAGGACTTGGAAATAATGGGACGAGTGGAGACTATCCAAATGACTCCATTAAAATCACTCAAAATCCTGAGAAAAGTACAGGAGATTTGAGGAGTGTTGCTGTCACTCAGACTCCAGTGGAAGACCATCGACTAACGCTGGTGTAAAAATCTCTCAAAGGAATAATAATAATAATAATAATAATAATAATAATAATAATAAAGCGGATGAAAACAACGCCATAAGGACTAACTATGTCAAAGCAAGAATAGACCAGACGCAAAATATAGATGTAGGTTATGTGGTGATAGAGACAAAACGATTAATCACATAAGTGAAATCAAAAAATTAACGCAAATAAAGTATAAGACTAGACACGACTGGATAGGGAAGGTGATCCACAGAGAATTGTGCAAGAAACTGGAATTTGACCTTACGATCAAATGGTATATGCACAACCCAGAATCTATCCTAGAAAATGAGACGCACAAAATTCTCAGGGATTTTGAGATATAAACAGATAACTTAATCTCGGCCAGACGACCAGATCCAGTGATAGTCATTAAAAAAAAGAGAACCTGCCGAATAGTGGACTTTGACTTTCTGGCTGATCATCGGGTAAAACTTAAGGAAACCAAAAAAAGAGATTAGTACCTCGACCTTGTAAGAAAATTGGAAAAACTATGGGACATGAAAGTGACGGTGATTCCAGTTGTAATTGTCACGCTCGGTAAAGTCACCAAAGGATTGATACAGAGACTGGTGGACTGGGCAATAAGAGGACGAATAGAGACTATCAAGTCGAGATCGGCCAGAATACGAAGAAGAGTCTTGGAGACTTGAAGAGGGTTGCTGTCACTCCGATTCCAGTGGAAAACTATCAGCTGATGTTGGAGTGAAAAACTCAAAGGAGTAAAATAATAATAAAGCTAATCGTAGACTTTGTCATTTCAGCGAATGACAAAGTGAAAATCAAAGAAAGTGAAAAGAAAGATAACTTCTGGAACATAAGGAGAATTGCTGTCACTCCAGTGAAAGACCCCCCCACCTCTGGTGTAAAAACTTGGAAGGAGTCAAATAATAAAAATAATAATAAAAACATGCCGGCTGAACTAATTCCGGTGACTCTCTCTCCCGCCGTCCGTCCCTATAAGCCATCTATCATAGTAATTCCTTTTGACGGCATACAGTGTCTGCACAGTGCTAATGAATGTTTTTGCTGATCAACCAACATTGGTATATACATGAGTAAGAATCCAACGGTAAACGTCGATTATTGGTTCGTTCTGACTTCTTCAACTGTGAGCAACATATCATGATTGTCTTGAAGGTTGGTGAAATGGGAGGTAAGTAGCAATACAGCTTAAAAAGTCAGAAAGTTTTATCCAACCAGTTACAGTTTCACGGTTTAGGTCCATGCAGTGGCTGTAAAATGAAGGGAGTGAATAAGAAGACAATCAGTTTTATTCACTTTTAAAAGTGAAAAAATTTTGTCGATGACATAGCGGTAGAGGGAGAGGGAGAGGGAGATATGAAGAAACTAGTATAGTTAGATTGATAGACAGATTAATAGAACACACAAACACACACATACACACACACACACACACACACATATATATATATATATATATATATATATATATATATATATATATATATATATATATACGAGGTGCATACGATAGGTTTCCAGACTTTTACAGTATGGGTAATTAAAATTGTCGTAGACTCTTAAAAATTCATTATGTTATTGCTATACATTTTATGAAACGACTGACCGATTTTTATGATTTCAGGTTCAAATGAACTGCAACAGCAGAAACTGGAATACACCCAACTAAATCCTGATTGTCACAGCTGGTGAATTTCAAAAATACAATCTGACACTTTAGAAGAACGATACGCAATAAAATTCTGCTTTTAACTTGCAAAAAATACCACAGAAACGTATGGAATGCTTCAGACTGCTTTTTGGGGCATCTTGCATGAATCGAGCATCAGTTTTTGAGTGGCATAAGAGATTCATAGAAGGCAGGCGAGTATGTGAGGGATGATGACAGGTGTCGAAGGACTATGGAAGTCAATTCACCAGAGTTGATTGGCCAAACGGTTCGGGCTAGGGTTACTATGTTGAGGTCTTAAGGGAGTTCAGGGAGACATTCCTTGGGAAGAGGCCAGCACTCTTCAAATCGGGTCAGTGGCATTTCCACCAGGACAATACACCAGGCCACAACTCCATCCTTGTCACAAACTATTTGACCAAGATGAGCATCAAGACATTTCCTCAGCCTCCCAATAGTCTAGACCTTGCTCCCTGTGACTTTTTGTTATTCCCTTAGCCCAGAGGCTGTCGTTATGTGACAATTGAGGAGATGAAAAAGGCTGTGACGAAGGTCACTGAGACGCTCACACAAGAGGACTTCCATGAGGCCTTCTAGAAGTTGTTGGAACCATATAACAACGGCATTGCAGCCGGAGGAGATTACTTCGAAGGGGACTAGAGTTTCATGTGTGTACTATCAATAAAAGTGCCCATACTAAAAAAGTCTGGAAACTTATTTAATGATCCTCGTATATATATATATATATATATATATATATATATATATATATATATATATATATATATATAAATGCTGTTCAAAATGAAAGCACTAAGATTATATAGCTTAAATTCCACATTTATATTGGCTCTTGTGATGGTTAATTGGCAACAGATCATTATAAGTGTGTTTCATTGTCTGTGGGTGTAGTATATTCTCGCCTGGTTGCAAACTATATTTAACTAAGAAAATATACACGTCCAAATCAGCAGCTGTTTCTCTTAGATCTGTTTTTTTATGAGAAGATTATCTTTTTTATTTGATAAAATTATAAGTTTTCAATAATGAATAAATAGTTTTTATTTTCCATAAGGATGAATGCAAAATAGCATATAATTTTATAAAAACGTCTGCATATATTTGCCGCCTCTTTAGTTTGGTAATCGATAAACTTATCAGACCGAATTGATGATTGCTTATTTCAAGTAACAATTTCTCTGATGACGATATAATATAATGTTATGTTTTCTCTTAGATCATCCGGTGCTGATTGATAGAAACTGATCATATAAGGTGTATCCATGTCAAAAATATGAAATGGAAGTACAACCTTGGGAAGATCCTCTATGTTACTAGGCAAGTCTTCGTTTTGCAAACGATCGATAAGTCAGATTAAATTGATGATTCATTATTCAAGTACCAATTTATCTGATGTTCACTGAAACTATAGCAGTAGTTTTCCTGAGATTTTTCTCTGCTTGTTGACAGTAAATGATCATTTGATATTCTTCTTCAATCTCAGAAATTGAAAGTAGAGCAGTGGTGAACAAGATAGTCGAACACTTCAATGAGTTTTATCGTCACTGAAATCCACAAATTTTGTCCTTTCCCAAACTAAATTTAAATCATTATTAAGCCTTAATAACAGTGTCAATTATAAGATTATCAACTCTTTCTTTTCAAGGAAATTTATTAAATAGGCTTATAAATGTGGAACCAAAAAATCATATTTATGTTTTCTTTATACATACTTACCAACCCCTCCGCTTGGGCAGGATATAACACAAGGTCAATTTTTTAGCGGAGTTTAACAGGTTTGAAATCAGAGTTTTCCTTCTCCTAGACTAGATGTCTAACCAAGGCTGAAGAACCTAGTCTGTCCTACTATTTACCCATAGTTGGAGGGAGAATAATTGGATTCATACCTTTCCCAAGGGTACTAGTGCTATGTGAAATGCTATCAGTCTCGTCCAGGATTTGAACTCGTGTCACCGTATCCATTTCCTACAACGATAACCATTACACCACGGGCACCTCCTCTATGTTTTCTTTATTGACAAAAATATTGGATTTCTAAGATAGGCATTGTATGTTGTAGTTATAAGAAATTTAGTAGACAATGAACAACATTTTCTAAAGCGTTATTATATCTACTGAGTTAAAACAAATAACTACCAAAATGTAACCATCATTTTTCTTTTATTTTTCTCTATCATGTAAATCTACTCTGTTCCGTATAGAATCACTGTGGTAAGTATTAATTTCAATCTAATTATTTCATAATACTATTCGTGACATCACATAAACAGCGATTTATTAATTAAAATCAAATATATGTTTTATCTAATATAAATTCTGGCACACGAATATATTATTTATAGTTTTTCTTTTGCTCATTTTTACTTCGTTTTTTCTGAAATATGTCAAATATTTAAGTTCTTTAGAGTTAGAGTTGTAATTCTTACAAATCTGTAGTTTTGAAATAGAAAGAAATGGTAGTCATGATATGTTCAATAATATCGACTGGGGCTCAAAAATACGCCGACTACTGAGGGGTAAGACTCACTCAACGAGTGTCCTGGTAATGAGACTAAACAATCTGATGGTAAGGCTCTTGTAATGCTGCAGCTTTGGAGAATGTGGAGTAAAACTTCATAGCCATTGCTATCAGGCCAAAGCTGACCAGGAGTAAAACCACTAGAGAGGGTACAATCTATGGGTCAAATAGAACTGTTTGAAATTTAAACTGAGTACAAACAAATAACTAATTTTAAATTGAATTGTTTGAAATAGAACTGTTTGATTATTTGACTGTGTAAACAAATGAATGATGTTGTATTGAATTGTTAGTGATATATAGCAATACTTGTAGCCATTTAACTTGGACTAAACTGTATTGTTTGATCATAGAACTGTTTGATCATTGAACATTGTATAGATAAATGACTGATGTTAGTGATAAACCTCAATACTTGGAACAGTTTGGACTTATGCTAAATTGAATTGTTTCAAAAAGAACTTTTTGATCATTTAACTGTGTGTAAACAAATGACTGATGTTTAATTGAGTTTTCAGTGAACTACGAACTATTCAACTTTGTTGACTTATGTTTACAAATCATATATATCTAATATATATGAATATATGAATGAACCGGATTTGGCATTAAATAACCTACAATGGTTGATATGCCATGAAACCAAACCAAACCAAACCAATCGTCTGAAGCAAATGAAATAATTGCAAAAGAAAACAAAAATTAGATGTTAGATTTTATTAATAGATTTTCTGGAATCGATCTTATTAGTGTCATCCTTACCATTATTTGTTTTAATGAATGATGTTACATATATTTTAAGCATCATAATTCAATTAATCTCAAAGCTTAATCTAGATTCGGACAAAATCCAAAGTCTAAGTAACATAATGAGGATGAAATTTGCTATGGCAGTTAATTAAGTTTAATTTTGATGACTAGAAAATGTCTGTTTGGACTTTTTCCTTAAATCTCATCAGAAAAATTGGCGGTCTTACTTGTAAAACCTTTTGTGCGGTTTAATTAGATTATAAAGTATAATTTGTCTTCTTTGGGTAAAAAATAGAAGAACATTAAAACACGATTTTTAAAGATAACTGTTTACAATAAATACTGAGGAAAATCCCAAAACGTTGTGCTATATATATCAATAACATACATGTTAAATATGGATGTTGAGTTGTGAAAAGAAATCACACAACGATCGAAAGATATTTTATAAAACTGACTTGGAAAAATGGATAATTAAACGAAGAAATCGATTAACTTGGTCTCTTTGTTGCTGCATAAAAGAATATCAGAATTTTGAAAGACGAAATAAAGTTAATATGAACCCAAAAGAGACAAGTATGTCTGTCATCAAAGGAATTATAAGTACCACAAGAAATTCACTATAAAAAATACACACACACACACACACACACACACACACACATATATATATATATATATATATATATAAGAATAAAGGATCGTTTTTAAAAAGGTTCTTAAATCAATATGTACTCAAATTAAAATCTTTTTTTTTTTTTTTGCCATCACTCCATTACGATATATCTTATGTATCAATTATTCTATTAGCTAATAAAGGTTAATCTGATTATTGTGTCTTAATTGAACTAACAGCACAGGTAATTTGTTTGTAGGGATTATGGTTTCTGGGTAAAAACCATCCACGCTCTTTGGATGAGGGACTCGATATATAACTTCTGAACAACACTCTTCAGGTATTGAATTAAATTTTGTTTCTTCTTTTAAGCTGGTTGCCCCACCAAAGCTAGAGAGACCAATCTGACCTAATATTTTACCCATTACTGGAGGATCGAGAAAATAGGGATCCACGCTTTTCTCATGGGTATTAACTTGAAATGAAAGGCAACCAACCGATTTCATCAAATTGATATCTTTATGACAAAAAATGTGATGCGGTGCGCGTCTATCTATCTATCTATCTATCTATTGCTTTTCATCGATCTATCGATCTATTCCCTGCTTTTCATCTATCTATCTTATTCTGTTCATATCTATCTATCTATCTATCTATCTATATATATATATATATATATATATATATATGTAAATAAAACATTTAGTAAAATCAGCTATCCAACAGTATCGAAAAAATAAATATATTCAATTTGAAATGATAACTCAATTTCATCTCTTCTTAGAGAAACTATAAAAATGGTGCACAGTTTGGCAATTAAAAATAATTAGCTGTCTGACCATATCCACATAGCGTGAAATTCTGAGTACCATTTTTAGTTGTATACGTTAATACATATATATTTCTCTCTCTCTCTCTCTCTCTCTCTGTGTGATGTGTCTTTATGCATCAATCTATCATTAATGCATATTTGATTAATAGCCATAAACAAAGACAGTGAAAAATAATTAACTCTTCCAGTTTTCGTATGAGTGAGTATATTTTAGGATTATGTAAGAAATTCATGTGCTTAATTTTGTGAGCCTAAAATCATAATTACAGAAGTTAATGGCGTTTTTTTTAAAACTTTAAATATCATGACGCCGTAAAGAGAGCAATATGTTCTTTTTTCTGAGTCGAATATATCCATGTTGATAATTATAAACTCATCCGTATAGATTAAGAGAAGAAGATCATATTAATCTTTGGCTACATTATGCTAATCATAATAACTTCAGGCATCTGAAGTCTTCACGTCGCAGTTAAAGCTGCACTTACGAGGATCATTAAATAAGATTCCAGACTTTTTTCGTATGGGCACTTTTATTGATACTACATACATGGAACTCTAGTCCCCTTCGAAGTAATCTCCTCCGGCTGCAATGCACTTGTTCTACCGTTCCAACAACTTCTGGCGGGCCCCATGGAAGTCCTCTTGTGTGAGTGTGTCAATTACTTTCGTCATATCCTCTTTCATCTCCTCAATTGTCTCATAACGACAACCTCTGAGCTTAGGGAATAACCAAAAGTCACAGGAAGCAAGGTCTGGACTATATGGAGGGTGAGAAACTGTCTTGATGCCCATCTTGGTCAAATAGTCTGTGACAAGGATGGAGTTGTGGACTGGTGCATTGTCCTGCTGGAAATGCCACTGATCCGATTTGAAGAGTGCTGGCCTCTTCCCTAGGAATCTCTGCCTGAACTCCCTTAAAACCTTAGCATTGTAACCCTAGCCCTAACCGTTTGGCCAATCAATTCTGGTGAATTGACTTCCATACTCCTCCCACACCTCTCATCATCCCTCACAGACTTCCTGGCTTCCTTGAATCTCTTATGCCACTCAAAAACTGATGCTCGATTCATGCAAGATGGTCGAAAAGCAGTCGAAAACATTCTATACGTGACATTCTGTGGCATTTTTCTAAGTCTAAAACAGAATTTTAGAGCATATCGTTCTTCTAAAGTGTCCTCACGTCCAGATTGCATTTTTGAAATTCACCAGCTGTGACAATCGGACTTTAGTAGGGTGTATTCCAATTGCTGGTGTAGCTGTTCATTTGAAACTAAAATATAAAAAATGGTTAGCCATCTCATAAGATGTATAGCAATAACATACTGAATTTTAAAGAGTCTACAATAATTTTAAATTTAAAAAATGTCTGGAAACCTATTGAAGGCAGCACGTATATATACGTATCTACAATTATATAAAACATGGGTTCCTTTTGTAGAGAAAGAATTAGTGAACTATGCTTACATTTTTTAAACAATTTGTTCGAGCTTTTTAGGTTGAATTTGAACTTTGGATTGATAGGTTGATAGACACACTGAAAGACGGAAAACTACCTCGCTTGAGAGACAAATAGATAGATGAGTAAAAAGAAAAAAACAAGGAATAATGTTTTTGGTAATACGATTAAAAACAGTCAGAAATAAGACATAAAAATATAGACAATCTTATCAATTGGAAAATAGATAGATATCAACTGACAAAAAATAGATAGATAGATTGATAGATTAGTAAAAAAAAGAATAAATATCACTTTTGTTAGTGCTATTAAAAATAAAGTCATGTGATCCATAATCTACGATAAATGAATAAAGATATAAGAATTAGAGAAAGAAAGAGACAGAGAAAGAATGAAGGAGAAATAAAGAAAGAGTGAGAGAGAAGGAGAAAGAAAGAAAGAGAAAGAAAGAAAGAAAAAGAAAGAAAGAATGAGACAGAGAGAGAGAGAAAGAGAAAGAAAGAAGGAGAAATAGATAGATAGATAGATAGAGAGAGAGAGAGAGAGAGAGAGAGAGAGAGAGAGAACCGTGGAGAAAGAGAAAATCTTGGAGAAAAACAAACAAAGCAAGCGGACAATTAATCATGAGAATTTGGAGAAGTTAGTTCAAAATGGAAGAAGATCCAAAATTCTTACCATTGGTCGTTCTTTTTTCATATTTCAAAAATGGAAGTTTTCACTTACCTAAAAAAATAAAGAAGAAGAAACAGAATAAATAGATATGATAAAAGATAATAAAAGAAGAAAGCAAAAATCAGTATAAATCAATTGTATATGAAATAAAAATTTAATGTTATATCCACCTTCATCGGTACCCACATAGTTAATACAAGCTCACATACACTGACGAATACAGACATACACACATAGATATACGTATGTGAATGGGTGTGTGTTATCATACTTGCATGTGTTTATATGACTGCAATAGAATGTATACCACAGCATATTTAGTTTATATGAATTTTATATATACGAATATTTATATATATATATATATATATATATATATATGATTATGAAAAATCTATCTATCTATCTATCTATCTATCTATCTATGTATATATGCATATATACATAAATATACATATGCCCCCAACTTCAATCTTATGTTTAGTAATGTATTTGAATCTGGAAAGTTGATGTAATGCTTATCATCTTGACACAACCCCCAATTTCTTTAAATATATATATGTATATATAATATTTATCATATATATATATATATATATATATATATATATATATATATATATATATACTCTCCTACCCCCGTAGAGTTGAGTTCTCTAAGCGAATTAAGTAATCGCGTTGCCATTAGCGTTTATTGCAAGTCTCTTCATATATGAATTGAGGTCTCGGTAGCCGTTGAACGGGTGTATGTAAACAATAGTAATTGTGATTCATAACCGTTTAAAATTTACTTCGCCGCTACTAGTTCCTCGTGGCTGAGGGGTAGAAGCTTGGATTGACGTTTCAATCCCAGCTACGGAAAGCTAGTATGTTTAGCCACACTGATGAGTTCTGATAGAACGAAACAGATCTGTCTGTGGATGCATGTATATATATATATATATATATATATATATATACGCCCATACACACACACATATATATATATACACCCATACACACACACACACACACACACACACACACACACACACACACACACACACACACACACACACACACACACACACATATATATATATATATATATAGTTAAAACTAATGCCTTCACCATGAGATGTTCATAATTAGAAATGTGAGTATTTGTGTCTATATTAATTCTACAAGCTAAATTACCTCAAACTCCCATTTTTAGTCTCTTTCTTAATATAACGACACTTACAAAAATTATCAAAATTTACTAGCATAACTGATACTACATTTAAACGTAACATTAGAAAGGCAGTGGATAGAAGGAAATAATAAAAGAAAGGCGGAAATAAGAAGAAAAAAACCATTGAAAATGTTAGAGAAATGCCAATTTCATGATGAAGGAGAAATTAAAGAAAACGTGAAGACAGAACGAGAAAGAAAAGAAGAAAAAATACATTACAGTAAATAGAAAAGAAAAGAAAAGAAAAGTATGGTTGAAGAAAGAAAAAAAGAAAGAAAGAAGTGGAAGTGAATTGGAAAAGGAAAATAAATTTAATGTTAAGCTGAGAAGATGAAAACAGAATGAAAAATAAACAAAGATGAGAATAATAAAATAAATGAAATAAAGCAACGAAGAAAAATGTTGGCAAGGAAAAATTTAAAAGAAAAAAAAACAATTAAAAGAAATAGAAAAGTATTGAAAACATGCTAGAAAAAAAAAAAGATGAATAATGGAGACAAAAACAGAAAAAAAAAACGAAAAGTGATAAGTTAAAAAGAGAACGACAAAAATAAAGAAAAGAAAAATAAGCAGAAAATGTTAAAAATGAAAAATGAAATCGAATGAAAAATGATGGGTGAAAAAATTGTGAAAGCTAAAGAAAAAAATTTAGGAAAGGAAAAATAAAAGATGAAAAAATACGAAAAAAATGTTGAATTATTCAACAGGGAAGGGAAAGATTGATATAAAGGAGATCCCAAAAAGACCAAGTGTAGAGCGTCAAAAGTCTTTGATGCTGACCGATGACCTTTCCTTGTTGAAGATCTGAGAACAATCAAATTGTCTAAATGCAGAACTACTAAAACAGGAAGTCAATTGTCAAAAAGAAGTCAAATAAAAAAAAAAAAATAAATATCAAACACTAACAAAAAAATGGAAACTGATTATTCGACAAGGTTATTGTAATGAAAAAACAAATCCTACCGAGACTTTTTTTTTTAACAGAATACCCACTTAAAAACAGAATACTTTCATACGCATCTTTGATAGACACACATTTACATAAATGTGGATGCATGTGCTTGTGTTCATATAAAGAGAAAATGGAAATATGTTTATACGTTGATATGATGTGTATGCATAAAGATAAGAAAATACAATGTGTTTTCTCTTCTACAATATTTTAACAATCTCGCGATTATCTGACAAAAATGATTATCATTATCGATGGATAATGAAAACACACACATACACACACACACACTCACGCGCACGTGAGTTATGTGCAGAGCGGGTTGTTGATACAGTAAATCCCATTGATAAGAACATTGGTAACAATGTTTCCTCTGCGTTCAAACGAACAAAGTTATGCTTCAAAATTGACTTTGTGATCACCTCAGAGTAGTTGGGTAAATACACACCTAACTATTTTTATAAAACGATTCTTTGCTTCCAAAACAAAGGTACAGAGGTTATAGAATTTCTAGTGGAATATTAAACACTGAAAACATATATCATTCGCACTACTACACATGAAATATGGCGATAAAACTCATTAATAGAAAAGTCAACGAATGGACAGATTCCAGTTCTGTCTCTTTTTGTAATATCACTTTGAAATACCTTAACTCTCTTGAAAAAAGAACAAAAAACCAAACAAAACAAAAACAAAACAAAAACAAAATAAAAACAAAACAAAAACAAACTAAGAAACAGAACAAATAAACGTAAAATAAAAAATGCACGCTTTAAGTTTTAAAAGAAATAACAGATGCTTCTCTGTTCAAAAATCATTTTAAAACACATTTTGGTGGGTGTACAGCAATAAGAAAGATATGGTTCTCCTGCAAACTGGTTTGGTGGAGGGAACATAACCCATGTATTGTGTCTTGGGCAAAAATAGCCAGGAGGAGTCCGTTCTTTGCCAGATTTGATTTAAATGTAGAATGTTCCTTCTCAAAGACTGGTTGTAATACCAAGGTTAAAGAGCCAGACTGCCCTACTATTTATCCATGGATGGAGTAAGAATACTTGGATTCATACCTTTCCCAGGATTATTAGTAGTATGGGAAATATAAACAGCTTATTCTCAGCATTAATGAGAGTACATTTAGGAAAACACCCGCTGATATATTTTAAACAAAATATTGTTCCCACGTAATGTCAAAATCATTTCCCACAAATGTTCTTGACCCACACTCCTACTGAGATAGATAGATAGATAGATAGATAGATAGACCAGGAGTTGCAGAGTATTTCTCGGTCAAAAAGAGAGAAAAAAAAATAGATAAAGAGGAAAATCTAGAGCCGTGAACAGTCCTTAATTATGCTACATGTTCATCGAGGAGTTTAGCACAATCTCATAATCAAGCTTCTTTAATCGCTGGAAAAAAAAACAAACTCAAAAGATAAAAATTAGAAAACATTATTTTTCTCTTGGTTGGGCTTTGAACTATACTGTCCCCTACGTCATTTGTTTTATAGCAGACTAAAACTTTCATATGTGTGCTGAGTCTCCGAATATGAATATTTCATTGCTTCGAGACTGATGCCAAATTATAAAGAAATCACTTTGACAATTTTTTTCCATAATTTTTTTCTTAATAAATTTCGGATATGTTTTTGAATTATTATCAAAGTTAAGAATATGACATGAATGTATACGTGCGGGTTTATATATATATATATATATATATATATATATAGAGAGAGAGAGAGAGAGAGAGAGAGAGTGAGAGAAGGGGTAGCAGTATTTCCTGTTGGTATTTTCGCTTAAACTCATAAACAAAATTTATTCATAACTTTTTATGTATCTGTCTTCCTATCTCTTTCTCTCTCTCTCTCTCTCTACACACACACACACACATACACAGAGACACAGACACACACACACACACACACACACATATATATATATATATATTTATATATATATAATATTGGGCACTGTCTATGCTTGATTGCGTTATAAAGAAATGTAAAGGCGGCTTTGAAACTTACCCAAACAAATATTAATTCTACTTTTATATTCGCGTATTTCTTTGTTTATATTTAGATCTGTATAACCACGTATATGTTTTGAGTTTTCCGTTGCATGACTGAATGCAAAACTGTTTGCTAGAGTAATGGGTTCAGTTCTAATTAAAGATTATATTAAACTGACTTTATTCAATGCAAATATAAATACACTAAATAAACTTTGTCTCGGACAGACAAAAAAGAAATTCTAAATAGATATCTATAAGCTTCACTTATAAGCAGATTGTTAGCAAGTTAATCATGCAAATCATTCGCTTGTGGAATGAATTGAACAAAGTGAAATAAATTTTTCTCTTTGTCTTTTTGTTGTTGTTTATTTATTTATTTTTTTGTCTGATAGTCTATCTGTCGGTCTTTATAATGGTTAGTCTGTTCATCTATCTATATCTACGAGTGTAAATGAAGAAAGAAACAATTTGCAGTGAATAAGTGTTGGCATTATCACAATTTATTAAAAACGCAGAAAGACTCAAGGGAATTTTATGTCTTGTTATCTTTTGTCTTTGTAAATCTATTTTTCTCCTATCATCACTAATGTGGGAGCGAAAAGTAAAACTGAGGCTTCTTTTATTCTTATTTTTCAAAGAAACAATTGGATTGTGGATCTAAGACATACATTCAATTTCTGCTCAATACAAACTGAGATTGAACAAATTGGACACTTTAATCGCATACAACTCGTGACAGATTGTGTCATTTTTATAGATACTGTTGAATATACAGCAAAATACTTCTGAACGACTTCTTCAAAAAGTGAACCCATTTTTATGTTTTTACGTTTTTTAAATGAGGTAGCGACCAATCCATTTTACTATCTTCTTCAGACACACTTCTCTAATAGAAAACGAGGATATCTTTTTCCGGTTCTACGAAGAGGAAAATTCAAAAGAGTCGCAAAAAAAAAAAAAAAAATACAATATTTGAAGCAGCTCGTGTAATAAATTATTCAAACAACACATGGATTACGCTATATTCCATCCTTTAAAATTAGAAATTTCGTTCAAACACAGTTAAAGAAATAAATCTATTCTGAGTCACTCTTAAACACGAATTATATTCAATTAAACACAGGTGAATTATATATCTAATCGACAAGTCGATTCATGTGGTGTATTCAAAACGTATAGAAACTAAAGCTGTATTTACCATGACAGAAAGGAATTATGAATGGAATATTAATTTTCCTGAAAATAGTCCCCAAGACATTCAATAGATTTATTCCAATTAATTTTTCATTGATCCAAGAAAATCCGAAAATCTTGTTTTGATATCGTTCCATGAAAAGTTACAAGATTGTATATTTTAATTTCCTCAGATTTTACTCTTGATATTGATTTTCAATTTTAAGAAATAGTTGCAAGAAGCTAAGGGTGGTGAATATAAATGTTGCTGCACTTTCACACTCTTGTGTTCACCTAAAATATTTTTGTCAAAAAATATCGAGACAGACTTTCAAATTGACATTGATTTGTTTCCAGCTAGTTTTGTTAGGAGTTGTGATCCCTAACTAGAAGTCTAGAAATCCTGACAACATCGCCTTATTATATAAAATGTTCAACTGTACCCTTATCTTCATTTATATTATTAAGGTTGAGATAAAGAATAAAGCTTTAGTCGATATTTTTCGTACAAATCCTTTGTTTATCGGGGCTTAGTTTTTGGGCTTTATCTCAGGTCAGGCGGGGTAATATGTGCTCAGCTATCATTATATGTGATCTGCCATATCAAATATATACATTTTTCTTTGAATATGAACTTCTATATTCTTCAAACGGATTTTATTTTAATGGTCCGTCTTTCCGTTATACTGACAAAGTGTCAGCTTCTTAGTATTTATTTCTTTAGGAACGCATTTGAATATATTTCAGTTAATTAGCTGGTGTTATCTAATAAAATGGTTGCGTCACTTTGACTTTCTCCCCCCCCCTCTCTCTCTCTCTCTCTCTCTATATATATATATATATATATATATATACAATAAGTGTATAAATATTTGAATAAAACATCGAAATTCATTTCTTTAATTTGAGGGAAAAGTTTGTTGAAAAACAGAAGTTACAAAGCCTTTTCTGATAAGAAAATATCATATTAGTTAGAGAATTCTCCACAATTTATTCCAAGAAAGAAAACAATTGTGCATTTAATGTTGCAGTTTGCATTGCATAAATCTAATCGTTATAGTTTGTGTGTTTAAAATATTTTTGCTGGGTCGGTCACCCTAATAGACAAAAAAATTTTGAAAAATTAATCGATGTTGAAATTAGATGCATATTGAAGGAAAAGAACGTTAGATTTTCACTCCAAAGAAAATGCCGACAGTTTTGAGTATATTTGTGGAATGGATCCATAAATCTATTAAATATGTATCTATTGTATAATTTATTAATGAATTGAGATTTGGAACGAATGAAAAAAATCTTGTTGATTAATCTTTCTAAATAATTAAAATATATTTTGAACACTCTTGGAGGGAAAAAAATACTGAAGTCATCTTGGATTTTGATCAATTCAATTTTTTTCGTGACAAGTCAAATATCGTCGTCTGCGAATTTCAAAGATATTTTCAAACGAGTCCATAGGAACCGATTGGTCAATAAATGCGAAAATCCGGATACAAAAATTACAGCTTCTCCAATGTATTTTTTTCACAAAAGGCAAGAGTTTTTTTAGTTTGTATATATTTTGATTAAGAGCATTAGGGGCGTCTTTTTAAGGAATCTTGCACAGTGTTGTTACAGTGTTAACCAACCAACAAAAATTTACTTATATCAGTTCTGCAAAGACTCAAGACAACGTAGAAGACATACAATGAGTAATGATCATAGGGATGGATGATAAGAAACAGTCAGGCAAGTCCATGCTATCAGTATAAATTAACGATATATATATATATATATATATATATATATATATATATATATATATATATATATATATATATATTACTCACGTAATGCAAAGATCTTCTAATGATATGAGTACTCCGGCATCTGATAGCATAAAATGTAAACAAACGAAAGTTATAACGTACGCGTTAAATTCCCGAATTGGGTCTCCGATTGGCTAAGAGTTATGCTATAGGTCTGACGTAAAGTTAGGTGAGTATCGATTCCAGTTTGAAGCGTCTCACGTGTCTAGCCACACTGAAGAGTTGTAATACAACAAAACTGTCTATCTGTGGATGACTATATATATATATATATATATATATAGTCATTCACAGAAATATATATATATATATATAGATAGATAGATAGATAGATAGATAGAGAGAGAGAGAGAGAGAGAGAGAGATGTAGCTTGTTAAAACAGTAGTTTCTTTTTATTGTCTTATAGCGCAAAATCAGTTTTATCGTGTAAGTTTGATGGATCCATTAAAGATGAGTCTTGAGGAAGATCCATATTATCATTCTTGTTTTGCAAAATTTCTTAATAAAAATGTCAGTTCATCCTTTCTGTTTCAATGATCGATTCTGAAGAAGCTTTTAGAAGGGTAGTAAAAAAATGTTTATTTGAAAATTTCAACGAATTAAAAAACAAAAACAAAAAAAAACAAACAAATATTTAGCATGTACAATTATGAAATATGCGAATGGCAATAAAATTCGTTTGAGCGTAATATTCCTGTTTTTACCTAAAAATATAACGTGAAAACAACTGAAAGAAAGTTGTCTCAATATTCAAATACTTATAAATAGTAGTCTGTCTGTCTGTCTGTCTGTCTGTCTCTCTCTCTCTCTCTCTCTCTATATATATATATATATATATATATATATATATATATATATATATATGTAAAATATGACTACATTAAATATTGTGATAAATTTGATAAAACATTTAATGTTTATGTTAAATGACGCTTTATTTGATGTCTGAAATTGTTATACTTGGCAAAAAAATAATAATAATGGAAGAACTACACCATATTGATTTTTTTAAAAATTATTCAGGAATGATATACAAGAAAAGAAGCGGAATTTTTTTTTTTTAAATTAAAGATAAAACAAAACAAAAAAAAGAATCGCAATACAAACATAGCTGCGAAAAACTCTTCCAGAAGCAAAATACCATTATTGAGATAACATCGTAAATCATTTATATTAGAAATAATGGTATCATTATGAAAAGAAATGCTGTCTTTATAGAGAAACCTTTTTGAAAACCTAACATAAATTCAACGAATTAAAAAAAATCTAAGACAACAATCATTAGGTAGAATCTTGCATGTTTAAATGATCAAAATTTACCGATGTAAATAAATGTCCATAAAACAATAGACGTATTGCATCTATCAATCAAAATGAAAATATTTTACCGGAACAACCATTACATTCCTCATAGATTTGGATATCAGGTCTTCTTTAGACACCTTTTTCTTGTTATTTACTGAAATTTGCATGTTTAGCGCAAAGACTTGACGCTGTTTTCCGTCTCTGCTGTTACTAAATAGTCACTCATCTAAGTAGTGAGCAGGAGCATTGCCGCTTGACTTTTCTTTTTCTGGTTATTCATAAGTTTTGCTTAGTTCTAGCTCATATGCTTCAGACTGTTTGCAGTATTTGCTGTTACTAAGTAATCACGTATCAAAGTTGTGATCAGGTACATTATCGATTAACACTCCTTTTCTTTATATCTACAGGGTGGAACGATAAAATTGCCGTCCTAAAGAAAACAACACTACAGCTTTATTCTAAAACTTTTATTGAAAAAATCATTTCAGGTAACTTGATTATGTAGTAGAGCTGACATCTACAGGGTGGAACGATAAAATTGCCGTCCTAAAGAAAACAACACTACAGCTTTATTCTAAAACTTTTATTGAAAAAATCATTTCAGGTAACTTGATTATGAAGTAGAGCTGACATCTACAGGGTGGAACGATAAAATTGTCGTCCCAAAGAAAACAACACTACAGCTTTACTTTAAAACTTCTATCGAAAAAATCAATTCAGGTAACTTGATTATGTAGTAGAGCTGACATCTACAGGGTGGAACGATAAAATTGCCGTCCTAAAGAAAACAACACTACAGCTTTATTCTAAAACTTTTATTGAAAAAATCATTTCAGGTAACTTGATTATGAAGTAGAGCTGACATCTACAGGGTGGAACGATAAAATTGTCGTCCCAAAGAAAACAACACTACAGCTTTACTTTAAAACTTCTATCGAAAAAATCAATTCAGGTAACTTGATTATGTAGTAGAGCTGACATCTACAGGGTGGAACGATAAAATTGCCGTCCTAAAGAAAACAACACTACAGCTTTATTCTAAAACTTTTATTGAAAAAATCATTTCAGGTAACTTGATTATGAAGTAGAGCTGACATCTACAGGGTGGAACGATAAAATTGTCGTCCCAAAGAAAACAACACTACAGCTTTACTTTAAAACTTCTATCGAAAAAATCAATTCAGGTTACTTGATTATGTAGAAGAGCTGACATCTATTCAATGTAGCCGCCGCCTTCAGCCTCAATCACTGCCTCGATATGGATACGGAACTGGGAGCATGCCTTTTTCTACAAGCGCCGGCGGAAGCTCGGTGAATACTCGGCGGATGGCGGCGATCAGGCTGGCTTTAGTGTTGTGGGAGGTCATGTTGGTGATGTTCTCGACGTATAACCAAACAAAGTTGTCCAGCGGGTTCAGGTCGACTTTTTACCCTTCTCTCACTGTCCTCCCCCCCCCCTCGCCAGTGAGAGAAGGGTACAAAGTCGTAGCACTCCTTCTGAAGCCAAGCATGGGTATCTTTGAACTTGTGGGCCGGCGCCGAGTCCTGCTGCCACATCCAGGGTCTGCCACCAGCCCCCTGTTTGTATCAGAGGATCACCACACTCTTCAGCACATCAAGGTACACTTTGGTGTTGACATACAAGCCGACTGTCATAACTTGGATCGGTAGAGAGCAATGGTTGTACAGCGGCGCATCTCTGATTTCTCTCGTGGAACATTGTGTCACTTTCAGACATGATAAAAGGCTCCTATCGCTCTTGGGATTTGTACACAACTGGCCAACTAGTAGATCGTGTGCAACAAAAAAAGAAAACCGGTTTTCATTAAACGGAAATGGAATCATGTCGTCTTTTCTAGGGCGACAATTTTATCGTTCCACCCTGTACGAAGTTTGGTATATAGACGTTTGACTGCTTACGGTATCTGCTTTTACTAAGGAGTCACCCATCTAATATCTGTGAAGGTGATTTGCTGCTTATCATTGGTGATCTGGCGAAAGATCGTCCTTTCATCGTGACTCGTACTTTTCTGACTCTAATAAGTTGATTTTATTCATTCCGAAGTATGGAGGAGTCTATTTATAGAAACATTGACAGTGATATGTTTTTCGTTCAGGAGAGTTCTATAGATCATTTGTAAGTTTATGATTCATGTATACAATATAGTTTAGAAAGCAGGACAAATATATTGTAGATAAGAAAGTGAATGTGTCTCTACTAGAAGATAATTACGTAAAACTGGTTTAAAAGGTGTATTGGATTTTGTTCTTGAGCTGCAGAAACCTTTGAATATGAATTGAATAATTATGCTCAGTCACAGCAGTCGAAGTATGGATGGTCACAAAGATATGTGAAAAAAGAGTCTAAGATGGATGAAGACGATTCAGAATATTGCGGTGTCTGCGACAATGAAGTTTCTGAAGAGTATTGTCAAAATTTATGAAGACTCAGACAAATATATCCTTTTAATTCTGTTTAACTTCGGCAGACTCAAAGAAAAAATAGAATATGACGGAAAACGTTGGGAATTTGTCGGAATGTCTTTTTTAGCCTTAAATCCTTGTAAATTTCGTTTAAAATATTGTAGAAAAATATATTAATCATGCACACAAAAAACCCAAAGATATTTGGATTAGAAAATTGGTTATTTTGTCAATAATTGGCTTTAAAAGAACTAAACAAAATACTTTCAAGTAAAAAACAGTGATTTTCAAAAATCTCCTCAAAATTAAGTAATAATTTTCTTTGACAGATGTTCACAAAAATCGTTCATTAATAAACGAATTTATTTTAGCAGTTTTTTCAAAGAAAAATTTCTTAGTTTATTTCAATCAGCACTCCCCAACTTAATTTTATCAAATTACGATAAAACTTCAGTGAAGCATAAATTATTTAATGTCAAATAAAAGTAGTTATCCGGAAAATTTAAATCACTGTAAATTTATTTTAACCTTTAAGAATATTCTAATAAAATTTGCCTTCATAGGTGTAACGTTCATTTTAGAAATGATTTTAACACTAGAGACACGTTTTATGTTAATACACCCATCCATCATTGCGAAATTGAAGTATAATTTGACAAAAATGTTAACATTGACAACAGTCAATTAAAAAACAATGTTTCAAGTTCACAAAAGCATTGAAGTTTTTGCTGTTATCTTAAAACAAGAAATTAATCTTAAATGGAGAAAATCAAATATTGAAAAATATTTACAAACGTGACACAAAACATCATAAAACTCTGTGTATAAACCTACTTTCAGAAGAGTTTCAGTATTTCCTTTTTACTGTGTAATATACAGAATAAAATCACTAGATTGTATAAGTTTAGCGGGTGAAATAGTCCCTTATTCCTCTTGGGCTTTGGTTAGAGTTTGAGCCCTAGTAAAAAGAAGAATATTCCAATGGCTTTATGTTTTAAACTTCTAACCATTTTTCTTTTCTTTTTGAATTAGATTATTTCCTAAGCTTTCTTTTGTCTGGTACACAGGTCTTAGAATGCTTACTTTTCCTCATTTTTCTTTTAATGGGTCACCAATATAAGTAGTAGGTGATCTCACACCTAGTTAACTTCAGTGGTTTCAGTACAGAACGTTACTATGTGTAACCTGACAGTAAGCCTTGATTTACTTTCTGTAACAAATATTTTAGATGATTAAGCAATAAAAAGGTTTATTTTTAATCATTCTAGCACATAAACTTTAGAATGTTCAGTGTATCTAATGATATCGTTAATTTGTCAACCCTGTCAGTACTAAGCAGATTTGTCATTGGTTATCTTCGATCTTTTATTAGAAACCTGGACATATATCTCAATGGAACCAGCGGTCATTTTTCCGAGACCGGATAAAGTATTTCCATTGATTGCTTTCAAGAAGTTGATAAAAGTAAATGTAAAGATAAAGAAAGGAAAATATATTTTTGATAATCTTGTCTAAAACGAATTTTGTCAAAGGTGAATGGAATATAATAACCTTATTATTGACACTATTAAAAAGTCGCCTTTTATAGCTGATAAAATTTCTTCTTAAAATTGTTTTGTTATTTTTGTAAAAAGCATCAAACATTCATATACAAATGAACTAATAAAAGCGTGAGATAATAATTTTTAGAGAAACTATTGTTATCTGAAAAATCTTTCTATGGTCGATAGTGATACATTTCTAAGTTTTCTCCTGAGAAGTTACGAGAAAAAGTTTGTTTCAAAAGTATTTTATATTTAAGAAGATAAAGCAAATCTTTCAGTCATTTTCCGCTTATCCTCCATTGAGCTACGTCTTCAAATGTTCTGAAAATAAAATTTCGTTTGTTGAGGAAAAGGTGAAGGTTTGAGAAATTAATGGGAATTTTTGTAGGAGTTCTTGTTGGTATCCAATGTTTACAATAAGAGAAATATCAAATTATACAAAGATTGAACAGAGAGTAAGAAAGGAGGAAAACTAAAAATAATATTCTAGATAATCAAAAAAAGTAAAGATATAAAATGTAAGAGAACTTTTTTAAAAGAAGGTAAAATTTAAAAAGGGGAGTAAGATTTGGAGAACAAGATCAGTAGAGTTGTTGTAGGAGAGAAAATCTGGCTGAATAAGGATCGTATATTTGGCAAGCCTTTAAGCTGGTCTTATTTTCATACCGAAATGTCTACTGGAAATGAAAAAAGAGAAAAACAGATTATTGATTTTAATGCTGGGATTTTAAACCTTGTAAGGAGTTGGTTGGTGTGTGTGTTTTTTTTTCAATTTCCTACGTTTTTTTTTAATTTTATTGTAACATTCATCTAAAATTAGTTTCTTGAGTTGCATGCATTCCGAGATCCTGTTTCATGAAAATAGAAAAAGTAGTAAAAAAATCATCCGTCGATTTTCCCTTGTTTCCGTTTGAAAGTTTTGTGACTCTGTTCTGCAAAAGCACATGTATTAACATATGGGGACATATATTCATAGAGATCAGCCATATAAACTTTTCCTATCGCTTTTTGTCAAATCTTTTTACATACACCCCATGGTGATTGTTCTGATATCCAGAAAACCGACAGTTTCTCTCCTATAGACACAGGTACTACGGTGGCAAAAAATAAAATGTATTCCATAGAGAACAACGCTTTACTAGTAGGCCATAGCGAGAAAAATTAGTTCATTTCTCACTAAATGTCCATTTCTTATATTGATTTCATAATATTCCTCTTGTTTACCTTCAGATTAAATTTTGTAAAACTTTAATTAGGCTACCAGTTTCATAGTAAATTAACAGTTGTCCTTGTGAAGTCAGTTCCTATAGAGCTTTATATTATAATGATATTGTGTCAGACTAAAACAGGTTGAGCAAATGAATACAGCACAACAGTCCTAAATGGGAAATGTTAGCAAGTTATTACATGCAATCGGGTTGAATTCGATTCGCACTCGTTGCCCATGTGTTGTGGCCTTGTGTCAGACTAAACTGAATGAATATCTAGAATATTTTCGATCGATGAATAGAACGTTTGTAACATACTGCGCATATTTTGAAATATCTACATTGGGAGTTGTCTAAATTTCTGAGACGAAGCATGTTGATTTTTATCATTAAGGGTTTTCGGACTATTGTCTTCATCTTTATTGTTATTCCCACAACGTTTCGACCGATATGTCTTTCAGCCTTCTTCTATATAATAGTCGTAATTCTAGCCAAGAAAAAACTCCCAAAAATTCACTCTTAATTGTCCTGCAGGACACATGACGTAACGGTTATAGGCGTTGGTTCCCTAAGCTTCTAAGGAGACAATCATCTCGAGGTTGAAGGTTCAGTCCTGACTACAGGCGAGTAACAATACAGGAATACTTAGCACTTGTACCCGGTTATGGCTAACGGAATCAGAACAAGCGACCCTCGTGGATTCAATAAAGGACGTAATTCGAAGTTCCGTGAAGGTCCCCGAGTTTGACAAACACCTGAAGAAGGCCGGTGGAAATAACAATAAAGATGAAGGCAATAGTCCGAAAACCTTTAATAATAAAAATCTACATTGTGATTTTTACGCAAAACCCGGGAGACAAATAAGAGAATAAAAAGTTCGCACTTTGAAGTGACCCCATTATAAGGCCCTTTATTATTGTGAAATAATTTTCTAAACATTTAAAACAGTTGTTGTTAAGCTAATTCTACAGACTATTGGAGATCTAGTGAGAGAGATCCTCACTGGAAATATGTTACATTAAGCCTGAACATGATTAAGCTTAGAAAACACATAACTCGATTTTATATAAAAGGTAAAAGAAGACCAATTATTTTATTTTACATTTACTAGACAGTGGTGAAAAACCTTGACTAAGAAAAGAATGTCATAGATCCATGAAATTTACATGATAATGGTATTCTACTTAATCATTTTGCTATTCAACACACTTTTCACATCATATCTCTACTTTCTTTAACCTTTCAAAAGGAAAAATCAGTAAACATTAAAAAGTAAAGATCATTCTCTTCTTTGTTGGGCCGAGAACCTTTAAGTATCCTCTCATTTATAGATTTTTGCATGTCTCACTATCCTAAGCGTATGTTGATAAATGCGCGCAAATTGATACTGACGACGCTTTTTAACATTGTAGCCTGAGAACTTAAAAGTGCTGTTAAAACAAATTTGCCGTTATTTCGGGCAAATTTTGAATAAAGAGTATTAATGAGAACAAAATTGCAACGTTCTATCAAAAATGACTTTTTTTATTATGTTTTCACATTATATTATTGTATTGGTTAAAGACTTGGAGATAACAAGTTCCATAAATTTGTGTTGGGGCATTTTTATAAATTGTAAAAAGAACAATGTATGCTGATTATTCAAAAATTAAGGCCATTCTACTTAAAATACATTTCAACTGTATTATTCCAAGATTATTATCCACTGATAAGATTTTTCTGATTTCAGAATTACATTAAGCCGCATTATTTTAAGAAAATATTCCTGTTAGCTTTCATATTAATTTACTAGAATCTTCAGGGCGCCTCGTGTGGTGATAGACTTTCAAACCTTAAGGAGTGAGTTTGAGTCTCATTGAGGAGTGTCTCATTTATATGGGCTTTTGTCACATATAAGCAAAAAGCTTAGTAAATTACCATTGAAATCTTCATATTTCATTCCTACAAATTAATCTCCCATTGTTATTTTAAAAGAAAATAAAACAAAACATTCCTTTAGAACGCATCTCATTAAACATGGCAGGCACAATAAGTACTTACTGTATGTTGTGATATCGATATTTTAGAAGTACGAAGCGGGTATTGCAATAAAAAATGGTATCTGCAAAGTACGCTCATGCTTGGTCGATGTTGTTTAGGTTCACTTCCCAATAACCCTTAGGAAAAAGCATGAAAACGTTCTTCCCTTATACAAGGTTACTCAGAGAAAAATGAGTTTTAGATTTGTAATAATAATAGTTAATGCCAAGCCCATGTCAGAAATTAGGATTGTTGGGTCTGCGGTCATCACACCGATCTCGGTAAAGTACTGCTAAGATTATCATTATTGCTTTTCGATTTTTTCACGCTGGTAGTTAATGTTAGTCTTTATTTAAGCCGGTATTACAGAAAGTCTTCTCGGCTCACCGGGACTCTTTGGATAATTGTATGTGTAACCTAACAAAAGGTTACTGAATGAGAAATAACCAAAATGGAGGTTTAAAATGAAATGGAAATCTTTATAACATTAACTAGCCAGCGGCTTGAAGACTGTAAACCACTTCTAGTGGTCTAATTTTTCATCAGCATATTACTCCCCCATCTTACCATAGTGTCGAACGTATTTATTTGGAATGGCACATACCCATTAATATTCATAGGTACAGTATATAACATTAGAAAAACTCGAATGTGCTGTGGTTTCGATGGCCTCTATTCTTCAATGTATCTCCAATTTCACCATTCTCTTTCTCATGTTCTGGAATGGTACCACCGTCACTTCAATGTTCCATGATTTTTTCAGTTATTTAGCAAAATCCAGGTATTCAGACATTTTCTCGTTTTCCTTTATTGTAATCTGCCGAAACAGAAAGTCGGCTACCAGATAAGGTCTTTTTTTTTAAAACTGAATTCAAGTATGGTCATTTATTTTAAAGGACGTGGGAGTTATTTATTTTGATTACAAGATTCTTGTAATATTTTGCGTGTCTTTTTCCTGGATAGTTTAACTTGGTTTAATATTAAGCTAAGCAACCACTGAAATCAGATTTGTGATAGGTGAAATAATGTGCGAAACGAAGGAGGAAAAGAAAAAAGAATGAGTGAAAGAGAAACAGATAAAAAGCAGATAGAAAAAGTGTAAAAGGAAAGGGGGAAGGATGAAAACGAAGGGAGAATGGAGGTAGAAAGGAAAAAATAAACAGAAGAGAGAAAAGAAGGAGGGAAGGGAGGAAGGGTATATGGGAAAGAAGAAAGAAGTAAAAGATAAACTAAATTAGAGAAAGAGGCAAAAGGAAGAGAGAAAGAATAACGAGAACTGTTTGAACAAAGGAGAAAATATCAATGAATGGTTATGTTTAGTCTGGTTTCTTTGTTTAATGGGATATCAACCTTCATGGCTTATTCAATGAATGGAAGAAGGAAAACAAATTGTGATGTATGAGATGAAAATGCCGAGAGGGAAAAATGAAACTGAAAGTTCAAAGTACGTATAATAAAACAAAGGAAATATATAAAAGACTTGGTACCAAATTGAAAAAAAAAACAAGAGGGAAGAACTCAAACACAGGGACAATAAATGGACAAAAATAAATAAATAAATGAATAAATAAAAGAAAAGAACGAAATTAGGACAGAGAAGAGAAAAATTTGGCTTGGCTTTGCTTGGTTTGGTTTCTTTGTTTAATGGCATATCAAACTTTAAGGGTCGTTGAATGCTAAAGTCATCTTTGTAGAAATACAATTGTGTGTGTGTGTGTGTGTGTGTGAATAATACTTTTAAATATAGCTGCGATAATAAAGGGATCAATACATTACTCTAAAAGTAAATGTAAATTCACAACTGGATTTCGAACTAGCTTACTATAATGTCACGCATTAACCACTACAAACCACGGAGTCCTACAAAGAAAGGAATAAGTAAAAGTGAATGTATGTAAAAATGAAAGGAAATAAAAGTCTCAATGAAATCCTTACAAATGAGCATTAATGAAAAAGACAGAAAAAAAAGCAAATGTAAAAAGAGTGGTACACTGAAAGTGAATAGAAAAATCTGCGAGAAAAAGTTTACCAAAAAGGGAAAATACCATCGAAAAATTAAAAAATAAAAATAAGAAGAGAACAAAATAAGAGGTAGACAGAAGATTTGGGTTTAGTTTCTGGGTGGGTTCTAAGTTCTCTGCTCTTTTGTGTAACGTACATTACTTCACTATTAAATTACTCGCCAACCTATGAGCCAATTCAGAATTGTAGATTTCCATCAATATTTATTTCAATAATATTTTTGTCTGATTTTGAAAGCCATTAACCTAAATATGGAGCCAAAACGAGCCGTTCGCAACATACGCCACAATGTATACAACCGTGTAGATGCGCGGTGTATATGTGTGTGTATGAGTCTCACGAATCGGAAAATGAATTCAATTCAGTGCAATAATCAAATTTGAATTATATATATATATATATATATATGTGTGTGTGTGTGTGTGTGTGTAAATGTGTGTACTTGGGTGAGCATGTATATGTCTTCTGACAATATCTCACTATGAAAAGATAGTTAAAAATCTAATGTCATAGAGTAATCTAAGTGAAATGATTTCTATCTACTGTCGAGTTAAACTTGTGACATTCATTAATATATATATATATATATATATGGAGAAAATGGTAGATTGAAAAACTCCAACAAGATGTGAAAAAATAAATGGTAAAGAGAATCACATTCTGATGAAGTATTTTATGAAATAAAGACGAAATATCAATCTAATCCGTTGTCCGTTTTGCGGTTTATGTTCTTTTACACTTATTTTTTCACACACACACACACACACACACACACACACACACACACACACACACACACACACACACACACACACACACATATTCACATGCACACACACACACACATACATGTGTGTGCTTTGTGTATTTTACTAATATGATTATACATATATTTGCAATATATATATATATATATATATATATATGTGTGTGTACCAACTATTTTGTGCAAGTATGAAACGAAACAATGTCAATTTTACGCAGAGTTTTATAGATTTGAATGTAGAGTTTTTCTTCTTTTAGACCGATTGCCATACCAAGCTTAAACAACACAATCAGTCCTATAGTTTACCAAAAGATGGCGAGGGTATAATTGGATGCATATTTTTCCCAATATTACTACTCCCATATGAAGTACAAGCTGCCTCGTCCTGGATTTGAACTTGGTTCGCCGTTTTCATTTCCGAAGATGGTGTCCATACACTACAATAACCTATATATATATATACATATATATATATATATATATATATATATATATATATATATAGATACACGTTCGAAGACTCGCTAAAAGTAACGGGTAAGTCATAGGAAATGGAATTCACAACCTTACTGGATATGGCTATTTGCTTCAAATACTGGATATGACTATTTGCTTTTCTCTTCGAATTAATTCTCTTCGCAAGGAATAAATAGTGTATTCTTTTGCCTCGGCAAGGCTACCAGTTTTGGAGAATGAAGAATGAATTCAAATCAGTTGTACCCCACTTAAAATAGCAGTGAAGGGTTAACCACCACCACGGCACACAAAATATTTTTGTAGTACCACGACACCCAATAGCCGGTTGTTAAGTAACGGCAACGCATAGAAATTTGTATCAACATCGTTTTAAATAGTATATGAGTGTAGGAATACTCCTTAAGTCTCAGTCAGACCCCCGTTATAACCTCGCAGTGAGAAAAAGAGAACACACAAAACTCTGTCCGTTGATTTGCTGATACAAAACTTTATTCGCTACGACCCATCTCAAAAAGGGTGCCGTAATTTTTGACCCATCTTCACATCTCAGTGTCTAGTTTCTAATTATCTTTTCCTACCAGTATCCCATCACGCTACCACTTCAAAAGTCCCCTCCTTCCGATTGTTCTCCAGCTAATTACAGCTCATGGTCGTTTTGTTACTGATACATTTCTATTTTTAATCGCATATATTTTTTGACGTCCGCTGCTATCCCGAACTAGACTTGGGCAAGTCCCCTCGTCCAATTTTCACTTCACTTCTCAGCCAACATCGTGCCTCTCTCTCTTCCTCTCTCTCACTGCCTCTAATCGCCCTCATATATGTCCTTTCTTTTTCTCTTTCTCCTTGTTGACCTCTAAATCTAGCTTGGAAACAACTTATTATCTAAACAATCAACCAAAATTCTTATTTCTATTACAGAGGTGATGATATCAGATACCCACTGGTGGTGTATAGACGGAGGGACATCATTCAGATATGCTGTAAATCAGACGAACAGGTCTTGTCAAACCACAGTGATAAGCTTAGTAAGTATGGAGCGTCCCCTGTATCTTGACAGAAGAAGCAGACAATTGAATGGTTCTTCATTTGGGGATGAAATCACCCCATAGAAAATAGGCCAACATCATTATATATATATATATATATATATATATATATATATATATATATATATATATAGGTATTATTCAGTCCAGTTAAACCAGAGTTGGGAGTAGTTCCTTCAGGACAAGAAAATCATTCAGGAGCTGAACGTTTAAATTTTCCTGGTGGAGAGTTCAATGTAATTTTTTACAGAGCAATGTTTCTTTAAGAAAAAACCAAAGACCGGTTAATTTAGGATTATAAATTTATTTCCATCCTGTTTTTCACTTTCTGGTGTGAACCAAAAACACGAAGAAAAATATAACAGGACTTCTTCAGATCCAATGGATAAATAAAACAGAATAGACACGTGTGGGAGAGGGGGAGGGAGAAGTGATTAAAAGAGTTACCACCTCGTTTTATTGAATTTCCGTTTTTATTCCGTGTCTATTCTGTTTTATTTATCCATTGGATCTGAAAAAGTCTTGTTATATTTTTCTTCGTGTTTTTGGTTCACACCAGAAACTGATAAACAGGATGGAAATAAATTTATAATCCTAAAATAACCGGTCTTTGATTTTTTCTTTAAAGATATATATATATATATATATATTCCTGCTCTGCAAATTTTTGCAGGATGTGAATTCATTTCATAAACCTTTAAATATTCTTTTTGTGGCGACTTTACTTGACTAATTCAATGATTCAGGCGCAGATATTTACACAAGAAAACAAACTCAAACACATACATGTCAGTTACATACAAATACACTAAGCTCTATCAAGAGCATATATAACTATATTTAACTGATTTTTAAATCGAACAGGTAGATGGGATGGGAATTTCTTCTACACAACTGATATTCTCCAGACGTGTTAACTTCCGAGTGTCACGTTTTGCTCCACAGAACTTTTCTACTCTCGCCGACAGTTCCAACAAATTAGGCAAGTCACGTTTATACTCGAATAGAAACGGACATTTGGTTTATAGATAGTTAAAATGTTTTTCTCAATATGCTTTTAGAATTTTTGTGTAAGTATATTTGTATTCATTAGAGTGAAATAAATTTTTGATATATTTGTTTAATAAACTCTATTCTTCATTGGTCACATAAATGGTATTTAATGGATGTCTATTGTAAAATAATGTTTATTGTATTCCAACAGTAAAATAATTTGCAATGCATTTCAAAGTAAAATAGTTTATAATGAATTTTTGTATATTTTGTATATGCTTGTTTTTTTTTTAATGTCTCTTTCAGTCAGTCTATCTATCTATTTATCTAAGTCTGTTCATCCGTATATGTATCTGCTTCAATCTGTATGACGTGTTTGTTTAATAAATATATATGAAAGGTATGAATTGGAAAAGGTATGAATCCAATTATTCTCCCTCCAGCTATGGATAAATAGTAAGGCAGACTAGGTTCTTCAGCCTTGGTGAGGCAACTAGTCTAGGAGAAGGAAAACTCTGAATTCAAACCTCTTAAACTCCGCTTTAAAAAATTGACCTTGTGTCATATCCTGCCCGAGAGGAGGGGTTGGGTAAATAGGATAAATATATATGATAATCATAAAGCATTTGTTTAATAAATCCTATATCTGGCATCGATGGTTATATAACGTTCAAGTCAAAATACTTTTTATCGTGAAGTTGTTTCAAGTGCATTACTATAGTAAATTTAAATCAGGCAATAATTCAAAAATCTCTTTCTTCTGTGTTTGTTCATTCCGCTCTGTGTAGCCTTTCCGTTCGTAACGAGATTTTTTTCATTGTAAGATGTGCGGGTAGTCAGTATCTCTTTTCTAGCAATGTTCAAGTTTTCTTTTGTGCAATTTCAACTGCTTGTCAGAGATATCCATTCAGCTTTTTTTCTCCCAATTTTCGTTTCCTACTTTTTGTTGTTTCTCTTTCTGCTCTTATCTTGCTATGATGTTACTGGCTGATGTATGATACGTTTAGTCTTTCTTTGCTCTTTTTGATGTAGTCCTCAAGTCCTTTTATTGATGCGTCAATGCAATAATTCATGCTTAGTGAGTCGTATTTCTACTTCTTTTCTTGACACATATAGTCTGTCAATGCCATCTCTTTGATGTAAGGCCTTGCGCTGTCTTCAATTTCCTTGTTCGTTAGTCCATTTATCTGACTTCTCCCTTTGTCCAGTAAAAGAATAGACCAGAGAACCGCATAAGAAGAACTGCCGAAATGTTTAACCCTTTCTTGAGATTTTTACTACATAGTTTCATTTCCAAATTTTTTCGTTCTTCTGAGGTACTGCTTTCTTATTTTTTCTTTCATCATTAATTGTTTGAAGGTGTACGCTTGGTACGTTACCAAGTACTTTTATTATTATTTACTTCTTGAGACTTTTTCACATCAGTGTTAGCTGATGGTCTTTCACTGGAGTTTGAGAGACAGCAAGTCTCCTCAAGTCTCTAGGACTCTTATTATTATTCTGGCCGTTCTCAATAATGATGTTGTAGTTTGGATGGCCTCCACTCGTCCTCTTATTTCCAAATCCTCCAGTCCCTTTAATAATCCTTTGGTGACTTTACCAAAAGCACCAATAAAGGTTGTCACTTTCATGTTCCATAGTTTTTTAACTCCCTAGCAAGGTCCAGGTACTTATCCTTCTTTTCCCTTTCTTTTTTTTTTTTTTTTTTTTTGTTAATTATTATAAGGTCTGGTCATCTGGCCGAAAGTAGGTGGTCTGTTTGTATCTCAAAATCACAGAGGAATTTATGTGTGTCGTTCTCCAGGAGAGATTCTGGTTTGTGCAAATACCATTTTTTCGTATGGTAAATTTTCAGTGGATCACCTTGCCAAAGACTCAAAAATGGTACTTGATGCCGTTTTGCTTAAAGCTCAGCATTATAAGGTGCGCATCAAGGGTAAATCCAGGGAATGGAGTAGTACCTTCCACTACACCTGGGTATTGTGGCTATTGAAAAGGGAGCCGAAGGGACACCCTCGACTACGGTCGCCATCTTTATTAGGAGAGATTCTGTTTCTCTCTTAAGGTTTCGTTTTCTTAGCCACATCCAGGTTTTCTCGTGTGAGCTGTTGCTTATTAGTCATTTAAAACGCCGATAGAGTTATTTTTCTTCCCATTTTTATTTTCTGGTTATTGTCATTCTGTTGGTCTCCGTATTGTCAGGATCGTTTCTGGTGGCTGTAATCAGTCCTCCTTCGTGCTTTTCTATGTAGTCCTTGACTCCTTGTATCGACGCGTCAACGCTGTCTTCAATGCTGGCAAGTCCTTTTCCTCCGACCTTTCTTGATCCATATAGTCTGTCAACGTCATCTCTGGGATGTAATGCCTAATACAAGGTCATTAGTTTTCTTGTCCTTTGGTTCATTTGCTTAAGTTCTTCTCTTCTCTACTTCAAAAATGGTTCCGAATAACTTACGAGGTGAACAGCTCCGGTATTTATTCCTTTGATAAGGTTTCTGCGACATAGTTTTGTCTCGAGTAGCTTTCTGGTTTTCCTGAGATATTATTTCTTAATTATTTCTTTGATTTCCATTTGTTTGATGGTCTCAGCTTCAAAGATGCACAATTATTTGTACGTTTCCGACTCTCCAAGCGTTCTAATCTTGTCTTGATTTGGCTGTTCCATTCGATCCGTCCGGTGTCATTTGCCGCTTTTCATTACTTGCATGGTACATCTTTCTATGCCAACTTCCCTCCCTATGTCCTGGCTGTATATTCTTACTGCGTGTATTAGAGTTTGCAGTGCTTTTTCATTTTTTTTTTTTTTTTTTGCAATTTGATGACGTTTATGTATATTAGATGATTGAACTTTTCCTGCGATTTACTACGTTTGTATCTGGCTGTGCATTTTCTGAGTATGTGGCATCATCGCAATCATGAATAGTAACGGTGGTAAAATATACCTTTGCAGATCTTCGCTTCTGCTAAGCTTCTTCTTCCTGCTGTCAGTTCCACTTTTCAGGTTTTCATGGTTTCCTCGATAAAGTTTATGACTTCATCTGGTATTTTGTATATTTTGAGGCAGTTTATTATCCAGGTTTGCAGGACCATATTATTATTATCATTATTATTATTTTCTCACGTCAGTGTTCATTGATAGGCTTTCTTTGGATTCTGAATGAGAAAGTCCTTCAGGAAACCAGCACATTTATATATATATATACTTCATTCTTCGTATTTCCGGATCGATATGGGGGAGAAAAAAAAACTATATTAGCCTAAGGGCTTTCGATCATTTCACTTGTCATCTTCGGGGGTTGTGTTAAATTATTGTTTGGAAAATCGTAAGTTTAATATTTATTCGTAGTGGCTTTTTTAAAATTATAAACAATAAATGGGTTTGGTTTATTCTATTAGGATGGGTGGTTAGTTGTTAGGTTTATTCTAGTAGGATGGGTGGTTAGTTGTTAGGTTTATTCTATTAGGATGGGTGGTTAGTTGTTAGGTTTATTCTAGTAGGATGGGTGGTTAGTTGTTAGGTTTATTCTATTAGGATGGGTGGTTAGTTGTTAGGTTTATTCTATTAGGATGGGCGGTTAGTTGTTAGGTTTATTCTATTAGGATGGGTGGTTAGTTGTTAGGTTTATTCTATTAGGATGGGTGGTTAGTTGTTAGGTTTATTCTAGTAGGATGGGTGGTTAGTTGTTAGGTTTATTCTATTAGGATGGGTGGTTAGTTGTTAGGTTTATTCTATTAGGATGGGTGGTTAGTTGTTAGGTTTATTCTATTAGGATGGGCGGTTAGTTGTTAGGTTTATTCTATTAGGATGGGTGGTTAGTTGTTAGGTTTATTCTAGTAGGATGGGTGGTTAGTTGTTAGGTTTATTCTATTAGGATGGGTGGTTAGTTGATGAATACGTTTAATATGTTTATACTTGTGGTAAATGCTCTTTTATTTACAGTAGTTTTTAAAAAATTTTTTATAGTTATTGCTTCGAGGATTTGTAAACAGCCTTAATATTAAATTTCATAAATGATTTTTGTATTTTTAATTAGAATTTTTCTAATCTCTTGGGATTTGAGTTTGTCAGTGTCTTTATTATGCTTTGTCATTATAAGCTGTTTCATTGCACTCATGTCGGAAAGGTGGTTCCATAGGTTTTTTTTTTTTTCAGTTTTTGATCAAAGTCCAATTTTTAGTCTATCTTTTAGCTTTCTTTTATTTTCACTCTGTGGTTAGGGGGAATGGTAAAATCCACAAGACGGCAAGTTATTTTTGCGAGTAAATCGACACAAAGTCTGGTTTTCCTATTGGGATCCGTTTGTATTTCAAAAACCCAGAGAATTTAATGGGCCTCATTTACTAGGACGCATTTTGGTCTGTGCATATACTATTTGACAGTAAAGTCAACATTTAATTACTTGTATAATTCATGGTGGATCCTTTTACCTTCCAGTCGTACGTAGTGTTGTAATCATATTGTTTATTGCATTCGTTTGTAAAATGATTAAATGTTTCATATATTTTTCCACATTATTTACACTCGCAATTCTGTTGTGCATTATTAATTTCCTCTTTAATATAATTGGTCCTTTTGGCATTGTTTTGTGTTGTTATTAGAAGAGATTAAGTTCCTCTTTTCAGGCTTGATCTTTGTAACCATATCAAGGTCATTTCCTCGTGCAATCTCCCCAGTTTGTCGTTTGAAATTTCTATCAAGTTGTTGTTCTTCCAATTTTCGTTTTCTAGTTTTTGGTGTTTTCTGTTTGTTTTTATGTTGTTATTTCTTTTACTGGCTGTTGTAATTAGTCTTTCTTTGTCTTTCTTGATGGATTTATCGTCTCTTTATATTCGAAGCAATACTCAATGGTTTTGATTCCTCTTCCTGCTCCTTGACACAGAATCTTTCTATCATTTTACGGAAACCTTGTGAATAGTCATTAATTTTCCTATCCTTTGGCCTATTTGTGTGAGTTTCTTCCTTGTCCATTTTAAGAATCATCCTGTTTAATGCCTCGATGTTAATTCTTTTGATGACAGTTCTCTGCCTGAGCTTGCTTTTGATAAACTTTGCATTCGTCTGTGGTACCTTTTTCTTACTTTTAAAAATCTCCGCTTGTTTAATGGTATCCGCTACCAATATTCACAAGTGCTTGCTGTTATATTTCTCTGTAAGCGTTCTGAGTGTTTTCTAATATTTTTGTTGTATTCTTTCGGTGGTTTTTCTTTTCCCACTTTTCATTATGAGCTTGGCACATTTTTCAATGCCAAATTCCATTTCTCTGCCAAATTCAATTTCTCTGCCAAATTTACTTTCTATATATGTCGATGTGTTTTCCTTGTTTGTTTCAGAGTCTCCAGTTCTTTTTCATTTTTTTCAAATACTATGATACCATTTATGCACAATGGTCGGTTCATCTTTTGTGATTTTGTAAATTTTTAGCCCCCTGTGCACTTCCAAAGTATGTAAATGACTGGTATCATTGCTATAACAAATATTAATGGTAAGATTTAGTCTCCTGGAAAATGCTTCATTGGACAGTCACTTTTGCCACGGTTAGTACTCTTGTGGATAAATCCCTTTTCAAGTTTCAAGTGGCTTTTGTGGTGAAGTTTTTGAATTTGTCGGCTATTTTATAAAGTTGTTATCTGAATTTGAGGAACCATATCATAAAACATGTTGTTAATCTTTGCCATGTCTACATTTCCCGCCTTGTTCTTGACTTCATGAAAATGGGCTGATATATGTATGATAAGTCATCTATTCTTCTTATTTTATTGTGGCATCCTTTCTTTTCCCCCAGAAATTGTCCGTAGTAATCAGGCGAGTTAAGCTTTCTTCTTTAAATTGGGCAGTTAGAATTTCCTCATAATAGATAAACACGTTAATGGTCTATAGCTACAAGGAATTTGTCCATTTTTTGGGTTCATTCTTGATCAGGTTAGTTTTCTCCTTCGTCATCCATTAACGTATGCTTCCTTCCTCAAGTCATTTACTCAATTGCAGAGCCCGTCTGCTGTAGATGTAGGGGAATTTTAAAAACCAGAATCTTTGTATGCCATGATGACCAGACGTTTTTTAATTTGTTATTTTTTTTTTAGTGTTTCTTTTAGCTAGTCCTGGTCTTCCTCTGCCTCAGTGCCTTCTTCGAATCATTGTTTTTTTCATGTTATTTATCAAATTGGCTTTTATTTTATTTTCTGTCTGTTTCCATTTTTTCTTCCAAATGGGTTTGTCTCCGGTGCATCCAGTACTTGGTTTGTCTTTGTACATTCAGCACTGACTTGTCAGTAGAATTTTCTTATATTATATAATGAAGGCCTTATTTTGTTTGTATTGCTTGACTGTCCCAATATCTTTTAGGTCGCCCTTCTTTAACCAATATCTTGGGATCTATTTCTTTCAATCGTACTGTAAGACTTGTCCGTTGTTTTCTTCTTTTGTCTTTTTATTCCAATTCATCCTTGAGTATTTTCCCTTCCTTAGCAGTTTTGTATGTTGTCATAGTTTCTTTATCTGACCTTTGACCAAATTCCACATCCAGGTTTCCTATTTTTGTGGGTGTTCCTTTGATGGATACTAATTTTATCACTGACTACTTAACATTGACTTGTGTTTTGGTTTTCAGTATTTGATTTTTCAATTGGCGTTATGGACGGTTATGGGGCATATCATTCAATATCATCCATGTTTCCTTTATCTCAAGGTCAGAAAACCAACCTTTCTTCAAAGTTATTCTTGCCTGATCGAGTCCCACGTTGATTTGGATTTGAAATTAAAATGTTTCATACGTAGTATAACTTGGCTAAACTATATCCAGAGTTGGATTCTCTGTGCTTCCATCACAGATGTGACATGGGGTTCTTCCAAGAAAGAACAATCATCAGCTGACAAGAAAATAAAAGCGGATACTTACATCTTTAAAATATTAAAGTTTTAACAATAAACGTCCGTTTAACACTTTTATACTAATCAAATTTTGCGGCTTGATATTATATCTTCATTTTTTATGCTACTTTGCTTCCAATGGAATTTTACAGGCTGACTCTTATTTTCGAAATTTAACAGTTAAGAAGAGTGCAAAAACCCTGAAAATAATTTAAGAGCCTGGTCGAAAAACATGAATAAAACTAAGTAGAGATAGACGTTAATTGTTTACTTGAGAAGAAGCATACATTTGCATCCAGAATCCTAAGTTTAAATTCAAATTTATATTCGGTGGTTATTATTATTATTATTATTAATATTATTACTATTATTATTATTATTATTATTATTATTATTATTATTATTATTATTTGTAACAGTTGTAGTTGTAGTTTGGATTTTTATGGGTAAGTGAAATGAAGTATTTGGACATCATTTTAACATTTTTTTCTTTTATATCAGGATGTTTCTGTCCGGTCCATTTTTTTGATAAATTAATAAGCGAAATATTGGAAGTTTTCAGAATCAAAGTTACTAAAGCTCCAGAAACGTCTCAAAATTCGTGTCTAGCTTAAAAGGACCTCTTTATAAAACTGACACCACAATACAAATCAGACCAATCCTAGACTGGTTGCCATACGAAGATTAAAGCGTTCAGTCTGCCCTACTATTTGCTCTTTGCTGGATAGAGAATTTTTTCAAAGGTATTAGTGCTTGGTGAAAAGAACACAGCTTCGTTCAGAACTTGAACTCACGTAGCCGAGTCTACTTCTCATGATAATAATCGCTGTACAACAATTATAATCATCCTTGACAAATTAGGAACATTTTTGTTCTTACAGATTTGGAAGAAAAAACGAACAGCGAACCAGAAATGTTTGAAAATAGGAAAATACCAAGACCTTGCTTGTGTACATGAAAAATTGTAATCTACAGAATTGATGAAATTACTTATAAAAATTTTCCTGAAATCTATTTTGACAAGATTGTTTGTTGTTATTTGTCATTTTTAAAGTCGAAGAGCTCGGAGTCTTATACCGAGCTCTTCGTGACATTTCCAGTGTGATGGGTGTTACTATGTAGTTTGTTGTTTACGTTAAGTAATGTTATACATTACAAGTACCAAGGATACACCACTGTCTTGACTTCAGTTATAAGTTTTAATTAAATAAGCAATTCTAAAATGTAATTGACGCAAAAAATAAGTGAAAAAAATGTCAGTTATCGATATGAGCGTGTTGAGGAAGCTGAATATATCAAAATATTTCTCAACAAATCACCAATAAACACTTAAGTGAATACTGATGGAAATAATAAGAAAATTTATTCTAAATTCTTAAGTAAAGTGAGAAAAAGTGAAACATAGTGGGCAAAATAATCATATTAGAATTGTGTTATTAAGAATGAAACTTACATGAAACACAACAAAACTTGAACCAAAACGAATATTACTTTCACGCGTCATCTGATCGAGAAGTGGAAGCAATTTTGAAATTATCAAACTTAGCGCTTTTTTTCATCTTTTTTATTTCTTTCAATTATTTCTTTCTTTTTCTTTCTTAATGGCCTGCTTATGGTTATTTCTTTATTTATATTTATTTTATTCTTTCTTTTGAAATCATTTTCTTTTTTCCTCGGCTTTTTCTCCGTGATTTCTTTACTCCCGGAGTCATTTTGGAAGTTTGCCGAAGATACAAGTGAAACGTAATCTTCGATTTCAGCACATTACCAGACAACTAATGGACCAGCAAACCAAGCTCCATTCTTCATCTTTTCTGCTCAAACTTGTATGGCAATTTATCTTCCCTCTTCTCATTTATTGGTCCAATCGACACAGATTTTGTTTTTTTCTTGTAAGTGTTGATTTTTGTTTATAGCGATTTCGGATTCATTTTCTTTCAATTATGGAGTAAATCTATAGCAACAAGAAATCAGAAGATTTAAGGCTTCACAGTGAAAGAACCAGTGCACTGATACCATTACTTTGAAAAAGATTTTGTTTCCTTTCAAAACTTCCTCGTGTTCAGAGGTGAAACTAACTGGATTAATATATACTAGCAAAAATATGTACCCTTCGGGCGCAAGTATTCAAATTTCAATGTAATAAAATATCATATTGAATTAGAAAGACTGACAAATCTAATAAAAATGCATTTAAAAAATTTAATATCGAGAAAAGCAAAATAAATAAACAAACAAATGAATAATAATTTGAAAATAAAATGCAAAGTAAAAATATAGTAAAAATAATGACTATAAAATGCAAAATTACTTTTAATATCATATAAAATTAGAGGTCATATAATCGAAGAATGAAAGAGTTTGAACGCTAGTTTCTCCCTTCAATTCCGGATATCATTGGTAAATTTTCTTAACTTAAATATTAAACTAGATTAAACAGCAAAATATAAAATTACTGTTATTTCTTTTTGTCAATAGATTTCTTTTAAGAACAATTGATGGGATTTTTTCCATATTTAAAAAAAATAAAAACAAATGATTAGAAATTTATAATAAGTATGTGGATGAGTTTAGGCTCCCCTTTCAATAGCTACTACACCGAGTTGTAGGCGTGGGTGCTACTCCGTTCAAGCAAATATTTATTAAAATCAAACGTTTAAGATCGTCAAATTAGCCTCCCTTTTTTACATTGTAACCTTTGAATTCTTTTGTTTAATAAATGCAATCACATGTTATTGGTACGTAAATAAGAACAAGAGAATTAATAAAATAAACAATTTTCATAATAAGTGAAATTTAAATAAAAATCATGGAGGATGATAACTAATTAACTAAAGGAATAGTGACGTATGTCCTGGCGCAGTTTAGGTTATAGACAGATACATAATCTCCATTTGTGGTGATAGAGACGAAACGATCAATCACAAAATAAGCGAGTGTAGCAAATTAGAACAGGAAGAATATAATATTAGTCACGACTGAATGGGTAAGGTGATTTGGTTGGTTTGCTTGTTTGAGTTTAAGGCATATCAACCCTTGTAGGTTATTTAATGCCAAATCCATTTTATACTAAATAATCAGTTCTATTTAAAACAAAACAGTTTAGCATGAATTCAGTTTTTTGTCAAAAATATTTCTATTTCAAGCTATTCAGTTTAGTCAAACAGTTCTAAATCAAACAAGTCAGTTTAGTATGAAAAAAAGTTTGTCCACACATAGTTAAATGTTAAAACAGTTCTATTTCAAACGATTCTGTTTAGCGTACGTTGAGTTTCAATGTCAAAAACAATTCTATTTAAAAAAAAATCTGTTTTGCATAAGTACGCAGTTTGAATATCAAAACAGTTCTATTTCAAGTAATTCAGTTTAGTGTAAGTACGCACTTTAGTTCTATATAACCCATAAAAAGGACCCTAACATGTGCTACCACTCCAAGCTAGAGTGGACCTGGGAGCGATGGCAATGAAGGGGTGCTCCACATTCCCCAAAGCTCCAGCATCACTGGAACATCACCATCAGATTGTTTAGTGTCATATCCCGGACACTCGTTGGATTGGTGTCTTATCCCTCTGCAGAGATACAGTCAAAGTATTCTACTGCTCCAGCCGACTGGGCAAGAGTCAGTTGATTCACTGGGAATAGTCAGAGAAATCGAAATTTGACCCCATGAACAAATGGTATATGCACAATTCAGCATCTATCCAGGAGAATGAGACTCACAAACTTCTCTCGGATTTTGAAATACTTACGGATCACGTAATATTGACCAGACAACTAAACCTAGTAATAATCAACAAGAAAAAGAGAACTTGCAGAATTGTGGACTTCACAGTCCTGGCTGACCACAGAGTAAAATTAAAAGAAAATGAAAATAATGATAAGTATCTCAACATTGCAATAGAATTGAAAAAATCTGTGGAACATGAAAGTGACGTGGATACCAATTATAATTGGCGCTCTTGGTACAATCACCAAAGGATTGATACTGGGACTGCAGGATTAGGGAATAATAGGACCAGTAGAGACCATCCAAATTACAGCATTATTAAGATCTCCCAGAATACTGACGAAAATTCTGGAGACTTGAGGAGACTTACTGTCACTCAAACTCCAGTGAGAAACTACCGACTAACGCTTGCGTTAAAACTCAAAAAGAAGGGAGTAACAATAATTATAATACTTTGCCAAAAATAAATATTTGTCAAAAGTGAATATTTGTTGAAAAGGAAAACAAAACAAAACTGGAGACCATGATACAAATTGTAAGAATATACAGTCAGGATATAGGAATGGAAGTTGATATTGAGAAATGTGCCATGTTCATAATGAAAACTAAGAAAATAGAAACAATGGAAGGAATAGAACAGTCAAATCAGGAAAGCATCAGAGCGCCTGAAGAGAAGGAAAATTATCAGTACTTGTGAATAGTGGAAGAGAGAACCAACAAACAAGTACATTTGAAAATAAAAATGAAGAGAAAAAGAAAATAGTATCTAAGAAAAACGAGAAAACTTCTCAAAAGAAATTTTTGCAGTAGAAATCTTATCAGAAGAATAATCAGTTGGGCAGTCTCCCTTGTGAGAAACTCAGAACCGTTTGAAAATGAGAGGAATTCAGACAAGTCGATTAAAGGTCAAAGAAATTGATCACTACACTCAAGTTCTCACTTACGAGAGATGTCAAGAAAAGAGGTAGGAAAAATTCTTTCCGGTTTTGAGTATTCCATAGATACCTTAATAGAAGGTCTCGACGAGTACATTAAAAAGAGCAAAGAAAGTCTGATTACAACAGCCCAAAACACCAATAGCAACATAAGGATAAAGAGAAAACAACAAAAAAACAAAAAAACAAAAAAACAACAAGGAAACGGAAATTGGAAGAAAAGCAATTAGATGGACATTGGTGAGATAGCAAATGAAAATGATTTGGAAATGGATAAGAAAGGAAAACCTCAAGGGAGAAACTTAATCTCTTGGTATAGCAGCACAAAACAAACGCGCTCTAAGAACGAATTAGATTAAAGCGAAAATTGATTATGCGCAAGAGAATTGCACGTGTAGATTATATGGGAAAAATATGAAACGATTAATTGCTTAATAAACGAACGCTGAAAAGTAGCACAAAATGAATTAAACAGGAGGCCCGACTGGGTGGGAAAGGGGTTCCACTGGGAAATGTGCAAGACATGAAAATCTGACCATACTACCAAATGGTATATGCAGAACCCAGCGAATAAGACCCTAAAATGACCTTCGGATTTTGAAATACAAACGGATTATCTAAACCTGGCTAGAAGATCAGACCTCGTGTTAATTAAGACGAAGAAAACGAACTTGTCATCCAGTAAATTTTACAGTTCTAGCGAACCATAGGGTGAAAATTAAAGAAAATGAAAAAGAGGACAAATACTTGGACTTTGCCTGAGGAAAAAAAAAGCAAAACACTATGGAAAATGAAGCTGATGATGACACCAATTCTAACAGTCCTCAAAGGATTGGAAAAAGCGTGGAGGAAATGGAAATCAGAGGCAGAATTAAGAGGATCCAGACCACATAACTTTTAAGATCGGAAGGAGTACATAGAAGAACGCCGGAGACCAAAAGAGACTTGCTGTCTCTCAAACTCAAGTGAAATACCACCAGCAAACGCTCTTGGGGAAAAATCGCAATCAGTAAAAGAATGATAAAATACCTATAAATTAAACACAACAAAATAAAGAAATAAAGAAATCACAAAATTAACATAACATAGCCATGTAAGTAACTACACAGTAGAAACTAGACCGTCCTTCCCACAAAGCCTCACAAACTAGATTATCTTTCCTTTCATGACACACTCAACAGTATATAAACGAATATCACCCGGGCGATGGTATAGGCGAGAAACTGATAGTTTTGAAGTACTGATGACAAAGTCTGAGCATATTAAACTTATCACTTTCTTGTGTTTAAACAGTCTTGATTAGAAAATAAAGAATAAAAAATTAAATTAAAACTTCATTAAATTGTGCATTTCGCCAATGGTCCGGGAGAACTGGGATCAATCCCAGGTCGCGTTATACCAAAGACTTTAAAAATGGCACACTATTCTTCCTTGCTTAACACTCAGCAATATAAGGTACGTATCAAGGGTTAAGTGGAGCAATCCAGGGAAAGGAGTAGCGCCCTCCCCAACGCCTCGGTGTAGCAGCTATTGAAAAGGGAGCCTTCTGGTCGACCTCGACTACGGTCGCCAATAACAACAACATTTTCCGAAAGATTTTGTACTCTTAAAAAAAGCATAATGTAAATATGAACATATAATATTAGTCTTTTCAAACAGAACACAGGGAATAGTAGGTCCAAGCCTTTATCAATACCTTATGTTAGCATTTAATTTCGATGGAATCTCTTCCTTTGATAAGAAAATATCTGAAAATTAAATAAGGTGATTTATAAATTTTATTGCAAGATTAGTTTTTATTCTAAAACTATTCATTTATTAATATCTTCTTATTTTGATCATATAAAGCACATTCAACTATTATCAGTTTCTTCCTTTTATTTTAATATCAGTTTCTAGTTAGATTATTAATCTACTGCTGTCAATAAATATGAATTCAATTTAAAAAAGATGAATAATTTTTTTAGAAAAGCTTGAAAGAGTGAAATAACCGAAAGGAATCCAGGAATGTTTATTAATTGAAGGTCGTTTGCAAAGAAGAGTAGGTCAATGTTTCAAAAGAATTTTGCTGTTTAAGAGTTACAAAATCGTTTGAAAGCATTAACAGGAAACTAAAGTAATGCAACTAATTATTAAAATATAAAATTTATGCCTGAATATATTTTAAGTTTTTTTTTTTATTCATTCTGCATTATAAGACTTAAAAATATTTAAAAAAGATCTTTATGATTTTTTAATCAAAATACATCACCTGTGTGAATTTAAAGTACATGTTGAATTAAATTAAAATGTAAATGTTCAATTAACATTTAAATTAAACTAAGTCAACCGAGGTTTGCAAAATGTTAACTTGAAACTATTGCAAGCATATTATAAATATTTTACAAATGTCCATGTACATATAGGCCGTATTACGTGCTTCGTTATAAATATTTATGTATGTGTGTCGACGACGTGTGAATGTGCACCGCATAAACGGATGAAAAATGTCTATGTTAAATATTTAATTTAATATTTACGTTTGGATTGAAACATTGTCCGTGAGAGGGACATACATCTCTTCATGGGTCATTCTTAGCTTGTAGGAAATAGAATCTGAGGCCCGAGTTCAAACCCAAAATGGGTCTCTTTGTGCTTCACTTTGGTTTAATGCCCTTGGGAAAGGCATGAATCTATCTGTTCCTCCAGGGAAATAGTAGGGACGACTGGGTTCTTTACATTTCGTAGGTCAAGTTTTATAGAAGGGAAACTCTTTGTTCAAATCAGTAGTACTCTGCTTAGAAATTCAACTTGCGTGTATCACATCCTGCTTCTGGGTTTGGTAAATATACACAGCTCCTTACGAACTGTCATAGTTGTGCATAACACACACACACACACACACACATATATATATATATATTCCTTCCCAAACATTATTCTGAATGACTACTGCTCGTGCTCCCAGCAAATAGTAATTTACAAAGCTCTTTGCTTCGATAAGGCACAAGGCCGAATGAATTGGACACCCAATGAGAATCGAACTCACTCTTGTCGGTTTGCTAGTCAAGCTTGCTAACCGTTACACCACCAAAGGCGCCCTGCTCCCAGCAAATAGTAATTTACAAAGCTCTTTGCTTTGTTCTGGCACAAGGCCGAATGAATGGGGCGCCCAATGAGACTCGATCTCACTCGTGTAGGTTTGCTAGTCAAGCTTGCTAACCGTTACACCACCAAAGGCGCCCTGCTCCCAGCAAATAGTAATTTACAAAGCTCTTTGCTTCGATGTGGCACAAGGCCGAATGAATGGGGCGCCCAATGACACTCGATCTCACTCGTGTAGGTTTGCTAGTCTAGCTTGCTAACCGTTACACCACCAAAGGCGCCCTGCTCCCAGCAAATAGTAATTTACAAAGCTCTTTGCTTCGATGTGGCACTAGGCCGAATGAATGGGGCGCCCAATGAGACTCGATCTCACTCGTGTAGGTTTGCTAGTCTAGCTTGCTAACCGTTACACCACCAAAGGCGCCCTGCTCCCAGCAAATAGTAATTTACAAAGCTCTTTGCTTCGTTCTGGCACAAGGCCGAATGAATGGGGCGCCCAATGAGACTCGAACTCACTCTTGTAGGTTTGCTAGTCTAGCTTGCTAACCGTTACACCACCAAAGGCGCCCTGCTCCCAGCAAATAGTAATTTACAAAGCTCTTTGCTTCGTTCTGGCACAAGGCCGAATGAATGGGGCGCCCAATGAGACTCGATCTCACTCGTGTAGGTTTGCTAGTCAAGCTTGCTAACCGTTACACCACCAAAGGCGCCCTGCTCCCAGCAAATAGTAATTTACAAAGCTCTTTGCTTCGTTCTGGCACAAGGCCGAATGAATGGGGCGCCCAATGAGAATCGAACTCACTCTTGTAGGTTTGCTAGTCTAGCTTGCTAACCGTTACACCACCAAAGGCGCACTGCTCCCAGCAAATAGTAATTTACAAAGCTCTTTGCTTCGTTCTGGCACAAGGCCGAATGAATGGGGCGCCCAATGAGAATCGAACTCACTCGTGTAGGTTTGCTAGTCTAGCTTGCTAACCGTTACACCACCAAAGGCGCCCTGCTCCCAGCAAATAAAACTTCTGGATAAAATCTCAAAGACTATATACACTTCGCTTGTGAAAGTCACCTATGAAATCCGTCCTCTCTTGCTGTCAAATACCTATAAAGACACTCATGAATATTTCGTAAATTTTGACCAGTCAAATTTGTGTTTTCATCTATTTCAGGTCCGAAAGGATTTGACCAATGAATGTCTTGATATTTTAACAGCAATTTGAATTTGTCTTCCAAAATTAATTCGCATAAATTTTATTTCCCACTGACATCGGAGGCTTCTAGGAGTCATCCCCTGCAACCTCTAAATCTAAAAAAAAAAGTTTTTTTTGACAGAAAATTCTGCATTTCTACTGATACAACAACCCAGTTTCTAAAGTCCACAATCTTTCATAATTTAAAACGATTCTCATAAAATAAAGAAAAATGCATTTTTCATAATTAAATTTTGACGAACTCTTAGTAATCAAAATACTTCAATAATTCCTGTTACACATACACCAAAAGTATCCTTTCGAGAAGAAATGCAATTTTGGCCCAAAATAAAAACATTATATTCAAGAATGTTTACTTTCTCAGCAGAGAATGTAGATATAAAATATAGTATAGTTATGGAAGTAAATAATTGAAATGAATCTACCAGGATAAAGAAAATAGAAAAGCAAAATAATCCAAACGTGATGAATTTATTATAATGGAGAGTCTATGGTAAAACGTTTCGGTTTTAGTAAACCTCCTTCAGGACTTTCCATTGTAATAAATTCATCACTTTTGGATTGCTTTGTTTTTCAATTTTCTTCCGTATAAGTATGGTTAATCATGTTTCCAAGGGTCAGAAAATTTCAGTCGTTAAGACCGATTACTCTTTGAAGCAATATTTTCAGAATCACACACACACACACACACACACACACACACACACACACACACACACACACACACACAAATATATATATATATTTATGTATATAAATATATATATTACGGAACCTCTCTGAAACTAGTAGACAAATTCACTTACCTAGGAAGCAGCGTCTCATCAACCGAAAAAGACATCAACACACGGCTAACGAAGGCATGGACAACTATCGATGGGCTCTCGATCATATGGAAATCAGACCTGACCGATAAAATGAAACGCAGTTTCTTCCAGGCAGCGGTCGTATCGATACTGCTATATGGATGCACTACTTGCGCGCTAACAAAACGGCTGACGAAGAAGCTAAACGGCAATTACATAAGAATGTTGGGAGCAATATTGAACAAGTCCTGGTGGCAACACCCCACAAGGCACCAACTATACGGCCACCTGCCTCCCATCACGAAAACTATACAAGTTAGACGAACCAGACACGCAAGACACTGCTGGGGAAGCAAGGACGAGCTCATAAGGGACGTACTTCTATGGACCCCCGCGTATGGCCAAGCAAAAGCAGGACGACCAGCTCGAACATACATACAGCAGCTATGTGAGGATACAGGATGTAGCCTTGAAGACCTGCCAGAGGCGATGAACGATAGGAAGAAGTGGCGAGAGAGGGTCAGGGATATCCGTGCTAGCAGCACGACATGATGATGATGATGATGATATATATATATAACTTCAATTTGACACAGAATATTTGGCAATATTTATTTCTGTTGTTTTTATATACTGTGTCCAAACAAGCAATAGTTTGAGAAACGTCGCTACTTTCAAAGACGAAGAATATTGAATGCTCAAGGTGTGAATGATTACATAAGATATTTTATACAGATAAAGATGAAAAATGGTTGACAGGCAAAAAAACTCTACAATTGATTGGTAAAGTTGCCATACACTCTAAAAGTTGAATAATAGAAAAATAAATCAAATATCTCCCGGAGAAATAAACACAGAATTAACAACATTGTTTCCATTTACTTATCTGTGAGATAAAATTTTGGAAATTTTATATCAAGTAAAATATCTATAAAAGCAACTTCGTTTTATTAGTCATTTCATGATGTGTGTGTAAAGAGTTTTAGAATTTTCGTTTTTGTTTTTAAATTTAAAACAGTTTCACACTGGGTAAAAAGGCTTTAGAACATATGCCGGGAAGTTTAGCCTACGATTGAACAAATATCACATGTTAGGAATCGAAAATCTTTATAACAAATCAAGTAGTTGGAACCCGCTAGCTTTATTATCTGTTATTTCTCTGTCTCATCCCCACTCTGTGTATGTCTCTGTCTCTGTCTCTCTTTAAATATATATATATATATATATATATATATATATATATATATTCTAACACTGTGTCTGCGAATTTCGTGGTAACGCCCTTAAGAAAGTCGTAAATCCTTCTTTTCTACCCCAAGCAATGGGTAAATATTATGGCAGACCAAGCTCTTTGGCCTTCTTAAGGCAATTAGTCTAGGAGAAGGGAAAGTGTAAATTCCGCAAATTAAGAAATTTCCGAAGAATTTATTGCATTTGTTGATGATTAAGAAATCAGAATTATTTATTAAAACCTGCCTAAAGATGCTTATGAGAATTTCATATCATCTTTACTCGTATAAATACCGTTTGTTTATGAATATTATGAATAAAAATACCGTTTGTTTATGAATATTATGAATAGAAAACCAATGGAGTAGCAAATCAGGTAGAAATTTAATAAACATCGGCGCCTTGCGTTCACGTCTAGTGAGTGAGATAATGCAAGTCACTCGTTTCCTGGGGGCGTTTCCCCCAGGCAACAATTTTCGTTTTACCTCAAATGGGCGAAGGCTGAGTTCAATGCCCAGCGTCAGAGACACCCCTGAAGGGAAAAACCGATGGAGCCAAGCATGTTTTGCAACCTCCATGCATGTGTTTCAATTTGTGCTTCGCTCTCCACTATAAAACGACTTTGTGTCTTGTTTGACTTGGTGGGACGCCGGAAAAATAACCTGGCTTTTGTGCCGGATGTTTTGTGTGATAACATTACGAGCTCATAATCCAGGCAGCATCAGTGCACTCACCTAAAAGGTGGTCAGAGCTGAGTTGTTATATAAGGCGAATATGAAGGGGAATGACAAAGTAACTGAACAGTCTTTTAACGACCTTCTTCGAGGTAACCCACTTTAAATTAGTTATGTTTTGCATATCAACCTCATAGGGTGTTCATGTATCATTACATAATAAATGTAGACTGTTTTGTTGAAGACAAATAATATATATATATATATATATATATATATATATATATATATATATATGTGTGTGTGTGTGTGTGAAGTTGCTCAAAAGGTTACTGGTGCTATGTAATCCTGTACTACCTGTTACGAAGTCAGATCATCAGTGACTAAACCAGCAATCCCACCGAATTAGTCTGGTGATGAAAGTGATTAGACTCCTTGTAAAATGAAAGACAAACCTAGCAATTGCCAAAAGAATTTTTTACTTAACGGCCATGTAACACATTGTTCTTAGTAGAGCTAAATCCTTTATTCTTTGTCAAGTTATCTAACTAGGGGAAGGACACCTAATATAAAAGCTACGGTTGACAGGAACAGTGGGTATCTTGCTTTGGATGGTGACTGGATTATAATCATGAAGTTGCATTTGTTTTGCATCAGCACTGGCCACTATAATACCATGCTGTATATATATTCCCTTACGATCTTTTCCTCAACCACACTTTCTCTCAAATAAGTCCCATAGTGATGAAGGTATGGTGACATCGGCAAACTTAATCAGTTGAAAGCATGCAGTTACATATCTATACATAGTCAGCAGGAGTCTTAACCTAACATCGTTGTTTTGTCCTCTTGTAACAGGGATTGAACCCGGTGGAAGCCCTTGTGTCTGTTCAGCACTTTTTGGGAGAGGTGGAAGGATACTGATGCTTGTATATGAGATTATGAGGGATAGCTGTTATCTCTGAAATATTAAGCAGTTACCAAATATATATATATACATATATATATATATATATATATACGTGTGTGTGTGCGTGTGTGTGTGTGTGTTAATATCTATCTAAAACAGTTATGGGTTATTTGAAACAAACCCATGAATGCCCAACAAATATCTTCCTAGTGCAGAACTCACTATGAAGTGCTCTCGATAGCAAAGATTATAAAATGGTCAATCCAAACACTCAGATGCCAAAAAATAATTTTACTTCAACAAATGAATTATATTGCCAGTTCATTTTTCGACTTACGTTTGGTGTCATATCAACACTTTAAAATTTTTTAAAAAGTTTTTTCTTCTGAAAAATTATTTTGAAATTAATTACTATAAAATACTTCCATCCATAAAACACACACACACACGCGCGCGCGCGTGCGTGCGTGTGTGATGTTTTTATTCTATTCTCATTATACGACATTCTATTCGCTATTTTATATTTTTCAATATTGATATTGTATTCATATTGTCATTCATATTTTTATACATAAATTTTAAACTGTGATATTCTATAAGCATAAAGAAATGAATTGTATATAGGTATGATAATCATTGTCCAAGATGGCGCTTTGACTTCATTTTTGAGTTAGAATATAAATCAATCATTATAATCAACCATAATTAACAAACTCAGAAAAAAGATAAGTTTTTCTCAACTGTAAAATAAATCGGAAAATTCACTCGAGTTACATAATAAGTTCATGAGACATTATAAAAAAATGTTCTACGAAGTAATCGTATGTTCATGAACTACCATTAATTTCCGCATGCAATGAGATAACTTATTAATATTATCATCAATGCACACTTGGCCTATTTGTCTACTTTTCCGATCAGTCATATCTGTTATTGTCAGGGGAAATTTCGTCGTAATGCAACAGAAATCTCTGCTTCGTATCCGTTCACCAGTTCTTTTTTGTGGGATTACAAGGAATGGGCATCCAAGGAAAAAGGTCACCTCTTTCCAAACAAGTAGGAGCCCCCTCTTGCGTGATTCCAACAGATGAGGCTTGCTATTCCACCGGGGGAAACTTCAACACGCACAGCGTTCCAGCCATCCGGGAACAAATATTTCGTTCAATCAGCCCAAAGTTATTCATCTGACACGATGTATTAGGAAACTCGACATTTCTATGCCTACTCATTTAATCAAACAGCAAATCTCCTGAAATTGCTTTGCCGGCTAACATGTTTTGCCGCTAAGCCTCTTGTGGGTACCACGAATCTCCTCAACCAATCGTCTTTAGTCCATACAACTTGTGCCCGATTTATGATGCTGGTTCCTTAAATTGCAACCGACCCGTGGATGCATGTCTGATTATTTTACGGGCTACAGCTCAGTGGTTACAGAAGTGGAATTGTGATTTAAGAAGTTTATAAGTTTATCATGGAAGAAGAAGCAAGAGTCTCCATGGAATGTAACACGGTAAAGAAAATACTCTCATTGGATTTCAAATCAGTTTTATGTAACATTTCACTCATAATACATGTTTATATATATATATATATATATATATATATATATATATATATATATATATATATATATATATATGCTGTTGTGCTTGTATAGATGTTTGCACAAATATTCCAGTCAAAATACTGTAATTTTCTTTCTATGTGTGAGGACTTATGCTATGGTTCATAGAGTAGAGTCTGCTTCCTATCCTTTGGATCCATTTCTACTTGAATTAAAGTATAGTTTCCTGATCTTAAAGCTGCAAGTGGATTGAAGTATCCGTTAGTACTCTTCGAGATACACATATTAAATCATGTTAACTCTAGTCACTGTCGGACTAATACACTTAAGAAAGTGCCCCCAGCAATGGGTTAAATAGTACAACAACTGTCCTTCAACAAGGATAGATTTGGCATTACTTTACTAGAAAAGGTTGATACGTCATTAAACAAAGAAACCAAACCCAAAATTTTTATAACATTCAAAAATTATATATATATATATATATATATATATATATATATTCATAAGTGATGTACTCCTATGGACCCCCACATATGGCCGGGCAAAAGCAGGACGACCAGCAGGAGCATACATTCAGCAGCTATGTGAGGATACGGGATGTAGCCCTGAAGACCTGCCAGAAGCGATGAACGATAGGGAAAAGTGGTGGGAGAGGGTCAGGGATATCCGTGCTCGTGGCATGACAAGATGATTTATATATATATATATATATATATGTGTGTGTGTGTGTGTGTGTGTGTGGGTGCGTGTGATTAAAACAAAAATCAAAAGGTTATAAGTATTTTACCAGACTAATGCCACACTAAATTAACAGATTTGGCCCAAGAATAAACACCGATGACGAAAAAGCTCATAGAATCTTGTTCGCTGGGGCTGTGGAATACACCGCCTGTATCTCTGTAAGACCCTACCCGCCAAAGAGTGTCCTGGATATAACAGTAAATCATCTGATTGCAAGGTTTCCCCCTTGGATCTTAGAAGAGTACCCCTTAGTTGTCATTACTCTCAGGTCCACTCTGACCTGGAGGGGTAGTACCTGATATGATCCTATCTATGGATCAAATAGAAAAAACTGTGCGCAAACAAATGACTGATGATACATTATAACTGTTATATAGTAATACTTGAAGCCATTTAACTGTGTACAAAAGGAGCTCAAAATGTGTTTAGAAATCATAAATACATGTCTAATATATATGTATAAAGAGGACTTGTCATTGAATAACCCCCAATGGTTGATATGCCATGAAAACAAATAAGACCAATCCAATCAAGTCGACAGAAAAAAGAAAGAGAAGAAAGAAGTAAGCGAACAGGAGAAAAAATTAGAAGGTAAATGAAAAGAAAAGACTATGAAACGACGGAAGGGAATTTTGAGGCAATAAGATGTTCCTTCCCAGAGACATTTGCGATAAGGCTTTAAAAGGATAACCTTTTTGGTACCCCCTAAAAAATCCCCCCAAATAACAATGTTGTATATATATATATATATATATATATATATATATATATATATATAATGATTATAAAAATATGCTTGTAAACAGGTGCACATACACGCATATAAACAAAGTGAGACTGACATATGCATATGTATTTATACGTACTTATGTACACATATTGATGCACACACATACGCGCACATGCATATATGCAATATCAATCATATAGGTTTTTTTTATCTATAAGTACAGATTTCTTAATATCAGTATGAGAAATATATAAGATATATGTAAGTTAGGACAGTGTAGGCACGTATTTAACGTTGCTATAGTGTCTGAGAATTAGACCCGATAATCGCATTGGCGAAAAACTGGTTGTCTCCAACTGCTGTTGACTCGATTGTTTTTGCTATACAAACTTATATAATAAAAAAAACACACTTCTTATTAAGCACTACAATAGGAAATTTATATAATCAAACTCCTTTGGTAGCTTTCTCAAACACTGGGGGTGGGTGTCTGCTTGGTTTAATGGTTAAAGCGATGGACTGCAGAATCGTAGTCAGCGAGTTCGTACTCCAGTCGCGCTAATACGTTCACTTTTGGACAAATACCCTTGGGAAAGGTATGAACCCCCTTATCCTCTCAGCTATGGGTTAAATAGTAATACTACTTTTCTTCTAGGATAATAGCTTTAGCATTAAATGACCTTCAAAAGTTGATATGCCATTAAACAAAGAAACCAATTAAACAAACTGATTACGATTTCATTAATAGCCAAAAAAGACTTCATCAACTGCCATACCACATTAAATTCAATCTGAACAAAAGGAAAAGCCTGAAATAGAAAAAAGATATCAGTAAATTCTATTATTAAAGTCTGATGAATTGATCATAGTAGCGTGTGATCTATACTATCTTCCCTGGCAGATAGTACTTCATTCATCACAGAAAACATAATTATATCAACACATTAAAAGCAGATGCAAAAGATACCTGCACTAATGTGGGATTAATAAACGGAAAAGATGTCCCTTCTGATATCAATATCATGTTAAATTATCAGGATTATGATGATAAGCTACAAAACATTCGTGACAATCACAGGATGTTTTAAATATCAAGAGATCTTCTAAAAACAGCCACGCAAATTATTACCGCCAGCAACTTAGATATTGGTTTTATACACGCTATCCCTAAAATTAAGCAAAATACAACCTTGATTAGGTAATGTAAAATTCCGAAAGAATGTAACACTTTGAGATCTATCATTTCCTTAACAACGACACTGGTATATATATATATATATATATATAGTCATTTACAGACAGACTGTTTCGCTCTATCAGAACTCTTCAGTGTGGCTAGACACGCCGGACGCTCGAAGCCGGGATCGAAACCCGTCCAACTTTACGTTAGGCTTAGTTTCAGACCTCTCAGCCACCAAGCGGACCACGTTGGCTAAGGGAATTTTTAAGGTATTTATTTAGCAACAGCAGCAGCAGCCGTTTGCTTACATTTTTTTATGCCCTATCGGCTACCAGAGTGCTCAATTCTTTCGAAGAGCTTTGCATTACGCTAGCGGCGGCCGACAAATATATATATAAGCAGATATACGTATAAGCGCATGCGCAAGCAACAGCACATACACAAAGGCACTAATATTCAAATGCACATAAGCTTATCCACACGTAGACACAAACGAATTCACCCCTCCAAAACAAAAACCATATTAATCGTTTTTTTATAAAACCTGTCACTCGGCATATATATATATATATATATATATATATATATATATATATATAAGCGCACTTAACCACAACATAATGTCTGCAACTGAGGCCATAAAGAAATGCCAGAACATACTTCCCTCTGTAAACTGTAATAATATTTCAACTTCAGTAAATGCAGAAAATCTGTCTATAACCTTCACATGCAGAAACATCAGACATAATCTCAGAAAATGTGTACAAACCTTCTTCTCTACCACCTACTAAATCTAATCCTTTATCCTTCGTAAGCTTCTTTACCTTGTGCCACAAAAGTCCGTTTCTAAGACTACAATGACAACATCTATTCACAGACAGAAGCCATCACTATTAGGTCACTTTGATCCGACATTTCCAAATTATAATGTTTGACATAGAAAACACAGACTTCAGAATGCCCGTTAAACCAAAAATATGCATCAAAAGCATCGATATTTCTTATCCTAGTTAAAACCCTTAGCGAAATAGAAAAGCAACAACCAAAAAATACTATTGAAAACAATTCTCTAAGCCATTTTACTTAGGAGCTCAACGTTATAGAAATGATCTTCTTGGTAGATGTCTTCATTAAATCTAACAGTCAACATTGTATTTAGCAAAAACAACAATTTAAATTCTTGTCAAGTTAACTGCAATTGCAAATGTCCAACACATTATCGTCCATAAATAAGTACACCCCTACTGATTAAAAAAGGCAAATTTCTTTTAAACTTAAGATAACAGGACATTGTCGCTTCCAGATGAACCTTTTACGATGAAGACTGATATAATTGTTATTATTTATCATCAAATAATACAGCATTGAAACTTTGTATCCAAAATTATACATAGCCGTCCACGCACTTGTGAAATGTGCTTGAAAGTGATTAAATGACAACCACCCAACAATAAATAATCGAAAGGCTTAAAATGTTGGAGAGGAATGTGGTTGTTCGGTAATAAACAATAGCTTAAAATATCCGTTTTTATAGTATAATATCAGAAATTTGTTTTGATGTATATTTATTTACGGATTGTATAAGACAGCTGTGATGAAAAACGTCAAGCGTAGGGCTCAACTCACTCCTCTTTTGATCCCTTACGTTTAAAAGAAATTTGTAATATGTTGTATCATAGTAAGGAAACGATACACAGTGATACAGGGTTAATTATTTATTAACTCAAGTGGTACAGTCCGATTAGTATTATAAGTCACTCACTGTTGGTGTTACGACCGAAGTTGGTCTTACTACTAACCGACGACCTTTCAGGGCCATATCACTGCTTCTGCTTCTGCTTCCGTCCCTCTCTAGCTTAAGGGACATGGCGTCTTTTATACTTCCGCAATACCGGAAGTCATGTAATAAAAGCAATAAAAAAAATAGATTCATTAATTATGTCGTTGACAAACAAAATTACAAACAATAATAAAGTATGGATAATAAGAATGTGAATATAATTAACCCAGTTTATTGCGACGAAATAAGCAAAATAAAAATAAAAAAACTATCAAAAAAGATTATACAGATGTCCTGATGAACATGAGAAACACATAAGACTGATCATTTCATATTCAAAAATTAAAATGATTTCATCTTTTCATTACTAATATGAAAGACCCTCGGAAAACCTCCATTCAAATCAAAGAAACAAAAAATGTCAATTATTTTGTAGGAGTTAAAACTTAATTGAGTCATAAAGTTGTTTAACTTGATTCTAAAGTAGGCACAGTTTTGCGTCTTTAATATTTTAGTTTTTCAGATTATTCAAAGCTAGAGAGAATGATGATAGGAAAGGAATATATATATATATATATATATATATATATATATATATATATATATATATATATATATATATGTATGAATTGTGAGTGCAGTTTAATTAGTTTTGAACAACGTATTCTTTGATCACCTCTTTTTAAAAGTAATTTCCATGACAATAAATGCAAAATATGAAAGCTTTATTAAAAAAATTGATTTTCGGGTGTAAAGAAAGCAAGCCCTGATAAAGAAAATGGAATAATCAAAGCACAAACGGAGAAACAAAGAAGGATTGGTGATATAGATAGAAAAGAAAAGAAAAGAAAATAGACTCAGGAATCTTCATAAAAAAGAAAGAAAAAAACAATTAATAGATGAAAGAGCGTACAATAAAGTGCTTGAAAAGAGATTTGAGGTGAAGAAAGAAAGAAAGAAAGAAAGAAAGAAAGAAAGAATTAATAAAAAATTAATAAAAATAAACTGTAAAAACATGAAAATACATGGAAAAAAAATAACAATGAAAAGATTAAAAAAATGAATTAAAATTAAAATTTGACGAAAGAAAATATGAAGGAAAAAAAAGAAGAAAAGTGCGTAAGTAAAAATGAAATGAAAGAAATGGTGATAAATAGAGAAACGTTATTAAAGAAAAGAAAAAAAAACTTGTTGGATTGCAAGAGACAAAACACAAAGAAAGAAAGAAAGAAAGAGAGAAAGGAAGAAAGAAAGAAAGAAAGAAATGGTGGCTTTTTGAATGAACAAGCATATTGAAAATGAAGCTTTTAAAAATTACAAATAATCAAAGAAGAAATCGATTTTGCTCTTTGATCTGCCTGATTGAACTGTCTGCCAAAATCAATAGTCTTACGCTTTCTGTGGAGAAAAGCAATAAGTAGACTGATTTTTACAAGAAATATGAAATATATAAAATAATAACAAAAGACGGCATAAACATCAGACACGGAGAACTACTTCGGAATACCCATTATTCTTTCAATGAAATATTCATTATAAGATAAATCTACCAACTCAGAAAAATTCAATGAATTCTAATATTATTGATAAATGGTCGACATTTTAAAATTTGATGTTTACAAAACAAATAATTTAGAAAAGAAATCATTTATAATAATCAAAGAAAACAAAAAACAAAAACAAAATATTGAAAATATCGACAAGAAATGTCGGAAAGGTTTGGAAAGTTGAATTGATAAACATTTTTGCTTCAATAAGCAATTTTAGATGTTCACGATTTGGGGATTGGTCCGAATTCTGATAAAATCGATTTCCGATAATTACCTCTTGACAAATTATTGAGTGTTTAATAGTGATAATTTGATTAACGATCAACCACCCTCATCAGTTTTCTTTTCATTCATTTACCTTTCATTGAGAATGTGTTTTCAAACTCAATTCCAAAAAGAAGAAAGAAAAGACCCCAATTACAGATTAGATTTGTATAAGTAAGTACAAATATATGCATTTATTTTTTGTTGCATTTCGAAAGGAATCTGTGTGTTAATATTCATGCACGCATCATTAAAAGGTCTTAATTACTAACACACACACACACACACACACTTATATATATATATATATATATATATATATATATATATATATATATATATATATATATATATATATATTATGCTTCAAATTTAAATCTCAAATTTTTTGTTTGATCCTTAAAATCCTTAGTGCTAAATGCAGGATAATATTTAGTGCAATAAACCAATGTATTTCAAATATAAGATAAGATGATAATGAAACTGGCTAAAAATATCACGACTCAGATTTTCACTTTGTCAATCCTCTGCATTTGTCATGTCTGATTTTCTTAGTTTCCCAGCCATTTCAGGAAAAGGATGCCATGAAGGCTTTTCAGCCTTGAAAAGCGTGCACTTTGATGATGGGGATGTAAGTTGAATACGACATCATCAGATGATCAACAATGTGAGGTTTTATCTTGTTTTATCATTATGTTATACTTGACACACACACACACACACACACACACATGAACATATATATATATATATATATATATATATATATATATATATATATAAGACCACAATATATATGATTCGGCATTGTGAGAGTCGTGATTTCGACGATGCGATTGATTAGATTCTACAGTTGTCATCAGAGCCTGAACTCTTTCTTTATGAATCAGCTTACAGGTAAGATTAGGTCTGCGAAATGAAGGCTGTCTTTGTCGAAATTCCTTGAAACGTGTTGACGTCGAGTGAAAGAGACTGATCATGAACTTTTTTTGAAAACTACAAGTTGTATTAAAAATGTTGCATTCCCGTAAAGTCATATCAACCTATTCCATGTAAAAAAAAACCCAACTTGGTTTGTTATCTTTAGTTAGAAAAAAAAAACTTTCCTTGAGTATGTAGGTGCATTGACATTATTTTCTTTTATAGTATCGATTACTATTCCCCGAAGATTTGAAGTCTTTTTTTTATTTATTAATGTTTTTATTCTAATTTATTTGATTTACACTTCTCGTATGAATTCTTTGACTGGTTATCTAGCTTTTTTCCTATATTAATATGTGAGGGTGTTTGTACTAAGCAGCATCTTTTTACTGAAAATATTTTTGCTTTTTTCTCTTTCACCTTGCATTGGAGGTTTCTTTTTGTAAATGTAATTTCCATTCATCCTTCCCATTTACAACATGTACTTATCGGATTAGTTTAGAATCTCATAGAATAAGTGATGTATTTTGGTGAGCGTTATTTGAAAGAATATCTGAATAAATGTGAATTTGTGGTGAAAGGAGTAATATCTTCAGTTTGAGTCAGTGATTGAAATCGGTAAAGTTTATGATAGGATAGTGATAACCAACATATCCATAGCCAATTTCAGGCCTGGCGTCTCGGGCAAAAAACTTACAGGCGACATTACTATTTGTCGACTTTACCAAGGCATTCGATTCCATACACAGAGGGAAGATGGAGCAAATCCTACTAGCATACGGCCTACCAAAAGAAACCGTAGCAGCGATAATGATTCTCTACAGAAACACCAAAGTGAAAGTACGTTCACCAGATGGAGACACGGAATACTTCGACATTGTTGCAGGAGTACTACAAGGAGACACACTAGCCCCGTACCTCTTTATCATCTGTCTAGACTATGTGCTTAGGACTTCGATCGACAAAATCAGAGAAAATGGCTTCCAGCTGACTAAGAGAAGAAGCAAAAGGTACCCCGCAAAAACAATCACGGACGCCGACTACGCTGATGACTTGGCGTTACTAGCGAATACGCCTAATCAAACAGAGACACTACTGCATAGTCTGGAACGAGCCGCAGCTGGCATTGGCCTCCATGTCAATGCAAACAAAACCGAATATATGTGTTACAACCAAACGGGCAACATTGCCACACTAGACGGAGCCCCTCTGAAACTAGTCGACAAATTCACCTACCTAGGAAGCAGCGTCTCATCAACCGAGAAAGACATCGACACACGACTGACGAAGGCATGGACAGCTATCGATAGGCTCTCGATCATATGGAAGTCGGACCTAACTGATAAAATGAAACGCAGTTTCTTCCAGGCAGCGGTTGTGTCGATACTGCTATATGGATGCACCACATGGACGCTTACGAAGCGGCTGGAGAGGAGGCTGGACGGAAATTATACAAGAATGTTGAGAGCAGTATTAAACAAGTCCTGGCGACAACACCCCACGAGACCCCAACTATACGGACACTTGCCCCCCATCACAAAAACTATACAAGTTCGACGGACCAGACACGCAGGACACTGCTGGAGAAGCAAGGACGAGCTCATAAGCGATGTACTCCTGTGGACCCCCACACATGGATGTGCAAGAGTGGGACGACCAGCACGAACTTACATACAGCAGCTATGTGAGGACACGGGATGTAACCCTGAAGACCTGCCGGAGGCGATGAATGATAGGGAGAAATGGCGAGAGACGGTCAGGGATATCCGCGCAGACGGCGCGACATGATGATGATGATGATGATGATGATGATGATGCATTAAATATCATTACTATATTATTATCTTTGTTTAAACATTTACTAAATATTTCTGCCTGAAAAAAGCCACAAACTTGAAAGCAATCAGAAAAAACTGTAAATATATCAGGAGTGTGGTTTTTCCATATCAAATTACACACACACACACACACACACACACACAAATATATATATATATATATATATATATATATATATATATATATATATATATAAAATATTATGGAACGATTATATATTCAAAGATTACCACTTTTGTTTTGGATTAGGTTATCTCTGGGCTCTGTTTAAGATCAAAGCGTCACATTCGGGCAGTTTTGCCTTGGATCAGAACTTAGCTATCATGCTTTCGACCTGAAATCTATACAGAACATCTGTTTCTTCTTAGCTGCGCTTTCGCCTTAGGACTAAATAGAGCATGTGCTACTGTTAAACTGTGCTGTCGAATTCGGTCAAAAATACAAGAAAAAACAACTAATAAAAAACAATACAAAACGAAAATAAAAAGGTCCTCGAGCTTTCTGTTCATCAGTGTAGATTGGTGCTTGCGGGATATTCGTCACTATGACTTGGTAATTATTTTCCTTTGCTCATACAGACGTGAATGAGCCACTGAGATAACCTGGCTGCGTGTCAATTTTACCTTTGTGAGGAAGTAAAGGAATTTTTTGGATTAGAGTAAAGGATCTTTCGTATATGGTGAAAGATTTCGATGCTTGTGATTATATATATAGATATATATATATGTGTGTGTGTGTGTGTGTGTGTGTGTTTGTGTGTGTGTGTGAGAGGGTTATTCAATAAGCAAAGAGAAATTTGCCGAACAAATTGGGAATCGGGGGCATCGTTTGGTATCTCACTTTTTTCAAGAAAATAAATACCAATCTTCCTTCTTATGTCAAATTGCTCCGTCACCTTGGGCTGTAGAATACACCGACTGCTTCTCTGCAGAAGGATAAGACCCCCCGCTCCAACTAGTGTCCTGAATATGACACTAAACAATCTGATGGTGAGGTTCCAGTGATGCGGGAGGTTTGGGAAATGTGGAACACCTCTTCACTGCCATCGTTACGAGGTCCACTCTGACACTAAGTGGTAGCACCTGATAGTGTCCTATCAATGGGTTTAATAAAACTAATTTACGTTCTTATGCAAAACTAAATTACTTGAAAAAGAATCGTTTTGAGATTTAAACAGTATTTTATGCTAAACTGAATAGCTTCAAAAAGAACTGTTTTTTACACTAAACTGTACTTAAGTTAAACTGAATTTTTTGAAATAGAACAGTTTTGACATTTAATTGTGTGTAAATCTATTCTTATACTAAACCGAATTGTTTGAATTAGAACTGTTTGAGTAAACTGAATAGCTTGAAATAGAAATGTTTGACAATTAAATTGTGTACTTACTTTTAACTGCGTACTTTTGCTAAACTATTTTGTTTGAAATGGAACTGTTTTTGACCCTGAAACTACTTAGGCTGGAGCATTCTATTTGATTTGCCACCGTTTTAAATTGGCTAAAATATTTTTGCGAGATAAAAATAATTCTGGGTATAAATCAATTTTTACATTTCGGGAAAAAAAATGAAAAAATGTTTTTTTCCAAAATATTCAATATATATATTGAATGACCTTCATATATATATATATATATATATATATATATATATATATATATATATATATGTATATGTATATATATATATATATATATATAAGTAAAGTAAGTTAAGTTGGTCGACAGTTAATTTGATAATCATGAAGGTCTGTTGACTTTGTGATATGCACTCCTTCTAATTTAGTTGAGTTTGTAAGCCGACCATAGTCGAGAGCGAAACGAAGGCTTCCTTTTCTATAGCTACTACACCAAAGTGAAGGGGGGCACTACTCTTTTCCCTAAATTGTTCCACCTACTCTTGATCCCCTATTTCCAGAAATTTTACATCAATAGTGATTAGGAAAAAGAAAATAAATAAAGTAAGATCAAGAATTTCCAGAAATTCCCCAAGAGCCCTTGGCAAGAAGTGGAACTGACGCAAACTCCGAAAAGGAACTGTCTCTGCGCAAGAAGAAATTAAATCTCACTTTAGCCTTCACTGTAGCACTGAACGGACGGTCTTTCACCCGGCCACTAGCAGCGAACACATGGCTGATTAGGTTTCGTAGCCGACACCACCAAGGGTACGCCCCACTACTACGTCTATGTAAGTCACCTTAACACGGGAGAGAGAATTTTGAGCAATTTTTTTATTCGATCGACAATTTATATAGACGTAAAATATTCATGCAATTTCCTGCATAATATATTCGTTGGTGTACTCTCCATCATTTTATGCTTGGCCTTACGCATAGTTTATTTTCTTCTTAAAAATAGATTTACTAAAATTAAATTCAATCAATAATGAAAGCCACGCTGACATCAACTGATGAAATTTCAACAATAAAATCTTAATAATCCATGTTTTAAATTGGATGTGAAAAAAAGTGTTTGGTGTGTACCATTTATTAAGCCATCTTGAAAGAATATATTTAAGTCAAGATGAAAATATGAAAGGAAAAAGAAAAAAATCAATAAACAAATAATATCATTTACTTCGAATTTATATGATTCGACAAATGACGATAGCTTTAGCAATTACGATTTTTCAGTATTAAAAACGCAAGAGATCAAATAGACGATAAGAATGTTGTCCAAGCAGAACAAATTAATCAAACAAACAACAAACCATTTAAAACACATTAAAACTGGTCGAGATCCGATAATATTAAGAAGCGGGAATATGTAGCAAACATTGATCGGATGGAATGCAGACTGTTACGAGGATTCATGAAAATAATTGAGTCATTATGATTTTCCATCAAGTTATCATAATCCACGTAATAGACAAATATCTATTCTATGCCTATGATAGCTCTGTATATCATCCCACTACTTGAGGTAGGTGTTCGTGCCAGGGTAAACACAGATATTTCTTAAACTGTTTTTTTTAAATACAGGCTCGTATTTTTTTAGAGTTTTAACTGACAAGATCAACCTTGATTTTGAGAGCAACAAATTTGGTGCAACGTATTTTTTTATCATTTTAGTCATGGAAATGAACTTTTCAAATAATGTATTTGGTCAGAGTAGTGCTATGCCGAGTAATTCCTCTTCATAGCAAATGGAGGTTACTTGACAGTTCTCTCAGGAAAATGTAGGTCGCTAGGAAGTACTTATTTCCGCTCACGTAGCATATTAGTTCAGAAAAGTGATATGTACATATTTACTCAATTCGCCCACCAAAGCAGACTGCGACATATTGCCATTCTACAATGGTCCAGTTGTCTTGCTATTTATCACAAGCAGGATAAACGAGATTAATACGCAACACAGACTGTTCTTGAGTCATAATTTCCATTCTTCGCGAAATTAAACGATTAGATTTTTGTGAGAATTACGATAATATATGAATTATCCATTTCAGTTTTCAACAAATCAGTAACGAAGATGGAGAATTTTTCTGGCTGTTCAATGTATTTTATAATTTTTTATATTTGTCCCTTTTAATAATTAAAGATATCTTTTCAGATTTTCAACCAATATGATAAGCTATTAAACATCTCAGCTTTTTAATTTCTAAAGTTTTGTAATTATTTACATAATCTAATATACTATGAAGTGCATGAGTGAAATAATTTCGTTGTCATTTTTCCGGTAAGGAAGGCTCTACAGGTTTTTGCTGTGCACATGTCCTGCAAAAATATATATGAAGCCTTTTAAAAACATGAGGATCGGCCCACCCCCGAAGAAAAAAGAACACATCAATAGAAAGGTAGTTAGGAAAACAGTAAAGATATAGACATTGGTCATAAATTTGTTGAATAATTTGATGGCATCAAAGATTTTCATTTTTTTTAAGGCACCACATTTCTATGTGGAATATTTTTGATAAAACGTTTTTGAAGCCAGTTTTTTTTAAGGTAATGGATAAATTTAAAGAACTATTTCAAATGAAATTAAAACATTCAAATATTTTAATGAAAAACAAAAACTTTAACAAAAATCACTTTCATTTATTTTTAAATTTACCAACATAAATATTTCCTTAAAAACAACAGAAAATACAATTATAAATATCCGTGAGACATTTGCATTGATTTATTGAAAGAGGAAAAAGTGACATTTGTAAAATATTTCCGAAATGAATACGATTTACATAACTAAATAGCAAGAGTTGCGCACACAAGGACACATTCATTCTCTCACTTTCTTTCTCTCTCTCTCTCTCTTCTCTATCTTACACCCCCCCACACACTCGCTCTCACTCTTTCTTTCCCTCTCTCATTCAGACATACATAGATATTATAAAAAATATGCATGTGACTGTTTCCTCACATTTACATTATACAATGTTTCTTCTTGAAGTAAATATTGTTATAAGTTTAAAGACAAAAGTTAAATATATTATCCTATTCACTGATTATTCTTTATTTTTATACGAAAGTATGCAATGTTTCTTTTGTTTATTTTAGTTGAGCCCCAATTTCTGTTTAGTGTAAATCCATTTTTTTCTATTTTCTTTCACTGGATCCATTGTTCTTCATGACATTTTGATTTGCAAATTTCGAAATGTCCAAGGTTGCAAATTTAAATAAACAGAACTGTTTTGATGAATTAAAATGTAAATTCAAGGTCATGTATCTGGAAAAACAAATCGAATAAAATATCCCCTAAAAGTGGATCATGATGTGTAAATATTCATACAATTTATACAATAAAAACAAGGGTATTCTAACCTTAATGGAAGGGAACAGGAAACATTCTAACTTTTTAAACTAATATATTTTCACGTCTACTAGTATATACGGTGACGCAAACTGACATTCTTATTCAGGAAATCAGACGTCGCATAACCTGAATGAATCTCATACCTCAAGACACGATTTTGCTTCACCAGCCACTCTCATTAGATATTGTTCGTGTCAACTTAGCTGCTACCATAATGCACCAAACCCTGGGAGGATTTGAAAGGAATAGCTTAGCTCAAGGTTACTCAAAAATATATGAAAACCTGCTTTATGTTCCATTTCCTCCTTAAATTCGATGACCATAAGGTTTGATTGTGAAATGTATATCACATCCTGTTTATACTGTTTAAATTATAATTAATAGCAAATATATGAGTATGATAAAGGGAAGTATTAAATAATTAGCATTCATAAGTTATCTCCTTTTATTAATGGTCGAAATGACTGGTTGCCGAAGTATCGAACTCTTAGTATCATTACGTTGTAAATTGGATCTGAATTTTTTTATTCTCTAAGGGAATTTAATGCTATCAAGCTAAGAAAAATTCAATATCTGGCATTGTTGCTGTGCTATGATAACACGCATACAGCATTGATTCTTTTGAACTATAAAGTCCAATAAACTCGCCCCCCAAAATGCAAAGAAACATAAAATCAACACTGAAAAGGAAGAGATTATCTTGCTTTGGTGTATCACAATAATTGTATTCTTTCAGATTTAAAGACAGCATTAATGTGATATACTATTCGTCCTATGTAAATCTTTTCTTTATTTAACACAAGAGGGTTGATCATCGCGTTAAATATTCTCCCAAGATAAAAGCATCTCTTATGAATCTGGCTATATTGTTTTTCTAATTAAAGGATGTTCTTACACATAGAGGAACAATTCACTTGCTTTGTGATACGACTGCTTTTGGCTACCATCACTTATCCGACAATTTCCAAAAATAATTGTTTTAGATTAAGTTATCCCATCACCATTAATTTTTGACCAGTCTTTCTATCACCTTATTTATATTTTTATCACTGTTAAATAAGAAGTATTGAATGACAGTAGCCTCCAATGAGATTTACATTCATATATCTTGCTTGGTGGCTTGATTTTCCGTGGCAACTAGATTGCAATATAACTACGAAAATTCTATTTCTCTGACAGTTACTACACTTTTTTCTTTCTTGTTCACACACACACACACACACACACACACACACACACACACACACACACACACACACACACACACACACACACACACACACAAATTGTAAAAGATGTAATAATGAAAAGATTTCTTTAAGAAGTATTGCATAATGTAATAGAAAGTCTAAATAAGAAATATCTCAAAAAAGAAAGGTTGTCACTTTTCTCCTGAGGCAAAAGGCAAACATATTTTTACAAAAAACAAAACAAATAAAAACACAAGAATTTGATTCCAGATTATACATTAATTTTTGAGCAATCTCAAAAGAAGAGGTTAGATGGTTTTATTGAGTCGATGGATTAAAATGGACAATTTTTTAATCATGAAAGCGTTTATCGCTCCCAACGGGCGTGTCACATACCCCCCCCGCAAAATAAACGACCTTCTCCTCGGCTATCTTCTATTCAAATCAACAAAACTATTGAATATACTTTAATCTATCAAAATCTCCCATTGATGTCTATAGCCAATCGAAGAGTGCCCAGTTAATTTCCCACACTCCCCTGGTTAGCTTCACTGGCAACTAAACTTTTGAACTGTGTTTAGCACCCCCCCATCCCAGCTTTCGACGTGTCATAAAAGTGCAGGTAGGAAACATTATATGATTGCATTTTAGTTATTATTATCTTTTGATATTGTCCATCTTATTCTTCCCTCTTATTTCTCTTCCTTTGTATTTGAATAACGCCAACTGATAACTTTGCGATCAGATACAAATATAAGCTCATAAGAATTTTGAATATATCTTCCAGATAATTCATGACTCAATAAATTTCCAATTTACGCTCTTTATTTAATGTCTGTAGAATAATAATTTGAAAATCACATAAAAAAGAACAGTAATAAGATGAAGGTAAAACTAGAACAATTAGTGATAACATTTAATGCCGTTCTTCATTTTAGAGTAATTACGGACATTATCTAATCATAAAAAAAAATTCATATTTCTGAATATTCAGGAAAAAAGTTATTTAAATATTTTATTCATATTAGACACTATCAACTGGATATCTTACTTTAAAACATTTAGTATTGACGTAAATTCTTATAAAAACTTAACCGAAAATAAACCTGAAAAAAAAAAAATTACTAAAAAGAAACAAACTGAAGTGTGCCAAGTGATTTTTTTAAAACTCTATTTTGATAAAGAAATACCGAGTGTTTAAAAACGAGAGGAATTTTTTTCAAATGGAAAAGCACTAAACATTATTATTATGATAGATATTCCTTGAGAGTTTTTAACACCAGCGTTAGCCGATGGCCTTTCACAGGAATTTGAGTGACAGCCAGTCTCCTCAAATCTCCAGTATTTTTCTCAGTATTATAGCCGATCTCAATAATGCAGTAGCTTGAATGGTCTCTACACGTCCTCTTATCCTTGTATCGATTCTTTGATGACTGTGCCAAGAACACCAATTACAAATAGTATAATCATTACTTTCATGCCCCAGTTTTTTCAATTCCCAAGCAAGGTCCTGGTACTTATCCTTCTTTCCATTTTCTGTTAATTTTACTTAGTGGTCATTCGGGACAGCAAAGTTCACAATTCTACTAGTTCTCTTTTTTGTCGAATATTATAAGGTCTGGTCGTCTGGCCGAGATTAGGTGATCTGTTTGTATCTGGAAATCCCAGAGGCGTTTGTGCGTCTGATTTTACTGGAAAAATGCTGGATTCTGCATACACCGTTTGTTCTTATGGTCAAAATTCAATTTCTTGCACCATTCCTAGTGAATAGCCTTGCCCACGGGTTTGTGTGTTGTCTTACACTCCTTCTGAGCAAATTTACTGAATTCGCTTATTATGTGATTAATTGTTTCGTCTCTATATCTACATAATAATAATAATAATAATAATAATAATAATAATAATAATAATAATGATAATAATAATAATAATAATTATTATTATTATTATTATCATTATTATTATTATTATTATAAACAAAGAAGATACATGATCACAGAATTTCAAAATAATATATTTCATTCCGCTCCTATTAGGCAATCAGCTACACAGCGTGGAATAAACCAAAGTATTAGTAGGTGAAAGAGTAAAATGTGACTGCTGCTTTAGCGTGGCATGAGACATTAACTTTGTTTTTGCATCAGAACCCTTAGTCATTGGTGACTGTGCATTGGAAGTATATTGCTCAGTTTCAGGTAACAATTCCCCATTAGTAAGCACCTCTCCATTGCACTAAACGGAAAAAGGTAAGAATCAATCTTTGGAACCAACGAGGCTACTAAAATGGAAATGCCGAAGGAATGGGACAAATTTGTACCAAACCACACAAACAATGAGGGTCATCACATTAAACTTGATCATGACCTATATTTCACCTTAATGTAAAGGTGAATATATGTTGTGTAAAATGAAATAAACAGAATAAACTAATCTGCCGTTTCAGGAAACTTTGCAACTTAGAAAATATTTATGAGCAAAAGAACAACTCTATCGTATGAATTGTGTAAATGGAAGAAATACATTCAAATAATCTGTGAGATAATACCTGTGTTGTATGTTGTAAAAATAAACAAGAATGAAAAAAGTCGTGGAATGATGTACTTTAAAAAATTGAATTAGAAACAAAAAATCAGCCCTTTCACAAATATGTATCCAAATAAATTCATCACACTCTGTATATTTAATTCCGAAAACGTTTACGGCAACAAATGGAAACTATATCTTTAAAACTAAGACGGAAAAATAGGGAAATTTGCACATTATGTAAATTTCCAAAACATTCCCATGCATTTATGACGAAGTTTTCTCGCATTGCCTATGAATTATGCGCATCAAATTTGTGAAACAAAATCTCATTTCAGCTCCATTTTGCCTTTTACTTTACATTTGACTGAGAATGCTGACTGAATATTAATCTTTTGAGTTCAACTTTAAAATTTGCATCACATCGACCAATACAAGGAAAAAATGTCACCATGGTGTCCCTTGTCAAATAGATTTCAATACTATCCCCAATGACCCAATGAGAAACCACTAATCTTATTGATAATCAAAATGTGGTTTTTAAAGAAATTCATAAAGCAAAGATACTGTGAAGTTCTTTTGTTTTCTTTCTCCAATGAATTGACGAAAGGAAATTATCCAAATATTTTCGAAAAATATCCGTACCATTTTTATCAATATATTTGGTATTCCTATTAAAATATATTTAACAAAAAAATAAAAAGGAAAAATAAAAATGAATAAATAAAATAACAAAATGAAACTTTTCAGCAGTGAAAGATTCATGACTAAACTTTTCAAAATTAAAGTAAGATTTACGTAATTACTAAATTAATGTTTGTGTTTGAGTATGCATGTGTGTGTGTGTGCGTGTGTGCATTTATGTGTGTGTGCATTACGTGCTAATTCATTGTCTAAATATCTTGGGATTTAATCTAAAGTCAGAAAATTAATATGGTGCCATCTTTTCTGATCCGTACAATTTTACAAATTGTAGCACACACACACACACACACACACACACACACATATACATATATATATATATATATATATATACGTGGGGCGTATTTTATCGTCATATACTTTTGAAAAGTAACAGGACTCGTAAACCAGTCTATTTCAATTACAAGCCTCAAACTACATTGTTTTCCCATCAAAGAATCTTTTTCGGGTTATAATTCTCTTTTACATCTTTCTCTGCCATGATTCTATGCACTGCTGGAAGGATTCTTCAGGATGTTGCTCAGCTCCATCGATAGGGACAACTTAATGACTTCCACAAAAGGAAATTCGCTAAACAGTAACATCCTTCCTATTAACCTGATCTTGCACAGTTTGACTTTTCTCTTTTCCTCAAAGAGGATCATCAAGTTGATCTATTTTGAAGGCGTTTAGTTTCAACAAATAATAATAATCCTTAGTAAACAATTAAAACTTTTAGTAAGCATTTCTTTTATACAAATAATTATTTGTTGTTATTTACACCAAGAATCAAATATAATAATTTTTATACAAATCAATTTGAAAAATAGATGAGAATCTGGCAGGTACTAACACTTTGAATCAGATTGGATCTAGGAATAATAGCAATTAAGGGGTACTCAACTATCCCCATATATCCAGATCTGAAGACGTACAACAAGATACAGTTTAGTTTCCTACACAGAGCACCCCTTTTTTGTGGGTAGATTTTCCCATTTTAGGAGATACAGCCAGCTTATTCTAAGCCCCACCAACAGGATGGAATTAGAACCGAAGATTTTTCACAAAATCTAATGAGTGTTTGTGCAATATATGGATTTAAAGATTTAACAAAATCGGTAAATGCTAGTAAACCAATTTGACGTAAAAAAAAATCTCATAATGACTTTCTGAAGAAAACTCATACCCACATCCGACCAGATGATTATGCATCGCATCTGTGCCTAGTAGAAGTTTAAAACAATATTGTTTTAACAACTTTTGTGTGTACAATTTGCTTTGTGGCTGCTATTGGTTGAAATACCGGAAACTTAAAGTGAAATGAAAGTGGTGACTAATAAAATCAATACTGTCCTCTTTTTAAAATTATTACAGGAATAATTCGACGGTCCAAATGAAGGAAAATACAATGGTCTCGTACGATGCATGAAAAAGGCATAATCGCGAATCGGTAACGAGAACGTCTGAGGTCATATCATTTATAGTAATAAAATTTACTAGAAAAGGCTATATTTTTTAGATTTAATAGCACAATAATCGTTGAGAAAAATATTTATGATATTGCCAAGTGCCATAATCATCACGTATTTTGTTATCGTGTGAAGAACAAGACATACAATTATTGGTAAAGTGCACATTACGCAAATATTGCGTTTACATTTAGATAAGAAAACGCCGATAACGCTTATTAAATCGGCAATGAGCTTGAGTGCACTCGGCAAAAAGAGTTGAAGCTTTTGTCTGGACCGGAAATGGAATCTAATACATATTAATGTTTTATGCACTTGCGCACAATTTTGTTCCAAATGAGTCAGCAGTTATTAATTGCACAGTTGATAAGCTCTGATTTTCCTTTGGCAAAGATCGATCGATTTGCATTGATTAACTAAACTAGCAATTTTCAACCATTTTTCAAATGACGGCTCACTAAATGAGGCGTAAAAATTATCAAGGCACACCATCAGTAGTTTTGAAAGGATAGATTTTGATCTAAAAAATAAACGATTATTCAGACAGTGTTCCATTAACAACAATGCTATTCGTTAAAAAAATGTTGATGATCTATTTAAAAATATTTCAACGCATATTTGTTATTATTCCTCCCGCCAACCAAACCCTGAAGATTAGATGAGAATTTTTTCTGCATGCCAGTTACACTTGTTGAAAAATAATTTGTCTAAACACATCAGTTATTTTAAGGCTTATAGATAACAGGCCTCCGTTGTAAAAATGTCATTCGCAATCTTCAGTATTTCATATTTCTAAATGAATATCTTTTGTTGTTAAGCGGTTTATAGATATACATATACACAAAAAGCTTCCTCTTCCCTTCCTTGAAAAAATGTGACCTCGGAATAACTAAGAACTACAAAGATATAACACTTGGTGCTAGTATATGGTGATAACATAATGTCATCCACATGTGCTTTTGAGAGACATAAGACATTAAAAATGAGGCGCGAACTAGTTAAATATGAATCTAGTAGGAGGCCTTCAATAAGCAGGCCTAAATTTAATATCGTGCGGATAAGGCAGATGGTGTGTGGTGATCGTCGGTTGACTGTTTGAATAATCAAAAGTCAGCTGGATCTAAAAAAAAAAAAAGGCTGTGTTTTGAAGATTATCAACGAATATTTGGGCATGTCGTAAAAGTAACGTGTGCTAAGCATTCTGCAGTTTTTGGACGAAAGGAAATTCGTTGAACAATAACATCCTTCCTATTAACCTGATCTTGCACTGTTTAACTTTTCTCTTTTCCTCGAAGAGGATCATTAAGTTGATCAGTTTTGAAGGCATTTAGTTTCATCAAATAATTATAATCCTTAGTAAACAAAGCTTTAAGTAAGTATATTTTGATACAAATAATTATTTTTTTGTTATTTACACCAAGTAATCAAATATGAATAATTTTTAAACAAATCTATTTGAAAAATAGATGGGAACCTGTCAAGTACTAACACTTTGAATCCGATTGAATCTGGGAATTATAGCAATTAAGGCGTAGTCTACTATCCCCATAGATCTAGAACTGAAGACGCTCTATTAAATACAGTTTAGTTTCATACACAGAACACACATTTTTGTGGGTGGATCTTCCCATTTGAAGAAATCATTCAAAAGAGTTAGGATTATCAAAAGTAGCTCTATGGAGATCATTAGTCATGCCTCCTCGCATGAATGTGTATAGGTTTGAAAATGCAAATACTAAGAGCAACAGACACTACTGTAAAAATACGAATAAATGCCAAAAGTTACATATACATGTCACTCAATGAGGATCTAACTCGCTATCGTTGTAATGTTCTAAGTGGCTATTTCATTAATCTTTGCAACCCAGCAAAGTGCCTATATGAATTTATGTATCTGCTATAATAGAGAAATAGATTTTTAATTTCAAACATTACAATTTCGATTGAACTCAGGAGAAACTTCCCAACTCTTATCTCTAACGATTATTACTTCTTGCTATCTTGCAGCTAAGGATATATTGGCATTTTCTTATGCAATCCTGATAAAAAAAACAAACAGATTTGGCATTCTAGAGTTGGTGGGCAACCACTATAGGAGCAAGAAAACGTTGAATTCAAAACCAAAGCTGGAGTTTCTAATTCCAGCATTGTATTCAATCATGTTCTAGAATCTACACCAGTGACAGTAGTACCAGGTTTGATTGGCCCTATATCTTCTTTTGGACACCATCGGTTGTGATTAGAAAGTCTTTCATAAAGCCTTGTTTAGACTTGTGTCTAGATTCAGGCCAAAATCCATGACCCCCCGAGACAAACGATTACGACTCTTATGATTGATCCTTTTTTAAATAAAGTTCGATCTTGTTTAAGTTTCAATCCCTCTTATTGATTTTTCTTGTCTTATTGTTATAATGTAGACAGCACCACAAAAAATTCTCATTGGACTTTTAAGAATATGTATACATGTAGAATCTACACAATTCATTTATAAATTCTTTGAGATATTTTTTTTTCCGTTTACATTTTTTATATTTGCTAAATTATATTTTGGTTCTTTTTCTTTTCAAATCATTATCTTTTTTTTTTCATACCCTTTTCTCGATAGACTCGATTATCTTTATAGTCATTCATTTTTCCTTTCTTTATTTTTCTTTCTTTCTATCCTCTCTTTCATTCTCCTGTTTATTACATCTTATATATAATTCCTTTTTTCTTTTTTTACCTTTCTTTGGTTCCTTCTATATTCTCCTTCCTATAATCATTTTTTTTCTTTCTTTTTTTAATAATTCTTTTCCTGTTTATTTTCTATTTTCTACATTCGTTTATTTTTCTGCCAACTTCGAAATCGAACAAATCAAACTCGAAATTGATCAGTGATGCGCGTAAACACAAAGTCAGATCAATCGAAATGAAAAATAAATAATCTAGAAAAGAACGTTAGATAAGCAAAAATCAAACAATCTTTGATTTGTGGTCGAGTGGATGGTTGTATACTGATCAATATCAGGGGTCAATTTAATAAAAGATGTCGCTCTATTAGATCTAAGCTTGACATAGAGAATGTCCATTATATAAAAAAGGGAGATTTTAGAACAGAAAATATAGTGTTATATCCAATATTCTGAGTATGTATAAATTTTCATTTATTTTCTTATATGACTGCAGAATACCATTTTTAGATATGACACATTCGTATATGTATACCAACGATTGTACAGTTTTCTTGAAATATTGAATCACATGACTTTGAACAGTCTGAATTTGTGGAGATAGCAATGACAAAATACCATAAAATAATTGGAAATCACAAAGCAATCACACACACACACACACACACACACACACATATATATATATATATATATATATGTTTGGGTTCTTTTTTTAATGGCATATCAACCTTTGTAGGTTAGTTAATGCCAAAGTCATACTTAAAGAAGAACAGATGTGGTACTATTTAACCCATAGCTGGGAGGATAAGGGGGTATTTGTCCGAAAGTAAATATAATAGCGCGACTGGAATTTGAACTTGCTTACTATATATATATATATATATATCTTCTTTTTTTTTTCTTTAAAGAAAAAACCAAAGACCGGTTATTTTAGGATTATAAATTTATTTCCATCCTGTTTTTCGTTTCTGGTGTAAAACAAAAACACGAAGAAAAATATAACAGGACTTCTTCAGATCTAATGGATAAATAAAACAGAATAGACACGGTGGGGGGAGGAAGAGATTTAAAGAGTTACCTTCTCGTTTTATTGAATTTCCGTTTTTTTATTTACCTATTTATTTTATTTTCAAAATTCTTCCGTCAGTTATGATTTAACTTTTTTTATTTATTTTATTTTATTTATCAATATTATTTATTTATTAATATTAATGCTTTTATAATTATAATACATGGAAGGAGAGGTTTTCTAACCATAAATTTACCTTCTCCCACGAACACCTAAACACCATACGGCACTATCGAAATAATTCTGGTGTTTAAAAAACAAAGGGTTAACCCATGAGATTGCATGGTCTATTTTGAAAAAATCAAATACTCCAAATAGTTTTGACGGTAGATGCAATTTGTGCTTAGAAGAGAAAATACATATTTTGACATATAAATTGCCTGATAAATTATTAAATAAGAGAAGTGAATTAATAGCTAGATGTAGACATAGGACAACATTTAAACTATAGACTATAATTTTTTTAAAAACATAGAAATAAATAGTGAAACCAGACAAAAAACGTATCCAATATACACACATGAAAAAATAGGTTGCTAAATAAATAGTATCGAAATTAATATAAGCATTAATATTTCCCTTAAAAGTTAATTATCGAACTTAACAAGAAAAGAAAATAAATAAAATAAAATAAATAAAAAAGTTAAATTACCGTAATTATAACTGACGGAAGAATTTTGAAAATAAAATAAATAGGTAAATAAAAAACGGAAATTCAATAAAACGAGGAGGTAACTACTTAATCTCTCCCCCTCCCCCTCCACCCTACGTGTCTATTCTATTTTATTTATCCATTGGATCTGAAGAAGTCCTGTTATATTTTTCTTCGTGTTTTTAGTTCACACCAGAAACGAAAAACAGGATGGAAATAAATTTATAATCCTAAAATAACCGGTCTTTGGTTTTTTCTTTGAAGAAATATCGCTCTGTAAAATCAATTACATTGAGCTCTCCACCAGGAAAATTTAAATGTTCAGCTCCTGAATGATTTTCTTGTCCTGAAGGAATTAATCCCAACTCTGGTTTAACTGAACTGAATAATACCTATATATGTATATATATATATAGTAATAGGAAAAATATATTATCAGTTGAAAATATTGAATGGGTAGAAATTCTTTTTGAGGCATCTTCAGATTTGCAGCTGAGTGTATATTGTTTAATTGTAACTCAGGTTCGTATGATTTACATATTACACATAATCTTGAAATTGCACAATAAGAAAAACTGCAAAAAAAAAGTCTTTGCAAAATATATTTTTATTAAAGTAAAATTAGTAAGACAAGTGCTATATTAAAAATGAAGTTAATATATTCAAAATGATGTGCAGTTTTCATTAGCTAAAAACTTAGCTTGAATGATTTTAAATATTGACTCGTATGAGGAATATCAGTATTCAGGTGATGTATTACACCAAGTAGACTGAACCACTGCAATTAAAATGTCTCAAGCTATCTGTTTTCTTTTCAATTGATTACTTAAACTATTCTTGTATTATCCAGCACCCGCTACGTTTTCCATCATATTTAAATCAGACGAGTTGATTGGTTAAACTAGAATGGCAATTTGCTTTCTAAAAATTCAATTTGAAACCGAAAATGCAACGTGGCAGAGAGTATTATCATGCTGAAATATCTGATTTCTTAAGTTCGTTAGTAACAGTCTGAGCGGCAAAATATTACCCTCTTGTATACATAGATACATCTTTCTATTCACCTGATCTTCAATGGCATGTTGGACTCTCTAAGTGCTTGATAATATAAATCACCTGACAGTAATTGACAGAAAAGATTTTAAAGAGTGTTTTATTGGTAAGTTTAGTTTCTTTAAGCATTCTCGTATCCGTCGCTGGAAGTATATTTAAGGATGCATTCGTCATTTAATGGCACCTTTCTCAAATGGTATAGCATCAATGAAATTTACTCCAGGAGTCTAATTTTATTTAAGGATGGTTTGCGTAAAAAGAGGTTTTAGGGCCTTAAGAGTACCTCACACACACACACACACACACACACACACACACACACACGTACACACACATACACATATATATATAGATAGATAGATAGATAGAGAGAGAGAGAGAGAGAGAGAGAGAGAGAGAGAGAGAGAGTCTCGGGGTCTAATGGTTATCATCATAGCAAAATGATACAGTGTTTGCCTCGTCAACGTAAGGAAAGTCATGAATCTTTCCGTTCTCTTTTCCGTTATTAGGGCCGATTGGACGCTCTCACATCGGTATTGCAACCAGTCGAGGAGAAGAAAAACTGAATGCATACCTGTTAAACTCTATTAAAAAAATGACTTTGTGTGGCGTCCTATTCATGTGGAAAGGTGGTTACATACCTACGAACATTATATATATACACTGAATATTCTAAGCCTCGCTGATGGGTTTATGTATATGCAGAAATAGTTTGCGCAAGCTCTTCATTTCAGAGCTTCATTTGCCATATCGTTGTCTTTCCCATGATATTATCTACGGTATTTCAACACTGATTTTAGATGAAAAAAAAATCCCAGAAAATCAAATCTGTATTCTTGGTGCAACTGATACAGCTGTCTGATACGATATTTTCTAAAGAAAAATATAGGTATATAAGTATATACTTATATGGTGACAAAAATATTCTTGACCAGTCGACTGGGGCTGTAGAATACACTGAGTGCTTCTCTGCAAAGGGGTAAGACCCCACCCAACGAGTGTCTTGCATAAGACACTAAACAATCTGATTCCAGTAATGCTGGAGCTTTGGGGAATGCAGAGTACCCTTTTTTGCCATCACTCCCAGGTCCACTTTGACCCGAAGTGGTAGCACCTGATAAGGGTCCTATCTATGGGTTAAATAGAACTAAACCGTGCTTCCTTCACAATACTGATTTTTGTATTTAAAAGGCGTATTTATGCTAAACTGAAATGTATAAAATAGAACTGTTTTGATATTTAATCTGCGTACTTACACTAAACTGAATTGCTCGAAATAGAAGTGTTTTGAGCTCTAAACTGTGTACTCATGCGAAACTGAATTATCTGAAATAAAACTGTTTTGAC
>OY757915.1:116428271-116463271 GCA_963585895.1 Sepioteuthis lessoniana
ATCATTTGAACCTCCCCTTGACCATAACACTAAGATAAAAAACTTTTACGCCAAAGGAGTAGTGACTATAGAATATCTTGATTTACAAGAAGATATACAATGTTGTAAAGAAATTTGAATCATAAAGAACTATAGAATTATTAAGGCTTTTTAACCTATTGAAAGTAGAGTTCAAGTTATTTGAGTGGGTTTGTTCAATAAAACAACATATGTGAAGAGAGAAATACGAATAAGAATAAAAAATGGTGAAGAGAGAAATACGAATAAGAATAAAAATTATGACATAGGTAAGCCGAGATAAGAAGAGTGATCAACTGGGCACTGAACAAGCAACAACGATTCGTGTAAATCAATTGTATACGCATAAACGAGAAGCTATCTTAGAGAATGAGAAAATTAATATTGTAATATAATTAAGGATGATAATTAATTGTATTAGTTAATTATTTTATTTGTTGAGATAGATTGTAAGTTTGCTCAGATTTTTAATGGAAATATAGGTCACGAAGATCATATGCGTACACGTGTCGCATGGAATAGCAGGATGTTGGGTTGAAAGGTTGTTTTGAAAATCACCCAGGACAACATATTAGAAATTTGTTTTGAAATCTGGATTGAAAGCCGGATATTAAAAAGTAAATATTCTGTCAGATGACTGAGGTAGATTATGTAACACTAAAAATTAATGACGTGTTCTTATCATTAGAGGATAAACAGATTTTTGGAAGTTAGTTTAGTTGAAGCAGTTCAAATTTCAGAGTCAGAGACAGTCGGTTGATTAAAAAATTCGGGCTCTTTGGGGACAGGGTTGGATTGGTAAGAAAGAAAAGACGGTTTTTTGATCGTGCGTCTACCACCCATGAATATGATTGCGTTTCTATGTGTAATATAGCGATGATACGAATATGATGAAATATACGGATACGTAAAACGTTCGCATGCATAGCGATCCCGAAACACTGACGACTCTCTTTAGTTCAGGTACGAAACTTTTATTACCTTCTTGACTTTTAGGTTTTCAACACGAGGAGAGAGTGACACCATTTTTACTATGCTGACTGTTCCATCTGACCCAACAACGCGCGGCACATCTCGTAGACCACACTGGAATGGCCTCGCCCAGGTCCAAAAAATCAACTCGCTTCGTCTAGCCTCAAATCTCAACTCACTGACCCAACAAACGCGCGCACACCCCGCAGTCCCAACTGGACTTGTCTAGGTTCGGATCTCAACAAACTGCTTTTTTTGAAAAATCACCCCAAATCCTCTGCCCATCGCTTCCGGGCATGACGTCATTCACATCCCTAGGTCATTTTCTATCCGGAGTTTTTATTATGACTTCTGTGATTGTCACATCCTCCCCACGCGAACGTGAACACCTGTGCTCAATGTGTGCTCCTGCACCCGCACTAAGCCGAATAGTTCTAAGCCTAACTAAACCGAAAGATAAGATATAACCAACGAAAAATGATAATATAAAAAAAGTCCTTCTGCAATTATATGACATATATATATATATATATATATATACATTTATCTTTCTCTCGTGTTTCGATGACTGAATGCTATGAAAAGTTGCGGTCAGAAAATAAACTTTTCGTATCTAAAGAAACAACAGGTCCGTCTTGTATTTGAAAAGTGTAACACCAATTGATATTCAAGATGGTGCCGGTTCGGTGAGGTGACGTTACAATATCCAGCAGAAGACTAGTAATTTATGCATTAGTCAATTTAAGCCAAATGAACAAAATATGTTATCGTGGCAATAGATTTCACAGTTTTAAATGGAACTACTGACGGAATGGTCAGAATAAACAAAAAACGATTTGAATAAAACTGTTGGATTATTAAAAAGATTTGCATTCACTTGATCATTTTCAAAAGCCATCTGTAGCGCAGATAGATTTATCAACCTAAAGATATTAAATAAATATCTGAAATGTTTGAAAAGATCAATCATTGAATGAATTTGAAATCTATGTATAAATTACATAAAGTCTGATCGAAACAGTTTTGAAATCAACCAGGATATAGAGATTTTCTTTTATTTGATCTTCATTGATATCAATCAAATAAAAGTGATGGAAGAATTTATCTATAAGACGAGTAAAAAATTTTTTTTACATCTGGAAGTAAGTTTATTTCCCCTATTAGTTGAATGGGTTCAAGAATAGTTGAAGACTATGACGAATGAAACTTTACAAGGAAGACGGACATATTTGGGCGAGATAGATAAGTCATGAAAAAAGAATTAGTCTTCACCAAAACTAGTAGAAAATAGGATAACCCAAAAGAAAATGGTTAATGGCTGCTAAAAAGAAGCGAGAATTAACGAGGTCATTAAAAGTTCGAACTCCTGAATATAGCTGAAAATTAGGTGGCGTAATTTTACGTATAAAACGAAGCAATTATTGCATCAAACATTTGTTTCTGAGGGTGGTATAATTTCATATTAGACTGTCTCTTGTAATGGATGGGCCGGCTGATTTGCAAAGGAGAAACGACGTCATTTGCGCTCATTGAAAGGCTGTGTATTCTCAAGAGGTCTCTTAATGGACAAAACAAACGACTCTTTTGACGCAGACAAACATGGCTGTTGTCAAGTGAAGATTTTCAGATGACGTTTAATGATGTCACGGAGCATTTCACTTCCTTGCCAGACGCTGGCATTAAAAAGATGTGGTCGTTTTCATTCGTTTTTTTTCTAATGGAGCAAATTTTACAGTCAGCTTGCTCGACAACAGTAGGATGGTCATCAATTATTGAACACTTATCATTATAAACGAAAACTATATATACCTGTCCGCTTATTTCTTTCTCTCTCTCTCTCTCTCTCTCTCTTGTTATATTGCAAAAGAGAGATTGATCGTAAGAAATAAGTTGATATATATATATATATATATATATATATATATATATATATATATATCTATTAGGGGGCGAGAAAAAAGAAATGAAGAGGTAAAAGATTCGACACTCATTGGAAGATCATGCAGAGAGAGAGAGAAAGAAAGAGAGAGAGAGAGAGAAGAAGAAGAAAGAAAAAGAAGGAAAAAGAAGGAAATAATTAAATGAAGAGGTAAATGAGGAAACCTGAATTGAAAGATCGTGAAACTTAATTAGATAGAGGTATCGAAATATTGATGACCAGAAAGGATGAACGATGTAGATGAAGATATTCATAGATAGATAGATAGTTAGATAAAGAATTAGAAAGATAGATATAAATATATGAAACAGGAAAGAAAGAAAGAAAGAAAGAAAGAGGGAAAAGATGAAGATCGTGCAATTTATAGTTTGAAAGAGGTTCAGAAACATCGATGACCAGAAAGGGAGGGTGAAAGATGTAAATAGATAAATAGAAAACTTGAGAGATATATCGATAATTACAAAAGAAGGATATATATATATATATATATATATATATATATATATATATATATATATATATATATATAAAGAAGACTGAACATAGATAGATAGATAGAGAGAGAGAGAGAGCGAGAGAGAGAGAGAGAGAGAGAGAGAGAGAGAGAGATGGTTAGAGAGAAAGATGGTTGAGCTGTTCAAGTAATCGGTAAAATAAATTGAATAATGAAAGTAATTTGTACAATTTTCTGCTTAGTCTCCTTCCGTTGTGTTGACTAATCCAGACAAAATGACAAAAGACTACAAAATAAGACAAGTTTCAAACTCCCTTCCTTTGACTAAATTGGTTCTTGAAAGCAACATAGCTTTTTCTTTGCAACTAACGTCTCAGGTAGATTTCGAAAGCTATTGTGGACAGTGGTTTCGGCTTTTTTTCTACTCTTACGAAAACACGTTTGTTGACGTCTTTGTTATTTTATCAGTGAAACAGTGAGTCTCAAGTAGTCACACGGGAATAAGACGTGAATTTGTCGGAGATTCAACTTAAAAGGATTTTCACTGGAGCATAGATGTAAAACAGAATGCTTTCTTTTTCTACAAAAAGAGAACATGCTTATTTGTTGTCAAAGAAGATCTTTAAACAGATGTTTTTGTCGGTGAATTGAGAGACACTTTTACATTGAAAAAATGCTTAAAGGAAATCAAATGTGCATTTGGGAAAAGAAAATGAAGATATCAATGTTTTTGATACTTTCATGTTTTTTTTAATCTTGTTTTGATATTATCTTTGTTAGGAGTATGAGAGTATATATATATATATATTTTTTTTTTTGTGAAAATATTTTTCTTTCCATTCTTCTTTAGTCAGGATTAGGTACCCTGATGAGCCGCTTAGGCGAAACTATTGTAGGTTAGTTCCTGACTCACTACGTAATTATCGTTACTATTTTGCTCTACTTAGTATTGAGCACTTTTTGCATTGTAGCTTAGCAGACCTAACGGTGTTTTTTTTTCTTTGACCAACCAATTGCGTGTCTTTTGATCTTTTTTTTAATTGGTATGACAAGGATGGCCTTTTCTTTTTTTTTCCGATATATATTTTTTCCCCTTGACAGTGATTCGTTGTATATTTTCATCTTTAAATCACTTGCCGGGGTTTTTTTCTTACCAAAAGGGCTATTATTTAATATATATATATATATATATATATATATATATATATGAGATGGATTATTTCGTCGATCTCAACATATGATGACACAAAAGTAGAGTTAATAATTTGAATAATTGGCCTTCCTAAACAGGTAATTCTTTTTAGAGGTGAAGACTTGTTTAGGACAACCCCCCAATTTTTTGGTTTTGAATTTCTTTGTTTTATGGCATATCATTTATTGAGGGTTATTGAATGCCAAAGCCATCCCCATAGAAGAACAGTAGCGGAATTATTTAACCCAGAGTTCGGGAATAAGGAGATGTATACCTTTACCTGGGGTATTAGTTCGAAAATAAACGTAACAGCGCGACTAGAGATCGAACTCGCCACTACACAACGTGGGACTTCCCTGATATCTTTTGGATGAGCTCATAATAGAAGAATCTTGCACCAATATGCGACAGATTCTCCCGAACTATCATCGTTAGCATTTGAATTTAATGTTTTTCCTTCAACTGGTTATTCTCCTAGGACTCATTGGCCTTGTCGGTAGAGTGTTCACCAATGGTCCGGGAGACCGAGATTTAATCCCAGGTCGCTTCATGCCAAAGACTTTAAAAATGGCACTTGATATATGAGGTACGTATCGAGGGTAAAGTGGAGCAATCCAGGGAAAGGAGCAGCGCCCTACTCTGCAAGATGGAATATATGGATACATACTCTTCCCAAAGTCATTTGCAAGAAGTGAAATTTAGCCGCTTCTTCGAGGATTTCAACTCGACTCTTTGAGACAATTCCCTTGGTTCCTTCATTAAATGTTTTTCTTCGTGTTGTTTCTAAAGCACGCTGATGAAGTTTTTATGATTTTCCTTGTTTAACAAAATTTTCTGACTTTAATTCAATTTTATATAAAGATTCTTCGAAATTTTTTCTTCAAGCATTTTTTCACGATCATTGATCATTTTCAACAATATCTACGAGGGTCGTTCGAAAAGCTCTTAGCAAAGAATTAGAAAAAAAAACTAAATTCGTTTTTATAGTTCCATGAGATAAGTTAGAAAGTTATCACGAGAAGAAGGTTCGGCTATATTCTTCTTTCTCGTTGAAGCTTTGAACTTTTTGAACGACCCTTGTATAAGTATATTTTCTTTGTTTTTAATACCCAACATATATATATATATATATATATATATATATATATATATATATATATATATATATATAATAACAGTGTTTGTTGTCACTAAATCACTTTGTGGGTTTGTGTCGAACCAAATGCAATATAATATGGAGAGTGCTCAATATCTAGGATAGAGCAATTATATAATAATTATAATAATAAATATATGGATTAATAATAAATAAATATATATTAGATATATATATATATATTCAATTCACAGAATTTAGACAGCGAGCCCTGGGTTTCTTGGAGTTTTTGCAAAACAACAATCATCAAGCAGTTAAGAAAATGTTTTCTGAACTGCCTGATGTTTATTATTTTCCAAAAAACTCCATGAAACCCAGGACTCGCTGTCTAAATTCTGTTAATCAAATATATATATCTAATATATATATATATATATATATATATATATATATATATATATATATGTGTGTGTGTGTGTGTGTGTGTGTGTGTGTGTGTGTGTGTGTGTGTGTGTGTGTGTTATTCCCAGTATAATTTGTGTAAATGTTTATATCGGTCAAATTTCCTATTGTTCAAGAATCGATTGCAGAAACACATAAAGATTTATTTGAGAGGAAATAAGCGCTTGCAACCTTTCAAATTGAGATAGATCACATTTATATTTAAAAAAAACTAACATATAAATGAGTCTTCGATTATTTCACTACATCAAACCGCCAAGGACTAATCTGGATGTTTAAACTTATAAGCTCTGCCAAATGAATTAATACAAAAATAAAATAGAATTCTTAACTGATGTGATTTTGTTTAGATTGGCATAAACTTTCATTTATTAAAATTCACTATTTAGTCATTATATATTATAATCTAAATTTTTACAAATATATTGCGGCATTTTCAAATTTAGTTTCATATCTTAAACAAAAGTCTTGCGAAAAAGTTGGAATGTTTTTTGCAATCACATTTTTAAAGACCCGTATAGATTGCTGTTACCTGAAAAGTTGCTATGAAAATCCCTTTGACCGTTAAATTATTTTTGTCTTCTCTTAAAACATATGTTTTACATGCAATCATCATCCGATGAAACTTAGAAAGAAGCGAAATATTTTATACCAAATAAATAGATAGTCCACCAAATGTAGAGAGAGAGAGACAGAGACAGAGAGAGACAGAGAGAGAGACAGAGAGAGAGATGCACGCAGAAATTTACATATAAGACATTCTGAAATAATGAGCATATCATATTCAAACACATCATCTTCAACCTGCCCTATCAACTTTCTCAAACTCTCCTCAATTTCCACAGATTTTCATCGTTCTTCTCTCTCTCTCTCTCTATATATATATATATATATATATATATATGTATATATATATATATATGTGTGTGTGTGTGTGTGTGTGTGTGTGTGTGTGTTATGCAGATAATTTGACCATAAAAAATAACAACCTCAACGTTTTCATCACCTCCATCGAGACTGTATTTGAAAGAAGATGGCGATAAAAGTCTGTTCGTATGCGTAAAAACAAAAGTTGAAAAAAGTTTTGAAACTTAATTAATAAACATTTTCTCAAAACAAGTAAGTGAAAAAAATTTAGCAGAAATACTATGAAATTGGTTGCAGCTGTATAGACAACTTGTAAAAATTTTTGAAAAACATAATTATTAAATAAGTCTAAAAAAACAGCGGCGATGAAACAAACACGGTCTGTAATTGTAGAAGTAATGCGTATCCTTTAGAAGTTAAATTTTCAATTAGAAATGTGGTGTACACAACTACAAAAATAACAGTCCTGATTTGGTTTATATGGGGGTAGCTGTAAAGCCTGAAAAGAAAGATAAAAATCATCTCATGATTTTTTTCAAAAATAGACGTTATGCAAATATATACAAAGTAAAAAAATGCCAAGAACTTGAAATTGGTGTATTTTAAGGAGAACCTATACATGTAACGAGGGATCGAAAAATGTGAATTGTGTCGGAAAAAATAATTAACATCACTGGCTTCCAAAATGGAAATAAAATTTTAGAAAAAAGATGAAAATTTGTTTTTAAGTATGCATTCAACCAACTCCTCCGTGACGGGCTGGCTGTGACACAAGGTTAACTTTAAAGCGGTGTACAGTTGATGTAAATTCAGAATTTTCTTTCTCCTAGACTGGTTGCATTATCACAACTAAATAATCCAGCCAGCTTTACTATTTATCTAAGGGAAGAAGAGATAGATGTATGCCTTTTCCAGTTGCATTAACGCCAAAGAGATCTACAAACAAAATCGGTCAGAAATTGAACTCGGGTTTCAAAGTCCATTTCAGTAGAAAATAACTGTTACGCAATAATTGCCTCCAAATTAGTTTCTACCTACCTCTATAAAGCTAAATATATACTTATCATCTGGTACCAGATTTGATTTAGATAAAGCAACTTAGTTTTCGTAACCTCCTAATTGATTTTTTGTTTTCCTGATGATTGGTGTTATGAAACTTGGAGACAAGAGATATAATTATTTTAACTATATATATATATATATATATATAGTAAGTCCATATTGTCCGGTTTGATTGAGTCTTATCTAAATATATCATCGGGCATTCCAAAGAATTTTGTATATCACTAGATTTCGTGGGAGAGAAACAAGGAAAACAGCCAGGCATATAAAAGCTCACTGAACATTTGCTCAAACCTTATCAGGAAAACGACTCAGGTTTTCGGTCGTTAATTCTGAGATCTGATGAAACAAAAGTGAAGCTTCTTTAGTTCAGTGATGATGCTTCTTTAGGCAAAGAAGAGTTAAAGCTTTCACCGCAATGAACGACTCAGTCATAATGGTGGTAAGTATACGCTATGGCAATGCTGTTTAGTACGATAGGTAACTTCGTTAAAGTGAATTGGGTATGAATAATTTTGAACATGTCTTATGAGATCAAATTGCAAAATAAGATATTCAGTTTTCTCAAAATACCTCACCTACACTTACTTTTCAGTAATCATCTTTATTTCTGAGTCTGTGTGCATCCAAAAATATACCTTTAATTCAATTATTTAAAACAATGCTACACATTCCTGAGTATTTCATGCTTAACTGTAAATATTTATAGAAATATATTTATATACATATGTATGCATAAGTAAATCATAACAAGACTGCAATGACGAATACGAACGCTGTAAAATATATAGAATCATTTCTTATGATAAAGAAAGTATTTGGCTTTGAGGCAGTGTTGGGAGTCAAAGGGGACACCGAAATACGAAGAAATATGGAGACAATAAATAGACCTTTTCGAGCAAAGCGACTGTTTCGCTTTGGTCATTCAAAAACAAGGCACGAGAATCAATTGTAGAAAAATCATATAAAGTTGAATTGAATTATGTTTCATCAAACATATGACCCAAAGAAAATAAGTTTCCTATTAAAAACAAGACACGATATCCCACAAATGACATTTAATTTCAAATTGTTTAAGTCGATAACATCTGAAGAATGCTTTGAATGTAAAAAGTCTATTAGCCTCAAAGACGTTGGTAGCAAGTAAGCTACGTGTGTAAGCAGTACCTTCTGAAGGATTTTGGCTGGGAAATTTGATGTTTGTAAATGAAGATAATTTTCCTGAAACTTCTTTTTCTAGAAATAGAAAAGTAATTGTTGCTTGATGGTTACATGGACTCCAGAAGATATAGAATATTATCGAAAATTCCGAGCAGACATTCCCTAAATCGATGTGTCCTGATATATAGACCTTGTTAAAGCCTTGAAAAGTTGATTTAGAAGATTCTTTTTAGAAAACTATCAACTCACATATCCCTATAAATTGGAACTATACAAATGTTTGCGTGAGATATTTAAAAGAAATAACAGGAATATGAACTGAAATCTATCGTATGACCTCCTCCTCTACAAAGAGGGATGTCCATTGAAGACCATTAAACTGTAGGCAATAGTAAGGTTATGGAGATCTCGGAAATGTGGAATAGCCCTTCATTGATATTAATTCCAGGTCTATCCGGATACAGTCCAGAAGTAAGTGGTGCATTCGATAAGTTTCCAGACATTTTGTACAGGCATTTAGAATTGTCGTAGACTCTTGAAAAATCAGTATCTTATTGTTATACATCTTATGAGATGACTGACCAAGTTTTATGATTTCAGCTTCAAATGAACAGCTACAACAGCAAATAGAATACACCCTACTAAAGTCTGATTGTCACAGCTGGTGAATTTCAAAAATCCAATCTGGACGTGAGGACACTCTAGAAGAATGACATGCAATAAAATTATGTTTTAAACTTGGAGAAAATGCCACAAAAACGTATGGAATGCTTCAGACTGCTTTTGGAGCATCTTGCATTAATCGAGCATGAGTGGCTTAAGAGATTCAAGGAAGGCAGGGAGTCTGTGAGGGATGATGAGAGGTGTGGGAGGAGTAAGAAAGTCAATACACCAGAATTAATTGGCCAAAGGGTTAGGGTTAGGGTTACTATATGGAGGTTTTAAGGGAATCCAGGTAGATATTCCTTGGGAAGAGGCCAGCACTCTTCAAATCGGGTCAGTGGTATTTCCGCCAGGACAATGCTCCAGTCCACAACTCAATTCTTTTCACAGACTCTTTGACCAAGATGGGCATCAAGACAGTTCCTCGCCTTCTCTATAGTCCAGACCTGTGAGTTTTGGTTATTCTCTATGCTCAGAGGCTGTCGTTGAGACAATTGAGGAGATGAAAGAGGCTGTGAGGAAGGTCATTAACATGCTCACACAAGAGGACTTCCATGGGGCCTTCCAGAAGTTGTTGGAACGGTAGAACAAGTGCATTGCAGCCGGAGGAGATTACTTCGAAGGGGACTAGAGTTTCATGTGTGTACTATCAATAAAAGTGCCCATACGAAAAAAAAGTCTGGAAACTTATCTAATGATCCTCCTACATAACTGTATTATATTTATGAGTCACATAGATTCATAAATATTATTCCTATTCAATAAGACCGTTTGCACCAAGAAAAAATCCTAAAAAATATCTCTTGCCCAGTCGGCTGGGGCTGTAGAATACACCGACTGCACCTCTGCAGAGGAGTAAGACCCCACACCCCAATGAGTGTCCTGGATATGACACTAAACAAACTGATGGTGAGGTTCCAGTAATGTTGGGGCTTTGGGGAATGCAGAGCACCCCTTCATTTCCATTGCTCCCAGGTCAACGCAGGCCCGGCGTGGTAGCACCTGATAATGACCCTATCTATGGGTGAAATAGAACTAACGGCATACTTATGCTAAACTGAATTGTTTGACTAAACTGAATAGCTTGAAATAGAAATGTTTTCACAACTAAACCGCACTTACATTTAAACTGTGTGCTCATGCTAAACTGAATTATTTGAAATGGAACTGTTTTTTTACATTGAAACTGTGTGTAAAAAAAATCTGTACTTATACTAAATTGAATTAACTAAATTAGAACTGCTTGAATTAAATGAATTGCTTGAAATAGAAATATTTTTGACAAGTAAACTGTAATTACATTTAAACTGCGTACTTATGCTAAACTGAACTGTTTGAAATAGAACTTATTATTTACATAAAAATGGATTTGCCGTGAAATAACCTACAAAGATTGATATACGATAAAACCCAACCAACCCACAACCCAACAAAAAATATCTGCTCAAAAAAAAAAATGAATGTACAATGAGCTCGATATCTTAATATTTAGACATACAACAACCCTAGATGTGTTGACGTGCTGATAAAGATATGTGCTAAGTTGAATATTCATCAGAAGAGGAAATATAACAAAAGATATCAAGAAAAAATCCGACTTTGTATTAACGGATCTTATACTAACCTAAATCGGTAGTCTTGATGATGGCTTTGTTGTAGAAACATTGCATTGTTTGCTACAGTATTTGAACGACTTCATTGATCATTATAAAACAGTAAGTACAGACTGCAGACAAAATAAAGGTAACATTTTCTTCTATGCCAACTGAAGCAATTTCCTATTTCGATAATGAGACCAAATTTTGAATCATTTTTCAATATAATGAATATTTATTGAACTATCTAATAAAATGATGATCTTTGTTTATTTCTATTACTCAGCATTTTGAATATTTTTGTAAAAACTGATCAAATAAAATTTGATTTGAGTCATGATCTTTACAATTTTACTTTCTGGATATTTCTCATATGCTGTTCGTTGCTCCACCCCTGGCTTTTCTGTGTATATGCATACATACACAGATACGCACATGCAATCACTCTCTGTCTCCTTCTCTCTAACATATTAAGATTATATATATATATATATATATATATATATATATATATATAGAGAGAGAGAGAGAGAGAGAGAGAGAGAGAGAGACAACAAAAGAAAAAGCACCATTCCTACGTTTTTATTAATTTTGCTATTGATTCCCACGGAAATTTGCCATGCATCGGTTTGGTATATATTTTTATCAATAAAAATTGAACATGCTACATGAGAAAGACTCAAATCCGTACAAAAGAAATGCAAGGTGTATAAATCCTAACTATAGTAACCAACTAGACAATATCATTAGTAAACTTATTAACATTATGGTCGGATTTGTAGTCATTGTATCCTTATAATAATTCAGTGTATGGAAAAGTTATTTATTTGTATTATAAAGAAGCATTGGAAGAATATTTATAGTAAGAGTTAATACGTTCGATAATCTCAGAAAGTAAATTAAATCTAACGCAGGTATACAATCACACATGTACTAAACTGATCGTTAAAATTCTAACTTTTGAATACAGCCAAAAACTTCAAGATGCGACCATTATATGTATTAGATTAAAGCAACAAAGATGAAGCATTTAGCATGAAAAATAAATGGATTACAGGGAATTAAAGCAACAAAGATGAAGCATTTAGTATGAAAAATAAATGGATTACAGGGAATATATCACGTCAAATCTTAAATATCACGTGCTAAGTTCACGTAGAAACAAGAATGATTAAGATACTTATTCGAATGTTACATAAAATAAACAATATGTTTAAGACGTTTAACAACGTGAGGAATGTTGAAAAGACCACCAGCCGGAGTATATTGACCGAAATATAAAACATGGATATATTTAAGCTAAATGCTACTTTCAAAGAATTTCAATCTTTCTTCTCTAAAGTTTGGAAATTGGAATGCAACCAATATCATGATAAAGACAATAAAATGAAAATTTTTTGTTCGAATTATTCCTATAATACCTTATCTTAATACTTCCGATAATACTCGGCTGGTTGGAGAAGTCATCGATCAAAATTTATTATTCTAAACAGAAAAAAATGAATAAGTTGCAGACACGGAGACAAAGTAAAAAGGTTATAACAGACAATCGGAGCCCACAAAATAGAAAATAGGACCTGGTTTCAGCTCACTATAGAACAAGACAGTTAAGAAAACCGGATGGAATTCAGGAGTTGTAAAAATACGTAACACAAAGTGACTATTTGAACATTTAGAAATTATACTGCGCACCATATCATTATGTAGACATAGATGAACATTTTAATCCGGAAAAATATATTATAACTTATCTCAGAATTTCAGATAATAATAGGAAGGGTGACAGTCATAGTCTGTGTATATTGCAGATTTGATAAGACATAAAACTCATCGACAGAAGAGTTTGTCACCATTCAAATGGTAGAAACAGGGAATTGGAGTCAAGTTCTTGCTCAGAAGAAGACAAAAATGTTGAGGAAAACCAGGGAGCAGAAGATAAAGTACTGAACGAAAGTTACCAGCAATTTTTGGATTCTATCATTCCAACGGCCGATAAGATACTTATTGTGAACAAGATTTTTGTTTTAGAATGTTGTTGGTGATTGACTTCTTGACAAAATCTCTAAACAGGGTTAGAGTATTCTGATTCACTCCCTGAAGAGGAGAATGATCATCTTGAATAAAGGGAGTCGTGGTTATGACAATAAACTGCATCTGATATTGATGCAAAAGTTTTGGAGACCTGTAGAATGCAGAGTACCCACTTCATTGACATTACTCCTACATCCATTCTGGTCATGATTGGTTGCAACTATTAGGGCTCCTTCTATGCGCCAAATAGGTCTATTTTTGAGTTATTCGGACTCGCGAGTTTCGTGTGCATGAATAAATAAATAATAACAAAGCAAAAAACATATTAAGAAATAAATACATAAAAATCTAGATATGTACGTATAATGTACGCAGTTCCCTAACCTCTAAGCATAGATTAACTCTTGATGGGTCGACAAGTTGTTAAAATCAGTCAATTACAAGATCAGCTCAAGATATTTCCTTTATAGTCTGTTGTCCTCTACGTAACATTTATTAAGTAATAATCATCATGTTAACCATGATGACTAAATTACAATTGAAAATCCTGGGGCGTCAAATATTGGATTTGGGCCTGGAATCACTAATTTTCGAATTAATGTTTATGTACATGATTTGTTTCTTTTTTTTTTTCTTTTTATAAGGACAATATTTTTATGTTCTTTAAAGGGAAGGGATTTTTTAAAATCCCCATGTAATTTTGCACGCAATTAACTTGATGCTATTTAATAGTCGATTTTTGAATACAGTGAGGGGATTGCCATGCTTTTGAGACATTGACTCCAGGTTTTCACTTGTGATCGAAGAATATGAAAGAAAATTTGAAAAAAAGCCAAGGAAACATGTGACCATCAGTTTGAAACCATACATTGATTCTTAATTAGATGTTTGCGAGGAGGAAACAATATGAGCTTTACTTTATTGTTAAGCAGATTTGAGACCTTTCCGAGGTAATATATCGCTCAATGACAACAGTAAGCTGATTATAAGACAATGGTGCTTCTGTCAATGTCCATAGAGCATATAAAAAGCACGCACATGCATGAATGCATGCATATATACTTACATACATATACATGTACACTGGCAAACGCGCACACCAGTACATGACAGTGTATTTAAACACATATATACATACACACATACCAGTACATACATACACACACTAAAATACACTTTTACACATATGTGCTCACGTACAGATGCATGCCTACTCACTTATACATAAAGACAGAATGGCAAAAATCATTTCAGTGTGTGTGTGTGTGAGAGAGAGAGGTAGAGATAGATAGATAGATAGATAGAGAGAGAGAGAGAGAGAGAGAGAGAGAGAGAGAGAGAGAGAGAGAGAGAGAAGAGAGATTGAAAACTGAATGGTTATTTGAATAATTCATTTTAGTTCCTTTCAGGGCAATTCACAAATTAATCTTTGTATAAGCCAGTCTATATCTGGTTAGAGGATAACAATGATTCTTTTTTCTTTTGTTTTTATGATTGCTTTTGCAAGAACTAATATTTGTTTTCAATGCACAATTATTATTTGTCAAAAGTTTTGAAATAAAGATTATACCCCAACGCTGTTTATGATAATTAATAGTCGTGATAACCAGTCTTAATTAGAAAGAGATGACACTAATTAGACGGGTCTTGTTCATTGCTCGACTATTAATAACAATTTGGCTACATCCAGCGTAGGCAGTGGGATTTCTTCTGATTCGTAATAACGATAAGATTATTTATAGTCATGCCGTTTCATAAAATTACGAAGGCATGAAAATTAATAGACAATCATTATTTGAATATTAACAACACTGCTCTATGACTAATGCAACTACTACAATTGATACAAAAACATTATCGAAACAACTTTCTTCTGGAAGGTGACTAAAAGTTTTCTAATAATCAATAACACCTTCTTCAGACACTATTTCTTTATTCAAAAGAGATATGGTAATAACTAAAACTTCAGTTCTCGGTCTACGTCCAAAAAAAAAAAAAAAAAAAAAGAAGAAAAGAACAGATATTCATTTTTACGTAGGTTGGTTAAAAGATTCATCCATTTATATATTAATTTAAATAACAAGAAAGTAATGAAATAAAAATAACTTTTTTAGTAATATTTAATTAGATTTTACTTATCACTGAATTTATCAGAATTTTATAGACCAAAAACAAATTAAAAGAACAAAATCTCGGTCTCAAAGAGCTAGCTTGAAAATTACTTCTTTACTGGCAGGGGTAACTGGCATTGCCCGTATATTATAACAAATTATCTTCAGTAATGTACAATTGTTGTATTTTTAATTAGAAAACAATTGGGTGATGGACATTATTGATTACATTTGAATTAATAATATAAAAAAAATGATGTTCACATATTTAGAGGGAATGTTCTTCAGTATTTATTAATACGATTGCATGTTTATACAATGTAAAAATGTTTCTTTTTCCAATCTAAGTTGCTAATTTTTGTTCTTCCTTCAAACACACTGATACACCAGACATAATCAACTTTCTTAAGAAGATTAATCCCTACAACATATATAGTAAGCATTTTTCATTTTTGTTTGTTACTTTACGAGAATCCAATTTGAGCAGAATATAAAAACTAAGAAAATATTATCGTGTGGGAAAAATACAAATGTTTTATAACATTTTATAATATTTCATTATATCATTGAAGATTTATAACCATAGTCGATTGATATTTACTATGTTTAGCTATTTATAGTATAAAATTAGAGGTGGTGTCCTCGTGGTGTAATGGTTAAAGCGATGGACTGCGGAATCGTAGTAAGCGAGTTCGTACTCCAGTCATGCTATTACGTTCACTTTCGGGCAAATACCTTTGGGAAAGGTATAAAACCCCTTATCCTCCCAGCTATGGGTTAAAGAGTACCACTACTGTTCTTCTTGGAGAATGGCTTTGACATTAAATAACCAACAAAAGTTGATATGCTATTAAACAAAGAAACCAAACCAAACCATAAAATTAGATTGCCTGGTACATCATAGAGATCGAACTTTCAACGATAATAATGCAAATCCCTTGGTAACAATTGAAAAAACGTAATGACTTTAAAGCAGAGAGAGAATATTGAATTACTGTAGTTCAAGAGAAAAAAATAGAAGTCAAACGCGTGAATGATTTGAAGAAATATTCATAACAGCTCGTTGATATCAAGCACAAAAGATGTCTAAGTATTATAAAATAAATTGTTGAGATCTATTAAAAACCCGAGCCGTTAAAAACGTGGAAAAACATATATTATGATGGATGGTCGTTGAAATCGAGGTCAATCTGAGACCACAGCTCTTATAGGATGGTTTCAAATGATTGACCTAAAATGGCAGTAACAGTTAGAAATAAGTTAATCATCTAATGAAAAATGCTTGGTTAAATGCTCCATCTTGCCCATTGATTCCCCGTAGGCTGCTGCGGGTAATAAAAAAAAGACACAAAGAAATAAAATTTTATGTGGACATGAAAATATAGTCATGTTGTAAGCCATCATCCCAGAGGAGAAAAAAACTTAGAACCATAAGAGACGACGACAGAAAACAACAAATAAAAACAAAGTAGATGACACAAAAGAGACACCAAAACAACACGAAGTGAAAAGATGGGTGCTGGCTCATCATTGAGTAAGGGTCATATAACTAGTTTGTAGAGAAAGAGGCATATAACATATTCTTGAAAGGGTTATATAACATGAGATTTAATGAGCATATAAAGCATGTAGTATCCGGTTGTCTAATGTTGGATCTGAGTGGATATTTTAGGAAACACAATGAGGTTGGCTTCTATTTATGCTCGTCAATTTACCCAATACCGATGAATACTTAAAAACTGCTTTTAACAGATGTCATATTTGATCAGCAACATCGGCGATGAACTCGTTATGGTGGACATCGCTATCTACATGAAAAGAAATAGTTCAGCAAACTGAACATCTTAATTTATGATGACAATACATTAATATATTCTCATTGATTTTACTGCTCCGAAAGAGTGTCTCGAATTAAATTGCCTAGAAACAGAAACACATACAAGGAGCTTTGTTACATTTTTGGATAGAGCATATTTTCAGCAACAAAACTACTTTTTCTATTTAGTGACTGTTAGTATTATTTATTTATAGTATTTCATTTTATTGCCAGCGATTAACAAGAGCTTGAATTCCATCCTCATAAATATTTGTACAAGCAAAGATGACATATTCCCTTTAACAACATCGATGACGAAGTCATTGTCAAGGAAATGTTCGCGTAGTTCATCTTTCACCGGCCTAATTTGCGTTAATATTCTGATCGAGGCACTATTCATTTCGTACATTGATAACTGTGTTGAACGTGGCTTGTTAATCCCATTTCAGTTATTGCTGAAGCATATTACGCACTTAAGAAATTTCTTCACATCAAATGGTTGGCCAAATGAAAATGGGTGCGACTTTTCTGGCACGGTGGAATTAAATGACACGCCTCTGCATTAAACTCGGACACAATTTATCTAGAGAATTATTCAGCTGATACCTCTACTGAATCTTGTTCATTGTTACTGAAAATGCATAGTTAGTTGTAAAAATTAGCAACTGAAAATTTGCCCAATCCTCTGGTGGTAAATTTTTTTTTCTCTTTTAATTTCTTTGTAAATGTATAAAGCAGAAACGATCAAGAAGTATTGAAATATGGAGATATAGATATTGTGAATATAGAATGTAGCAATGATAACAGTGTCAGGTGGATTGAGTATGCTTGTATTAAACTTGACTATGTAGCATACTGACCCCGGCCAAGCTGTCAAAATAGGAAATGCACCTGAGTAAATAACAGGTGCATCCAGTCGAGGAATATCAGGATATAACCTTGACCGTGGACGGGTTGAATGAGTGCAATGTGTGACGCCCACAAGAAGAAGGTGGACATCGAACAATTATATAACTCGGTGCACAGGAAGTTCAATCAGTTGGAGAAGAGATGCCGTAGAGAGAACCAGCACACAGAGAGGATCACAAAATCCAAACCAGAACGACCAAAATTTTTTTTAAGTTAAAAAGAAGGAAAAAATTTTCATTAAGTGAACTTTGCACTTTCAGCTGGTTACGGAGTGAAATTAAAAGAAAGCAGAAAAAAAAAGAAAAAAGATGAGCACCAGGATCTTGACAATGAACATTATGAAGCCTGTTGTTGATAGTGATACCAAATATAGTCGGAGCTTTTAGAAAAATCCCCCAAAGTCTAGAAAATAGACTGGGGAAACACGCAATCTGGAGAGGAATGAAGACTGCACTGTTGAGATCGACTAGAATATTGAGAATAGTCCGGAAATGTAGACTTGCAGTCACTAAGAAAAGATACAACAATAATAATAATAATAATAATCACTCCCCCACACCCTAGAAAGACCACAACAAATTCTAGGATGGAATATTCTGGAATCAGGTGTCATATAATTGTTAGGAACTTAGTAGCTTGCGAAAAAAAAGTCTTTAGAATAACCCTGTGAGGTCAAGGTTAGTAACAAATGCCTTTATTCAAAAACAAAAAATAAATAAATAAATATGCACATTTTCGGCTACTTGTAAAATCTTTTGGTGTATTATTGTGATATTTTTTTTTTTTTGATTGAGGGGTATTACAAATCAGCTAAACTATTTGGCAGCTGAAAACTCTTGAACTAACTGAAGATCTATTTTATCTCGTTACTCTCAAAAGTACCCATCGACTTTCCCAATACACATTTTCTGCCGTGTATTTCACCGGAAAATCAAACCTTTCATGAAAAAGAATATCACCAGCCTATGAAGAACTAGTTTGAATATAAGAAAGTAAATATAAACCATAAATATGACACTAGAAAACCTAGGTAAATAGGTAAGTGTTTTAATTCGGGAACAAAGTAGCTGGCCAACGGACTTTAACAAAGTTGAAACTTAGGTTAACATATACTTCCCTTTTTTTTGTGACCCGCTGTTCAAGTACAGCCATCATAGTTGTTCTTGGTCACATATGTGTCAGGCGGGCAGATCATAAACAACCCATGGGTCTGGTATAGCCACAATATACCACCCATGATCAAAATGTCCAATCACAATATTACACAACGTGGGACGCAGGGAACAGGCCTGGGTGTCATGATCGGCAGTTGCTCTCCTGATAGCCAACATGGGAGACCTGATCGTCATTCTACGAATGTTGGCTGCTCTTTTTACAGGTACAGAAACGACGACGTAACAAACCACAACGATCAGAGACCTACACGCAAATCATGGACTAGGGAAGATAATCAACTTGCACAACAATGATATTTTAGGAGCAACCCTTCACAAAGAAGATACAGGAAGAGGATATTAGAGATCTAGCAAAAATGTACCAAATTTCAGACAACTAGCCAAAGACTAGCCGATCAAGTTAGAACAATAATTAAGAAAGGTTGGTTTTGTGACCTTGAATTACTAGAAATCCATCAAAACCACATAATTAAAACTATAATACAGTAACAGACACATCATGAAGTATCAAACAAAAACAATCCAACGAAAAAGAACTGCAAACTTCGGCAAATGATAACACCACACTACTAAGCAACCAGGAAGAAACACTATAACAAGAACAAAAGATAAATCTAGAAAATGTAAAGAGAATCATAAGTTGTGAAAAGAATATTCTACCTTCATTAAGATACATAGAATGGAAAACGCTTAAGATAGAAACGAATAAAATAAATCACATACTACCTTACATACCGACGAATAATATAACCGAGTTAAATGAACTAATCTATGCAGGTGCAAAATTAGTTTGTGAGAAAATTGGGATACACTCAAAAAGCACGAAGAAACAGTCAAAACCAGGATGGGAAATTCGACTGGAAACGCAAATAAAAAAAACTACGAAAAACAAGCCAGAATGAAAAAAAAAAGAGAGGCGCTGAAATAAGCGGGGGAAAAGGAACAGGCAACACAGGAAAAAATAACAGTACAACTTGAAGAAATAAACCAGAAAGTGCTGGTGAAAGAAGGTAGATTAAAGAGATATTGACAAAAGGTAAAATAATACATACAAAACAGGACTTTCCAAAACAACGAAAGAAAATTCTATCAACAATTGGGAGGGAGTGACGCAAAAACATACCAAAAACCGGATGCAAAAGAAACCGATTGATTTTGGACAAAAATATGGCAACCAAAGAACATAACCAAAATGCAGAATGGATAAACAATAGTACAAAAGAACTAGAGGGACATGAAGATGGCCCCAAAACGGAAATACACATCAACTTACTCAAAACAACACTAAAAAGAATATCCAACTGGAAAGCGCCCGGCCATTATGGAATACATGGCTTCTAGTTCAAGAAATCCACCTCCATTCAATTCTCAGATTAAACAAATGGATCAAAGAACAATAAAACTTATGACCATGCATAAGGCATTACATCCCCGAGACGACGTTGACAGACTATATATATCTAGAAAAGAGGGTGGAAGAGGACTTGCCAGCAACAAAGACAGCGTTGACGCATGGATACAACAGTTCGAAGACTACATAGAAAAACATACAGCCATCAGAAACGATACGGACCACCCGATAAACGACAGAATGACAACAACTTGGAAACAAAAATGGGAGAGAAAAAACCCCAATTCTATGGCCGCTTTAAATGTCTAATAAACAACATCCCACACCAGAAAGCCTGGACCTGGCAAAGAAAAGGAAACCTTCAGAGAGAAACGGAATCCCTTATAATAGCAGCATAGGACAACGCCATAAGGACCAATCATATCAAAGCAAGAATAGATAAGACGCAAAAAACAGTAAATCTAGGCTATGCAGTTACAGAGACGAAATGGTCAATCTCATAATAAGCGAATGCAGCAAATTACCACACAAGGAGTATAAGGTGAGACACGACCGGGTCGGCAAGGTGATTCACTGGGAAATATGCTAGAAATTTAAATTTGACCATACCAACAAATAATATACACACAACCCAGCACCTGTCCAAGAAAATGACACGCATAAAGTCCTATGGGACTTTAAAATAGAAACGGATCACCTAATCCCGGCCAGAAGACCAGACCTTATAATAATCAACAAAAAAAAAAGAGGATTTGCAAAATTGTCGACTTTGCTGTCCCGGCGGATCACAGAATAAGTCTGAAGGAATGTGAAAAGAAGGATAAGTACCTCGACCCTGCTAGAGAATTGAAAAAAGCTGTAGAACATGAAAGTGACGATTGTGCCAATTGTGACTGGTGCTTTTGGCACAATAACTAAAGTATTATTATAAGGCCTGGAGGGCTTTGAAGTTGGCGGACGGGTAGAGACTATCCAAACGACAGCATTGCTGAGAACAGCCAGAATCCTAAGACGAGCCCAGGAGACTTGAGGAGACTTGCGGTCACTTAAACTCCAGTGAAAGACCATCAGCTAACACTGATGTGAAAAACTCTATTGAGTAAATTATAATAATTATAATGATAATGATAACGAGTATCTTAGGAGAACGAGAAAACTACTCGAAACCAAATAATATACCAGGAATCTATTCAAAGGAAAAATCGCCTGAACTGTCCCGCTAGTAAGATACTCGGGACCATTCATAAAGTTGATGAGGGGGGAACTTTAACAGATGAACCAGAGAAGAAGGAAACTAATGACAATGCATTAGGCCTTATATCCCAGACATGACGTAGACTGAGTGTGTATGTGTGAAGAAAAAGAGGAAGACGACTCGTCCGCATTGAAGATAGTGTCGATGCATCAATACAAAAACTCGAAGATTACTTTAACAATGCAGAGGAAAACTGATTATAGCGACTTGAAACAATACAAACAACACAAGTATCAACAGAACAAAAATACCGTGAAAACAAAAAAGGTGAAGAAAAACAACTGAACAAGCGATAAGCAAACGAAATCTCACTCGAGAAAACGTGTAGATGGCTAAGAAAAGGAAGCCTTTAGAGAGAAACTGAATCTTTTCCGATAGCAGCTCAAAACAACACCATAAGGAATTAATATATCGAAGAAAATAGATAAAACACAACAAAATAACTGATGAAGGTTATTTCGTGAGTGAGAGGAAACGATCAATCATATAATAAGCAAATGCAGTAAGTTAGCTCAAAAAGAGCATAAGATTAGAAACGACTGGATGGGGAAGGTGATCCACTGGGAATTGTGCAAGAAGTTTAAATTTGACCATATGAAAAGATGGTATATGCACAATCCAGAATGCATCCTAGAAAATGAGACACAAAAAGTCTGGGATTTTGTGATACAAACGGTTCCCCTAATCTCGGAGAGATGAACAGACCTCGTGATAATCCACAAAACAGCGAACCGGCCGAATAGGGGACATTGCCGATCCGGCAGACCTCAGGGTAAATCTAAAAGAAACCTAGAACTTGCTGAAAACTGAAAAAACAAACAAACATGGAACATAAAAGCAACAGTGATCTGGGGACCTAAAGAGACTTGCTGTCACCTTGTCTCCAATTAAAAATTCGAAAGAAATGAAATAGTATTATTATTATTGAACTTTTACATAAAAGTGGATCACCCAATTTCGACCTGAAAACCATACTTAGTGATGATAAACACGAAGTGTTAAAGTCTGGGTTTGGTTTAGTTTGGTTTTATGGTATAACAAACGTTGTAAATTATTCAATGCCAAATACATCTTTATACATTTCTAACAATTCAGTTTACCATAAATACAGTTTTTTGTTTACACACAGTTAGATATAAAAATAGTTTTATTTCAAACAATCTATCTTATATGAATAATTCTATTTACGATAAATCATTTTTTTTTTTTTTTTTTGCGCACAGTTTAATATTTTCAAGTTTTGCTACCTATCACGAACACATTCAATTAAACATCGGTCATTTGTTTACACACAGTTAAATGATCAAACACTTCATTAGAGTTTAAATGTCAAAAACAGTTCTATTTGACCCATAGATAGGACCCTATCAGGTGCTACCACTCTGGACCTGAGTGGACCTTGGAACGATGGTAATCAAGGGGTACTCCGCATTCCCCAAAACTCCAGTATGACTGGAGCCTAACCATAAGATTGTTTAGTGTCATATCAGGACACTCGTTGGGGTGGTGGGGTTACCTCTCAGCAGAGATGCAGTTGGTGTTTTCTACAGCTCCAACCGACTGGGCCAGAAGTGTTAGAGAGTAGACTTCGCCATTTTAGTAGATATCAGTATTAAAATAAAGGACAGTAAAAAACCCGAGAAATATGGGGAGCGTGTCAGAAAACAAAACATTACTTTATGAATTTATTTTATAAAAACTCTTCAAGAGCTATTGTTTTAAAGAATATTTTTCTTTTTCATTGATCAAATTATTATCAGACACAATGATTTACACAGCGAATGAAAAAAATATCTTTAGTAGTTCTTTACTAAGCTTTTGCTTAAATGAAGCGCAAGGCCGAGTGTATGGGACATCCAGTGAAACTCGAACTAGAACTGTTTTACCATTACACCATGTGAGGGGCCCTTTACACCACGTGGGGTGCCCGAAGTAACTTGAGTAGTGACCTGGTTCTGACAGAAGTTTAAAAAAATATACAATAATATTTGAGACCCAATTTCCTCTAACCACGTCTGTAGAACTGTCCACTACTCTTTTAAAATCGTCAGTTTTGTCTTCCCTCCAAAACTGTGCGACCCCTTGCCTATCTTTCTCCTCTGAATTTCGTTCAATGCTATCATCACCTCACCGAAAACGCTGTGGGTGGGCCAAAACACTTGCGAAAATTCTTCGTTAACCGCCTTCCTTTCTTCGCCAAATTTTCACCAATCTCAGTTTTTATGGAGAAGTTATTCTAATTTTTTAAAATTTAAAACGTTCATCTTTTTTCGTTTTTTATCTTTTTAATTTTAACTCGATGTTTGAGCACTGTTTTATTTGTTACTCATTAATCTATAGCGATGCTTTTAATTATTTAAAAGTATGTAACACTCAGTGATTTTCACTTAAATTATTGTTAAAAAAGTAATAATTCTTTATATGTAATTTCCGTTGGTTTTGTCGCATACTTGCTGAACTGCAACATCGTTGTGAGTTCGAACTCCAGTCGCACTATCACGTTCATTTTCGGTGTTATACTATTGGGAATGGTAAGAATTTGGTTATCTCCCAACTGCTAAGGGTTAACTAGGACCAGTATTGTCCTTTTAGAAATATGTCTTTAACATTAAGTAAACCAAGAACAGCGTGATTATATAATGTATTATTCGACTTCAAAATGCGAATATATTTTTTCAAATATCTTCTCAATACATTAACACTGAATCCGATACGGATTCCAAGATTGTTATAATTCGAATCATTCAATCATTTTAGTACTTCTCCATTTGCTTTTATCTTCTCTATTACCGATGAAAATTTCTATCTAGTTTTATTTGTTTATTCATCTATTTTTTGATACTGCAAAAGCCAAATCTTATTAATTATTTTTATAAATTCATACAAAAACGTCCTTGTCATGTATTTAATGAGAGATAGATAAATAAATCTATCTATCTATCTATCTATCTATCTATCTATCTATCTATCTATCTATCTATCTATCTATCTATCTAAGCTCTGTAGAATACACCGACTACATTCCTGTAGAGGGACAAGGTCTTTCCCTACAAGTATCCTGGATATGACATTAAGCCATTTGATAACGAATCTGCAACCCGGTAGCTTTAGTGAATGTGGAGTAGATCTTCATTGCTATTACTCCACGGTCCATTCCGTCCAAGAGTGGTCGTAATTGTTAGGGTCCCATCTATGGATCAAATAGAAATTTTAGCCATTTAACTGTGAGCAAACAAATGAATGATTCTAAATTGAATCGTAAGTGTTACTTAGCATTGCTTGAAAGCATTTAACTGAGTGCTAATAAAACTATTGGTGTTTAATAATAACACTTGAAGCCATTTAAGTATGTGGAAACATATAATTAAAACTAAATTGATCTATTCCTGTTACATAAGACTACTTGAAACCATTTAACTAGGTGTGAATATTGTATTATTGGTATTACATAGCAGTTATTGGACCCATTTAACTGTGTGTAAATGAATGAATAATGTTGAATGGAATCATTTGTGTTAAATAGCAATAATTGAAACCATTGAAACCATTTAACTGTGTGCATATAAAACTATTAGTAAGAGGAATACTTGAAACTTCTTCACTGAGTATCAATCTCATTTTATTCATTTGTATCTTAGTCGATGACCAAAATATTCCCCATTATAAAAAAAAAAAAAGATTTAAAAACGCTACATTATCCTTAACAGTTCCTATAAATTGCAAAAACAAAGGCGTACGAAAGGGATAGTGTGAAAAATAAAAATGAATAAATAAAAAACAAGATTAAAAACCAAATTGAAACCATAATATGGGCCACAAACTCAAAATAAATTTAATAGATTTGAACATAGATATAGTAAAAAAAAAAAAAACACTACCAGAACAATTAAATATTAAAAAAAAACAATTAGATATATATCAAATAATAAACGAAGGAATTTACCAAATAACCTGTAAGAAATGATCGAAAAATACATCGACAAAACTTCCAGAAATTTAAAAAGAACAGATAAGCATTGCAGAGACCTAAAAACTTAACAACACAGAGGGAGTATAAGACTAGACACAACTGGGTCGGCAAGGTGATCCACTGGGAGATATGCAAGAAATTGAAATTTCACAATACAAACAAATGATATATGCATAACCCAGCTGCTGTCCAGAAGAATGACACACTCAAACTCCTATGGGACTTTGACATACACACTGATCACCAAATCTCGGCCAGAAGACCAGACCTAATAATAATCGTCAAGAAAAAGAGAACGAGCAAAATTGTAGATTTTGCTGTCCTGACTGACCACAGAATAAAACTGAAAGAAAGTGAAAAGAAGGATAAGTACCTCCACCTTGCTAGGTAATTAAAAAAATGGAACATGAAGGTGACGATTATACTAATTGTGATTGGTACATTCGGTACAGTAACTAAAGGATTACTAAAGGGACTGGAGGACTTGAAAGTCGGAGGATGAGTGAAGACCATCCAAACTACAACATTGTTGAGAACGGCCAGAATACTGAGAAGAGTCCTGGAGACTTGAGTAGACTTATTGTCACTCAAACTTCAGGAAAAGACCATCAGCTAACGCTGATGTGAAAAACCATAAAGAAGTATATAATGATAATAATAATAATTAGGGGGTGTCCTCGTGGTGATGGACTCCGGAATCGTAATACGCGAGTTCGTACTCCAGTTGCGCTATTACGTTCACTTTCGGGCAAATACCCTAGGGAAAGGTATGAACCCCCTTATCCTCCCAGCTATGGGTTAAATAGTACCACTACTGTTCTTCTAGGAGAATGGCTCTGGCATTAAATAACCTAAAAAGAGTTGATATGCCATTAAACAAAGAAACCAAACCAAACCAAACCTAATAACAATTATAATAATGATAGAACGCTTGTAATCCCAATGAGGCAGCAGAGAAGTCCCTTTTTATACCCGTGTTCATTGCAGTCATCAGATGTTCAGGTTTTTATCATATGTTCTCGTTTCTCACTAAATCAATATTCAACGAATTTGTCATGATAAAAGTCATAAATAGCAGAAATAAAGAGACTTATACAGCTGTAATAAAATAAAATGAAATTTAAATAAATCGCATTTTATCACGTTTCTCTTCTTTGCACCGTAAAATTCACTTTTCATGTCTTCATTTGAATTCTGAAGACACAACACCACTCGTGATACATGTCAATCTGATTTTCCAAACTTTCTTCTTTCTTATATATATATATATATATATATATATATATATATATATATATATATATATATATATATATACGTTCTTAAGGAAAAGATTATTTTAGATTCGAGCCGTTTTAGGCCTTAAATTATCATTATCCCAGGTTGATTTCATTACAGTTTACATTTTAGAACAATAAGGCTTCTGAAAGTTAAAGAATTAACTTCCCCTGTGAACGAGACGAGAACTTTTTTCAATGACTTAACTATTCGAATCACTTGTGTTTAAAAATAATTTGAAATGTGAAAGTAATCTTTAAGTAAGTAGAAAAATCTCCCCATGAAAGGTAATGGATTTTTAATTTTTAATATTTCATCTATTTAAATCGATGATCAAAAGTTTGACGGTTAAAATGTAGAATTTTTGATATTGCTAATTGAATATAAGAACACGAAGAGTTGTTGATATACCTAAAGAAACGAACCGAGCCTAAATCCCTTCTTCAAGGACTGAATAAACGTTCAAAATACTCGCAAGTTTCTGACACTAAGTGACTCATCGAAACGTACACACCCCTCTTCTCCTGTCACAGTTACTTATTCTAATTTAGTAAGTGTCATTTGATTTAGTTCAAGACATTTCAATCCTGACATATCCATGTTTTGAGTTAGCTGAAACCATCTCAAGTCTATAAGTATTTTCACTTTTTACACAAAATCTCAGTGTTGATAGATTCCAATGACAACTGGCAAATACTTTTTTACATATACATTAGAATTTCCAAAATGTCGACCAAGTGTTTTTTTTTTTTCATTTCACTTGGAAACCACTTTTTTGTATAAATGCCCGTGGTTATGGAGAAGCGACAGAAAATCCTTATATTTTCTTGCTCCATTTTTTTTTATAAGTTTCGGTTCAAAAGGACTTGTACAACCGACACAAAGTAGAATTTTTCGTACGAATTTCTGTCATTATTCAGCTCAACTGCTCAGTAGCCAGACATTTGTAAACAGCAAAGATAATATTCTTATTTCTAATGTTGATAGCTTACACAAAAGACATTGTGAAAATATGATGCCAAGTTACCAAGAAATAATGAACAGTAAAAATGAATTTTATTGTGTCAGTCATAAAGTGTTTGTATCTTACACAATAGAGCGGCTGTAAAGGAAAATAGGTTTTCGATATAAGCGAGATGAGATTTCGAGTCTCAAGATTGAGAATCTTTACGAATGGGAGCAGAATGGTAATCTATAAAGTTGAAATGAAAAGCGAATGATGAATAAAAAATATACAAGTCCAAAATTAATATCTAATAGTTCTTCGTATATTCATATATTAAAAAACAAGACGACAATCGTTATTTTAATTTGAATTTATTGAACTAAGCTTTCTACAGACTATGCAAAAATGAGAAATGGAGGTATAACGTGCTTGCCTGCTTTTAAAATTAACTAACATTCAAATATTGTCATTTTACAGAGGTTTAAATATCAACAAATAGTGCTGAGAGGAAATGTGTTATTTTTTCAACACTAACAGCGTCTAAAATGCTTAGTAAAAAATTGTTTTGTTTGGTAGAAGCGTTTTGTGGTGTGCAATAATGACTAACACACCAGTTTCATAATGAGTCGTACTGGGAGACAAGCTCATGAACCATAGTACAAAAACAAATGCTTTTACTAGTCGAAGTTATGGTTTTTTTTTATAAGCCCGGAAAGCCCGGTTTGTTCCTACGTTTTGTAAAAGAATAAACCGTACTTCAACAGCAGTAGGGAATTGGTGACAGCTTTTGAAGAAAGGAGACGAACAACTTTTAGTGCAACAAAATTTATATACATCAACAACAACAATAAACAGGGTTTTACCCCAAATAGAACAAACAACGAATATGTAAGAGTTCGAAAAAGATTTCAAGATTCCGATAGGTGGTAGGGTTTTGTAAGTTTTGTAAGGTTTAGTTGTAAGGTTGTTATAAAGTAAAGGTGTAAGATAAAGTTATAAGGTAAAGGTTTATGGTAAGGTAAGGTTAGGTTAGGTTAGGTAGGTTTTGTGGAGGTTTGGTTTGGTTTGCTGATAAAATGCCTGCTGGAACTTAGCTGTGTGTCCTGTCCCTTTTAACTCAGCACGTGCGTTTGTCGCTCTAGGGTCCTGGCTGGTGGAAGGTACTAAATACGTTTGCCGTCAATGGCTGCTACGAAAGGACCTGTTGCTAACAGCGGTGAGAGTGGAACCAAAAGAGGAAGAATCTCCAGTAGAGCTCTTTTTTATAATGGACGCCACGTGACCCCAAGGGGATGCTTATGCTTGGTGAAACAGGATCACCAGTTCCTTAACAAAATTTCTACAAAGTTTACGATGAAAGAATACAAAATTAATGCTACATCTATTGATAATCTGATAAAACTAAAGGAGACGAAATTAAGCATCATATTCTCAAGTGACAAAAATTGTCACATTAGCTATGGTTGGTTCGAACATTTTCTCTATGGCCAAATGCGAACAGAGATTTTGTCTTTCTTTTTGCAATTCAAATGTTTCCGCTTTATCATTACAGTTCACTATTCTTTACTCTGCAGTAGACTGATGATAGAATTAAAAGCATATAAAGAAGATGAATCCAACGCAATACCTGGCATACCCGGCCTTTTGGCTGGGCCGTCTGGCATTCGTCTCGGATGGGGTATCGAAATCAATGGCAGATTCGAGCCCGAAAGGCCCCCAACTTCAGTTGGGCCACCTTCGGGTGGGCGAACTGCAACCTTTGTCCCCTATGTATAGCATTAGACATTGTTGTCTAGTTTAAGCTGTAACCCGGCATACGTGCCCGGATCCAAATTTGGATTCGTGAAACTGCTTGCCTCATTAGAGCCACATTGCACTTAGTGGGTCGATGAGCAGCAGAGACCAGCAGGGTTCGAGTCTTGGTTCGTTCCCGACCTTCCCCTCCCCTTTATCCCCACTTTAATCGGCCTTCGAGCTTTTGACCCTGTGTCAAGTCCTGTCTGGTGGGAGGCAGCGACAAATATCATACCTGCCATAATCACCAAGTCCTGCAGATTGCACGTATTCCCTTGACTATATCTCCCCATTCGCCCCTGTTATGTACACTACATGACATTCAGTGTCTTCACGGTGCTGATGTATTTAAGTTTTTGATGGCGGAAAGCATTAGAGCGTCCATGTGTAAAAGTCCTCTGGAGAACGTCGCTAAGGAGCTCATTATTACTTCTCTAGTCGTGCCAAGCATGTCTTGTTCGTCTTACAGAGATACTTTGTGAGGTGGTAGGTAAATGGCCGTACAAGTGCTGTTTTATGCGGTGTTGATTCCGGTATTTGTTTAAAACATCACGCAACATTCTTGTGTAGTTCCCATTTAACTTTTTCTCAAAGCATTTTGTCAGAGTACTGATGGTATTAGGACTGATACAGTCTGAGCTTGAAAGAATTCTCCTCTAAGTTTATCCGAGAGATGTCAGTCTAAACGTTTTTTTTTTGTATATAGACATCTCTCTCAGAAGATGAGATATTGATACCTAAGTATGGGAAATGGTCAGCTAATCTATGAGGCTTGGCATTTAATGTGAAGATGGCTCCATTTTGTTTAAAACTTTATTTCATCTGAGTTCAAATAGAGCCAATCCTGTTTGTCTCAATCTATGCAGAAGAGATTCGGTTTGGGTACGTGTATTTGCGATAGGTTTAAGATGATCTACGTTGTCAGCATTTGTAATAGTTTTTACGTGATATAATCGGTTTCTTGCCTTTGTTAGTGTGAAACTATTTTCTTTCATTAGTTCTATTGACATTCCTAGTACGTACGCTAAATGTATGGAACGTTTCCACATCGATAAGTGCTTCCAACAAAAACAGTTTGCATTGAATTAAACAAAATCCACAAGCTGATTCACAAAGCACATAAAAGAACATTGATCTATTTACGACAATAGAAAGATTTTCATTATTTAGTTTACTTCAGTCATTAAATGGATTTTGACCACTTTTACTGTTTCGTTCATTACAGTAGAACATTTATTCCTTTTGACACACACACACACACACACACACACACACACACACACATACTTACGCACAAACGTCACATACACGGACAAACATATATCTTTATACGCAATATTGTTAGAAAAAAGGTTTTGGCAAGTGTTACAGGTTCAGAGAATTCTCTAGGTGAAGGGAAAACAAACAGCCTTCTGGGACTACCAGGTGCGAGCACCTAAGACATCTAATATATTCCCCAGAGATCCAGTCACACATAAAGAAAGAAAGAAGGAAAGAAAGAAAGAAGGCGGATATCCATCTGACCGAGCACCGGTTTTGGAGGAATGAAGAAGATGAACATGACCCAAGGTTATTAAAGAAAGAAAACAAATTCTAATAATAACATAAAAGGCGGGATGTCCTATCGTATTGACGTTTTTTGTGTGCAATGGTGCATTCAACAATTATGCATGCAACAATGGTTCATGCAAAAAATTATGGAGAAGTGTATCAAACAGTGGAATGTGGAAACCATGTCTGAATTCGAAAGATCATGATAGAGAGAGAGAGAGAGAGATTCTACTCTGTTTCAGTGAGACAGTTTTGTTGTTTTTACTTGAAGTGTCTTCCGGGTTTCTTATATTCGTTGTTCCCTTTCCTCGCATTTTCAAAGGGAACGGCTGGAGTTCATTCATTCTCTGCACGAAGGCTTATCCCCTATATATGCGCTGGGGTTGTTGGCTCGTTCACTGAGCCCAACTTGGCTGGCTCCTTCGCAAAGCTCACCACAAATAGGAGTAAACTTTTCGGCTGTCCTCATATCATTATGGTCAGTCTGGTACCAGCTTCGTTTTTCCTTCCTCGCATTTTCAAAAGGGAATGGCTGAGGTTCGTTGTCTACACGAAGGCTAATCCACGATAGTAAGATTTAGTGCGCTGGTGTAGGCTAGTTCCTTCGCGGAGCTCATCCAAAATGCGTGCCGATTTTCTCAGCACGACCACACATCGTCATTTCCTTCCTTTCACCTTCTCATTTGTCTTCCCTTTATTTTTCTTATAACCTTTCTCTCTCCTTCTCTCTCTCTCTCTCTCTCTCTCTGTGAAACTGATCTCCGTGCCTCTTTCTATCTCCCCGTCCTTCTCCCTTCTTCTATGTAACGGCTGTGTAGCTCAAAATACTTAAGGACATTATTTCTAATTGCTTGATACTCTTATTAAGCAGAGTTATTTCTAATATAAAAAAATAACCCATAACTTTGGATTTCACGTAAAATTGGAAGAAAGATCATCAATTTGATATCAGTATTGCATGAAATATGTACCTTTATACTAATTTTGAACCAGTGAGAGTGTATAAAAAAGAGGGATATATATATATATATATATATATATATATATATATATATATATATATATACAAGATTGGAAATACATCCGACGGTTTGAAAATGTACAAATATGAAAAACAAAAGGTTTTCAAAGGATTGTTTTTTCTATAGTTCGAATAATTTGCCTACGTTTTGTTTTATAAACTTTCCTCAGGCCATTTGAATATGTAATGTTCTATCTTTTGATTTTAATTTAATTTAAATTCTTTATTTCTTAAATAAAACGAAAAATGAGAATGTTTTGAATATTCTATCTTCCTTAGTGGCTTTCTGTTTCAAAAACTGTGTAATGCAATTGCTGTTTGATATTTATTTCAAAAACGTTACTTATTTCCCCAGAAAATATCTATCTATCTATCTATCTATATATCTACTTGCATATATATATATATATATATATATATATATATATATATATATATATATATATATATATATTCAATGAGGCAAAATTAAATTAGATAATAAATTTGTAACTTTTCAACATTTAATTGACTAAAGAGAACAGTTGAAAAAGGTGGGTCTTATTTGATATTTTTGTAGTTTGAAATAATACTACATTCAAAAATTTTCCCCCAATTTTTTTAATATACAAAGAAACATTTTTTAATCTTAAAAGTTGTGATTGATTTCTCAATTATATCTAATCAAAACATTATTTGTGTTTCTTTATTCACAATCCCATTAACACTCACGAATTTGTTTTTGTAGATCACGGGATGTTTCCCTCACGTATTTTTTATTACAATCCAGACAATGTATAGCGTAAACTCTCATATTAAATTTAAAGTGAGTATTTTTATTTTTGACCGATAGGTTATCGATAGCTGTCCATGTCTTCGTTAGCCGCGTGTCGATGTCTTTTTCGGTTGATGAGACACAGCTTCCTAGGTAGGTGCACTTGTCAACCAGTTTCAGGGAGGTTCTGTCTAGTATGGAAATGTCGACTGCTTGATTAAAGCACATGTATTCAGTTTTATGTGCATTGACATGGAGGCCAATTCCTGGGGCGGCTCGTTCCAAACTATGCAGTAGTGTTTCGGCTTGGTTGGGTGTATTTGCTAGAAACGCCATGTCATCGGCGTAGTCGGCGTCGGTAATTGTTTTTGCAGAGTACTTTCTGCTTCTTTTCTTTGTCAGCTCGAAGCCGTTCTCTCTGATTTTATCGATCGATGTTCTAAGCACGTAGTCTAGACAGATGATAAAGAGGTATGGGGCTAGCGTGTCCCCTTGTAGTACTCCTGCTACAATGTCGAGGTAATCTGTGTCTCCATCTGGTGAACGTATTTTCACTTTGGTGTTTCAATAGAGAATCATTATTGCTGCTACGGTTTCTTTTGGTAGGCCGTATTCTAGTAGGATTTGTTCCATCTTCTCTCTGTGTATGGAATCGAAGGCCTTGGTAAAGTCGACAAATAGTAATGTCGCCTGTAGGTTTTTTGCCCGTACGCCTTCAAGGATTCTACGGATGGTCAATATTTGTGAAGTCGTAGATCTATTTCTTCGGAAGCCATTTTGGAAATCAGACCTGATCGATAAAATGAAACGCAGTTTCTTCCAAGCAGCGGTCGTGTCAATACTGCTGTATAGACGCTAACAAAACGGCTGGAGAAGAAGCTAGACGGCAACTACACAAGAATGTTGCGAGCAAAATTAAACAAGTCCTGGCGGCAACACCCCACAAAGCACCAACTATACGGTCACCTGCCTCCCATCACGAAAACTATCCAAGTTAGACAAACCATGCACGCAGGACACTGCTGGAGGAGCTCATAAGTGATGTACTCCTATGGACCCCCATATATGGCCAAGTAAAAGCAGGACGACCAGCTAGAACATGCATACAGCAGCTATGTGAGGATACGGGATGTAGCCCAGAAGACCTGCCAGAGGCGATAAACGATAGGGAAAAGTGACGAGAGAGGGTCAGGGATATCCAGGGCTAGCGGCACGACATAATGATGATGATGATGATTTTTATTTTTACAATTAATTAAGTTGTTAATTGTCTCTGAAGAGTTAATAACTGTTTTAATTCCAAGGCTGTTTAAGTTTTTTTTTCATGGTGTTTGTGGTTATGAGCAGTTAGAGTGTTCGCCAATGGGCCGGGAGACCTGGGTTCAATCCCTGGTCGAGTCATACCAAAGACTCAAAATATGGTACTTGATGCCTCCTTGCTTAACACTCAGCATTATAAGGTACGGATCAATGGTAAAGTAGAGCAATCCTGGGAAGGAGTAGCGCCCTCCCCTACACCTTGGTGTAGTAGCTATCGAAAAGGGAGCCTTCGGGTCA
>OY757915.1:116468271-116550771 GCA_963585895.1 Sepioteuthis lessoniana
TCTTCTTCCAATTTACATATACATAAATATTTTTATATATAACTAATGCATCTGTGTGTGTGTGTGTGTGTGTGTGTGTGTGTGTGTGTGTGTGTGTGTGTGTGTGTGTGTGTGTGTGTGTGTTAAAAACTGGATGTAGAATGATTGAGTAACACTGTTTTTTGAAGACGGAAGTGTCTGTTTATTCTGAAAATCAAAATTTAAGATCCCTATTTGCATCACTATTTACCGACACATGTGAATGTAATTGTGTCTCCTTTTTAGTGTGTTGCTATGTTTTCTGCTTCAAATTTTATTTACTACGAAACTACATTATTAAATATTACGGTATCTAACATGCTGTACTGAATAGCGGATTGGCTAGGCTCGCAGACCATTCTTTGCCAATTTGATTCTCGTCCTGTGAGAATCAAACTTCTAGCTATTGGCTATCTCAATAAATTGCTATTTTGAGGTCACGATCACTCTAACTTTAGAAATAGCATGGTTACAATAATTTGCATTAGATTAATATTCGTCCTCATTACAGCAATATTTTTCTGCCGATGGTATAATTTGTATTGCCGTTGTCATATAGATTGCCTAGTTCATACAGATATTTACGGTACTGAACTTAATCTGGCACATGATCTAATGAAGAAATATTGTTGCCCCAAGGACATGCCATGTAAAGGCCTGATAAGCATGCAACTAAAATATTTCGCAAGAGGCAAGTGTACGGTGGTGTAAATCGCGACTAACCTAATTATTAATGTAGGAACGAAGAGCATGACTTACCAAATATGAAGCGAGTACAAGTTACTGCAGCGATAACCGGAAATCCTTCTGGATTTTACCGACGCGCATGCACAACGGCTTGCATTTCATAAAATGGACATCTTGTCCAGGCAAATATGTTGATGCATGCCGTTTATTATATAAGCGACTGTAGTATTTGCTGGGCCGGTTTTTATTAAAGGTTGTGCTTGTGGCAAGTAGCTGATTCTTGAAATAAACAAAAACGGATACAAGCTATTTTGGCATGTACAATGAACTTCGGATTCAATCTGAAGCTGATTCTTCCATTTGATGATTCTGGATCGGTAGTTAAATGGGCAGAAAAGGTTGAAGTTGTCGGCAGAATGTGCAGTATAAATCTACCAGAGCACGTTATTTCCTTGGGACTGATATGCAATTAAAGACGAAGAAAAGGTTGCTTTGTTGGTGACCTTTGCGTCGGATGTGTTCATGGTATATGACCAGTTCACAGCACGGAGGGTGAATCACAACGAATCTGTCGATGCGTATTTGGTTATAGTGTGGATGTTGGTAGTGTTGTTGGAAAGAGTGAACGAGCGCATTTTTATGCATGCGTTTGTAAGCGGGAGTTGCCAGTACAGGTTAAGCACCTTCTTTTGAGATTCGCCATGAATGGACCAGCTGTCCATTGACCAAATACTAGCACAAGCCAGAGCTATCCTGAAGGACGTCACCGTGGAACTGACCACGTTTGTAGCAGCAACACAGGCAACACGGTCTAAGAGTCCAAAAAATTCCGTCGGTCCACATACCGACGTTATTTCCTATACCTTCAATGGCCTGACTCACCTCGTATGTGACTGCTTCAGCCGTCAAACAAAAGACAGGTTGCATGCGGTGGGACCGGGACGGGAAATGCGTAGTTTTCGGTGCTAAAATACCGGTCTCTTCATTGGGGCAGATAAGAACCCGGCATTACACATAATCACTGTCCCAATTAACGGGAAGCTACGCACGGACCTCGTACTCTCCATTTGCTAGCAAAAATGAGTGACGGTTTGGCACGAAGTTTGTACTTGTGACGACCATGAAGTGGGAGACTACAGCTTTAGACGAAAACGTTTGTCTACATGGTCGCAATCCAATGAAAGTTGACATCCTAGTGGCTTGTGAGAGGCCACATTTTTTGGAACTTCTGATTGGCGTGAATACGATGAGAGAGATGGATAGGGTACAAATTACTCGATAAGACGTAGTAAAGTTCTACCGCAGAAAACCACGCCTATGTGCGGTAATAATCATCGACGTACATTACTTCAGCGAACGTTTCGACAGCAGCGTGGAAGTGGACGGGAGGTCAAGCACCAAAGTGCTCCGGAACACGTTAGCAGAGTATCCGGTGTCCAACTTATTGATAAAGGACTACAAGCGTGAGCTGCATATCTTGTTAAACAGCAGCTGATGGACAGCGTACCTCGAGAAGGAACTCTGACCAAATAAGGGATAAATACCACTGATTGCTGTGGTCCTAGAGAACAAAAGAAAAGTTCGCCTTGCTATGGACTACTAGAAGGTGAATAGATACGTCACTGCATTAACAGCAAACGCTGATATTTGTTCGCACAAGCTAAGAGAATGTCGACTAAAACTACTGTTGAATTCAAAAAAGGCGTATCTGCTGGAACACATCCATAAGTCGTCGTGGCCATTCCAGACTCTGTCTCTAAAGGGTGCGGGTACTGCCTTACGAGGCTAGTTTCAAATCTGAGCAGAGGGCCTTAACGAGGATTTGACGCAATAAGAAAGGAGGCGTAGCCTTCACAGCCAGCGTACGCCGAAGCTGTCACCGGACCGGATTTTACCCAGATAATGACTCCATCTGCAAAGTGTGTATACTGACGTAAAGCTAAATCTGTATTTTGTGAAGCAGACAGATCTGCCAATGTCAAAGGCCGCTTTTAAGTTGGTGGAACGATGTGAAGGGAGTCAACTATGGAGACGTAAGAGACATTTGTTGCCGAGTAGAGATGGACGTGACCCAGATTGGCTGTAAATAATGTCATTAATCGATTGCGGCCCTACTCGATTCTCTAATTGCTGCTACTGTTTCGTCAGGACATTGTCAGCATCATTCGGCAGCTTGAATCGGTATTTTACGAACACGGTCCACCCACTCAACTGCTTACAAATACTAATGCAGCATTCTGTGCCAGCGCATTCAGAAAATTTGCAGAAAACCTATTCGTCTGCCTTTTCGATGTTCTTACATCCCTGCGGTGAATGGCATATTGGAAAGGGCATTGTCACGCGAAATCAGTGTTCCATGGAAGAGGTGTATATCTCTACAATATAACACCGAAGTACGTTGCATATGCTTCTAGAGACATTGCATCTCCAGCAGCGTGAGAGGAGCACACCACCTACAAAATGGGAGATGTTTTGTGGGTGATGGCCCCGTATAATAAATGGATGTTCAAATTTGGAAAAGGACTGATGACGAAAACTTACGGTCTGTATGGAATGCTGGTCAACGGGATGCTGTATCACATTAAGAACCTTCACCCTGTCAAGAGAATAGACTCAGCAGCCAGCGAACATGACGACGGGTCTCGGAATGAGAGATATCACGATATTGTGCGAGAACAGCAACTCATCGGAACTGAAAATCGTAGAAGAACACAATCATTCCACATAGACGTCTAGCAACATAACGGATGACGTTGACTCGCCCAATTAGGATGACGAGACATTTTCTCTCCGATTCACTTCACACGGTGACCCTTTTCAAGAGGATGCACAAGGCCTTTCCGTTCTGCCACCAAGTACGAGACAGAACCAATCTTCCCTGGGTGTCAACTGTGCGATCCAGATGTCTGGGGGAGTGTAGGAACAAAGAGCATAACTTAATCGGCGCGAAGCGGATTTAAGTTGACGCAGTGGTCGCTGGATATATTTCTATTGGTTAACAGGTGCGCTTACTCAACGGTCAGCATTTCACGTAATGGACATTTCGCCATGCAAATATGTTGACGCGTGTCGCTTATTATATAAGCGGCTGTATTGCTCACAAAGCACTCGTGGCGAGTAACAGATTCCTGAAATTGACATTCCTCCCCCCCAAAAAAAATGGATAAATTTAAAAACAGTTTTACTAAAGAATTTGTTTGTGTGATCCAATAATTAGCAACTATGCTCTTTTCAAGGAATCAATCATTATTTCGTATCGATTTGTTGACAGAGAAAATGTACCTGTCTAAATACAGTTGAATTTTGATAAAAGAATCATAATACTTTAAAGAAACAATACTTCCGATAGTATTCAAAAGTTTTATCCCACGATTTTTATTCATAGACTTAAATTCTACACACATTGTCAGGATTTCATAGAATTGTCACGTGGTTCCACTGAGAGGAGAGAAATAGTAATATAGGTCAATTCCTCACGGCCTGTCGAAGAAAGTAAAGAATGTGGGTCAGAGTGAAAGCCAACAGATGTTTTCACTCAGTGACCAGGGAAAAGAAGAAAAAAAGCTAAATGATTGGCTAGAATCCTAAAACGGAAGTAGCCCCCTTTCCGGCAGCGGAAATAGGGGTAAGGAAAATCAGTTTTGGAACAGAGGTCGTCGTGACCAGATGGGGGAGAATCTCGCACCAAACCCCAGGTAAAGAAAGCGGAAAGAATCTTGGACAAATAGCAGGACCTATGTCTTCAAGTCAGAGCCTTATGAATATATAAAATTCCGTCAGCCCGTAAAAGAGGAAATACTCTCCGAAGGAACCTTACGAAAAGATAAGTGAACATTAAGACTGTTTCTCCCGACACCCTTCTTAAGCATTGCAATTATTCTCTCTCTCTCCCAATTTAAAGAAAGAAAAGAAAAAAAGGAAGAAAGACATTTATAGTCATGTATTATCCTCTGATAATATTGCCGACACGTTGAATATGTGCATCCGCGTGTGTATTAAAAAGATTGTTACATTTTAATGTTCCCACGTGTTGAAGTTTGTTCATTTGTGTCGTGTACTGTCAAGTTGCTATTTCATATTTCTTTTTCAGCTTCTTTCGCCTGATGTTATTCTCGCCTAAGTTGTCCTATATTTTCCTTTAAAAATATTGTACGGGAAACCGGAGTAGTCGACTACTATAGTTAATATCATTACATCTAAACCTAGAGGTCCATATCTTCCTTTATTCTAGGGGTAGGAAGAACTAGTGGCCTGGTGGGTGTGTGCGTAATGTGAAGTTTGGAAGCCCCTTGCCAACGGCGGTCAGTGTAGCCCTAAATTAACCCCCCCATAATATGCCAGTTCCTATATGTCCGAGAAAGGACTCTGAACAAGGACATACTCTACGAGAAATCAAATGCCAGACCGCCCCGTCTTCACACGTGCGAAAAATAAAATCCCCGTTTGGTGATAACAATATTTAAATGCACCAGTTCCCATACGCTTTTAAATGGTTGCTTATCCGGGGATCCTTTTATGTTAATTTGCCGTCACAGAATAAAAAGAAAGTACTATGTTAATCATCTAAAAACAACTTGAAAGCCATCGGCGCAATTTCTTTAGTTGCTTCGGGAGACTTAAGCATCTTGAAAGATATATTTGACCGTATAATTCTCTGATCTATTTTCACGCGATGGAAGATATTTGTTAAAAAAGATTTCTGCAAGTTTTTAATTTGAGAACATTGAATATGATTGAAAAAAGAAAAAAAAAAAAAAAAAGAAAAAACAGCGCAGTATCTAGGGAAATTTGAAAATCACCATGATTTATTTCTTTTTAAAAATCTCCATTTAATTAACCATGAAAATATTAATCATAAAATAGTTCCACAGATTTGGGACGTTCCAGTTGTATTACATTGCCTATTACATAAAATGCGACATATTAACATTTTGGGGGATGCTAATTTCTGTGCTCAGTAAATGATCGAATGTTTAGCATGGGACTTAATCCAACAAATATCAGCATTTTGAGCAAATATGTTGTGTTAATTATATTATTTAACGTTAATTTTCATTTGAGGTACTTTAAGAAATAATGAGAATTGATTTCCTGTAATAATTATAATTGCTAATTAGTAAATATCACTAATAAGCTCCTTGCTAAAAAATTCTCAATCATCGTAGGAGAGTAGTGATGGAGGGTACCACATAATCGCCACCGTTAAAATATTCCAGTTGCAGGGATACCAGTCCTTTACTTGGTATAGCCTTGTGAGGTATTGATTTTCAAACAATTTTGACTGGGCTGCTTTGAAAATCACCAACTATTTTGTTTGCGATTAAAATCAATTTTATTCAATACAAAAAGCATTTATTTCGTTTTTTGAATTCACCCATTGTTTTAAAGATGATAAATAATTGACGAATAAAAAGAATCACGTCACTAAGATTTTCATTTTTATGAATGATAAATAAAAAACATATTTTTGTATTTAGGACAGAAAATCATTTTTTCTGAATTGTTAAGTAATTTAATTACAAAAGCTATCAGTAAAACAATTGCTTATTTCTGAAGGTTACAAAATACCATATTGGGAATCAATACCAAAAAAAAAAAAAAAATGTTTATCACAATTTTATTAAAAATTGAATATTCAAATCAGTTATCTTAATTATGCAAGGACCGTTGTTTTGACCAAGATAAGAAACATTCTGTAAGCCATAACAGAATGAGGGGGTGTCCTCGTGGTGTAATGGTTAAAGCGATGGACTGCGGAATCGTAGTATGCGAGTTCGTACTCCAGTGGCGCTATTACCTTCACTTTCGGGCAAATACCCTTGGGAAAGGTATGAACCCCCTTATCCTCCCAGCTATGGGTTAAATAGTACCACTACTGTTCTTCTTGGAGAATGGCTTTGGCATTAAATAACCTAAAAAGAGTTGATATGCCATTAAACAAAGAAACCAAACCAAACCACAACGGAATGAGTACATGTATATGTAAACTGCAGTTATTTAGAATACATAATTTCATGCAATATCTACACATATCAAAGGACAGGCAATCGAGAGAGAGAGAGATTTTTCAGCTTTAAACTTCTCAAAGGAAAACTATCTATGGTTGTATAAACTTCGACTTATTCCCACCTGAATAAACATTTTTGAAAACAATAAAACAAATTTCAAAAACTGGGTCTTATACAGTTCATGTACATATTATTAAACTAAAATGTAATAAAAGAAGACAGAAATAAAATGATGTCACATCAAAAAGAAACAACGTCATCGAATTTAACGAACTGGAAAGATACAGTCCCAAACATGTAATTAAACTACGAAATATGAAGCCAGTATTGTCCTCTACACTTGATGTATAGAAGCTATCAGTTGAGTGGTTACTTAAGATCAAGATCAGCAGAAGCGAAAGCGGCAGAACTCTCTCGTTCTAGCTTTTCAATTTAGGATTTGAATTTGATGGAGAGTTACAGATCTTATCGAAACTGATCTGAATCATTTTTATTAAAAAATAAACACAAAAAGCTCAGGGAAACATCCCAATGAAAATAGAAAAAAGAAATCAAGATGGAAAAATAAAAACAAAGACAAAGTTTGAACGAAAATATAAAGCATAGTGGAGATAGCTGCTTATTTTCGTCGGTTTTTGAAGTCTGCATATGAGGTATTTTCAAAAAGTATCGAAAGCGCTGTATTTTGACAGAGACACAAACGAACAACCAATGAATTGCTAATTTTCTTCAAAATACTTATGGAAATCAACACAATTATTTAAGCGACTTTTCCCTCATTTAAAGGACTTTCGAAACTTTTCTTTTGTTAAGCTGCACTGACATACCTTTTTTTTTATTTTCCCCATGTTCTCAAATTTTACTCTTGAGGTTAATTTTCTGTTTGTAATACAAGAAAAAAAAGTGGCACGGGGCTAGTTTGGTTTGTATGGATGTTACTGAATGTCCACAATTCAAAGTTTTGCTGAGAATCTCATATAAAAAATATTGCTAGTAAAATATATTTAGACATCTTCGCTGCATTATGTAAGCTTTATGGTTGTCTATATGCCTTCATTTTAGGTTTTATATTTAAATAAATTTAAAGAAAAGTAAATGAAAAATTTAGTCTCGATGATATTTAATCGTATGAGTCGGCGTGAAGTTCCGGACATATTTGGCTGGTTTTCGACGCTGAAAGACATTCTTCATTTTAACGGCCGGCACAAAACAACCCTCCTATTCCCAGCTAAATCTCATTAGTTATGATTATTTAATAGTAAGATAAATTAAACGACTTCTCTCAATAAGGATTGATAAATTGATCAAAGAATCAGAAAATTCTATTTATGTATATTGTCTAGTATGAATTAAACTCATCAAAGTTGTAATTGTCTGTAAGACTAACTTATCAAGTATTGCTACTCGACAATTGCCTAAGGAATTTGATAAGCTAGAATACTGAAATTTATTAATGTTTATAATCAAATACAGTTCTTTTTTTGGTGAGCAGGGGAGGGGATCAGCATAACTAACTTGCTTCACGGCTCTGTGCCTCGATTAATAAACGGTGGGAATGTAAATGAATAAAATGACATAATAAATAAAAGATTCAAACTTGGTTACTGATTAATAAATAAAGCGTTTTTTCCTACCAAGTGAGCTTATGAGTTACTTTCCTCAACGGCCTACCAGAAGAAACCGGAGCAGCAATAATGATTCTCTACAGAAACACCAAAGTGAAAGTGCGTTCACCGGATGGAGACACAGATTACTTCGACATTGTAGCAGGAGTACAACAAGGGAACACGCTTGCCCTATACCTCTTTATCATCTGTCTAGACTACGTACTTAGGACATCGATCGATAACATTAGGGAAAACGGCTTTGAGCTGACAAAGAAAAGAAGCAGAAGGTACTCCGCAAAAACAATTACCGACGCCGACTACGCCGATGACATAGCGCTACTGGCCAATACACCCAACCAAGCCGAAACACTACTGCATAGTTTGGAACGAGCCGCTGCAGGCATTGGACTCCGTGTCAATGCACAGAAAACTGAATACAGGTGCTTTAATCAGAAAGCCGACATCTCCACACTAGACGGAACCTCCCTGAAACTGGTTGACAAATTCACCTACCTAAGAAGCAGCGTCTCATCAACCAAAAAAGACATCGACACACGGCTAACGAAGGCATGGACTGCTATCGATAGGCTTTCGATCATATGGAAATCAAACCTGACCGATAAAATGAAACGCAGTTTCTTCCAGGCGGCGGTCGTGTCGATAATGCTATATGGATGCACTACTTGGACGCTGACTAAACGGTTGGAGAAGAAGCTCGACGGCAATTATACAAGAATGTTGCGAGCAATATTGAACAGGTCCTGGCAGCAACACCCCACACGGCGCCAACTGTACGGCCACCTACCACCTATCACGAAAACTATACAAGCTAGACGAACCAGACATGCCGGAGTCTGCTGGAGAAGCAAAGACGAGATCGTAAGTGATGTGCACCTGTGGACCCCTGCATATGGCCAATCAAAAGCAGGACGTCCAGCTCGAACATTCATACGGCAGCTATGTGATGATACGGGATGTAACCCCGAAGACCTGCCGAATGCGATGAATGATAGGGAGAAATGGAGAGGGAGGGTCAGGGATATCCGTGCTAGACGCACGTCATGATGATGATGATGATATCTAATTTGTGCTGGCGCGACGTAGTCTATGTAGGTCACGGCAGAACATATCATCAGACCACGTCATCAACCCGTGAAATGTAGTGCTTTCAATATATTTCATTGCGTTCAGATACGACTTATGTCAAGGTAACACTGAATACCTCATAACAGGATTTTAAATAGCTTTTTTCTTTGTATGGTCATTCAAATATGTCATTTTGTTTGACGATTTCGATCATTTCCATATACATTTTTGTATTTGTTTAATACATCTTTTCCGTTTTATCTATAGCAAAACCTATTTACATACAAACTAATTAATCTTGAGACTTTAATCTTGAGACTTTAATCCTTCTAATTATCCTTTCCAAAAACTGTAAAAATCTTCTTCTAGATTTTTACTTTACAAAAAGAAGAAGGTAAAATGAAATAACATGAAATAAAATAAAATAAGGCAAAAGATATACTGACAATCTATGTTATTTTAGAACAATTTTCAACTTGGAAATGACAAGAAAAATAAATCAAAACTTGGCTTGAATTGGAGTCTCCCCATTCAACTTATTATTATTATTATTATTATTATTATTATTATTATTATTATTATTATTATTATTATTATTCACTCATTAGAGCTTTTCACATCAGCATTAGCCGATGGTTTTTCACCGGGTTCTGAGTGACAGCAAGTCTCCTCAAGTCTCCAGGACTCTTCTTTGTATTCTGGCCGTTCTCGCTAATATAGTAGTTTGGATGGTCTCCACTCGTCCGCTAACTTCCAAGTCCTCTAGTCCCTTTAGTAATCTTTTAGTTACTTTTCCAAACGCACCAATTACGATTGGTATAATTGTCACCAGCATGTTCCACAGTTTTTTCAATTCTCTAGCAAGGTCGAGGTACTTATCCTTCTTTTCACGTTCTTTCAGTTTTATTCTGTGGTCAGCCGGGACAGCATAGTCGACTATTTTGCAAGTTCTCTTTTTTTTATGATTATTATTAAGTCTGGTCTTCTGATCGAGATTAGGTAATCCGTGTGTATGTTAAAGTCCCCTATAAGTTTATGTGTCTTGTTATTATTATTATTATTATTATTATTATTATTATTATTATTCAGATTCGCTGTGGTTTTTGCTGTCATAAATTGACGATTCGAGTTGTGTTGTGATGAAAAGCAGCTGAAAATAGATATTCTTATAAAAATAGGTCAGAGTTAAAGAAGAAAATGCACGCTGATCTAAAGAATAATAGTGATATTATTGAAAGAAGTTACTTAAAACTAAAGGTTCCAAATGCCATCTAACGACACAAATGAAACAAACACTTTATAAAAAGCAATATTATGAAGATGTGATGTTTTGAACATAAATGGATAAAAAAAAAAGGATCCAGGTTGGTGATTTGTTTCGATTCTCTAAACGGAAATACATTTTCTGCTTAGTTATTTCTTGCTAATTAATAAAGAAATCAATTAGCAGTTAATTAGAGACTGCTTTGGTTTTACTGTGAGAAATATGATCATTATAATCATTAATTTAGTTTATGCATTGTCATAACTCCACATAGTTCCTTAATTTAGCAGTGACCAGAATAAAAATGGCTTAATTGTTGGAAGAACAAGTTTGAAAGTAGGAAACCGTCGGTCTGGAAGGAAAATAAAGTTTTCTTTCCGTGTGATCGATAACAGATCATTAGAGCGAGTTATTTCCAGCGACTGTGTGTCTCTTAGAATGAAGCAAAACAATGAAAAACAAGCAATAATAATAATAATAGTAATAATAGTAGTAATAATAATAATAATAATAATAATAATAATAATAATAACATCAGCTGACCTGAAAACCTCTCAAGGAATAAAATAATAATAGTAATAATTATGTAAGAAAAAAAACAACAATAATAAAAGAATGAATAACTCCGATGACAAAGTCTTTTAAAACATGAGACATTGATATATAAATGACGTTTTCAGTTTTCTTAATTTTGAAAAAAAGGAGACTGTAATATCATAAAAAGGGTAGATATCTTATTCACAAAAACTGAAGGGCATTATCACACAATTGAAAGGATCCAGCTTATTCGTTAACCCTTTGAACTCAACTTGGAATTGTGGTCGCTTTTTTAAGAATTTTGATAACCTTAAAACATCTAATTAAAAAACCAAACATTTTGATTGAATGCAAACGCGAAAATTGTCTTATTAAGCAGCAAACTGGACAAAATATTAAGTCATTCTCTAAGATCATTTAAGTGAATAAAAATCAAGATATAATGTGAACTTTTGCTGGATTATATAATGAGAATATTAAATAAACTTAACTCCTACCTAGGCCGCCTCTTTTGGGGGATCTTAACTCTCATCAGGGAATACAGTGGATATATTCTAATTGGAAGGGATGGATTCATAGGCAGTCTAGTATGGCCTATTAATCCATCCCACGCTGTTAAAATATACCCACTGTATTCCCTGCAGAGAGTTAAGATCCCGCAAAAGAGGCGGCCTAGGTATGACACCATAGTGTTTTTTGATGGTTATGCACACTCGCAAAATGGTAAATATACGTAGAGTGAATATATACTCTCTCTCTCTCTCTCAGTTTCTACCGGGACATTGGCCCAGCGGTTAGAGTGTTCGCCAATGGCCCGGGAGACCTGGGTTCAATCCCAGGTCGAGTCATACCAAAGACTTTAAAAATGGAACTTGATACCACCTTGCTTAACACTCAGCATTATAAGGTACGGTTCAAGGGTAAAGTGGAGCAATCCTGGGAATGGAGTAGCGCCCTCCCCTACACCTTGGTGTAGTAGCTATCGAAAAGGGTGCCTTCGGGTCACCCTCGACTATGGTCGCTAACTTTACTTTTATATGTGTGTGTGTGTGTGTGTGTGTGTGTGTGTGTGCATATGTGAGTGTGTGTGTGTGTACAGTGTGTGAGTTCCTCAGTGTGTAAGTATGTGTGGGCGTGTGGGTGTGTTTGTGTGCGCATGCACCCCCAAATGTTTGCCAATAACCTGATGTGTATATTCTACACCCTGAAACAAACGTTTATATAAAATTTCAGTACGCTACTTACATCATTCAAACGATAAACATATATCAAATATTGTTTGAAGTGCCGGACGAATTAATTCTAGTTCACGTTCAAACGTGACTTCAAACGTAGCCTCGTGACACTGTCTTAATTTTCCCTCTTATTTTATTTTCTACTTTATTTTCCTTTCTTTTCTTATATATATATATATATATATATACATATATATATATATATATATATATATATATATATATATATATATATATATATGTCTGTATGTGTAAACATATATATATATATATATATATATATTGAATAGCGTGATGAAGTAATAGAGTAAAAGTTTCTCTAAAGAAGATATTTATCAATGTCTACCGATTTTTTTTAGGTTGGTCGATTATTTCATTGTAATTTTTTTTTATCGATAAGGGGTAGAAGCAAAAACGATCAAATAAATGAAAAAAAAAAAAATGGGGAAAATGAAGTCAATGTTCAATATAGAAGATTGAATAAAGTATTGGAGAAAGGTTTACATATTGGAAAGAAAATGTAAGGGAACAATAAAAAAATGAAAGAAATTAAATCAAGGACCAGAGAGGAAATCATTTTGAAAGGATATATCGACTTGAAAGTATGAATTAGCGGGCGACATATAAAAGGAGAAATTAAGGAAAAGGAGGGATATAGTTTTGAGTTCATATAAAAACAATGAATCAAGGGAATTGAGTAAAAGGAACCAATAGAAGAAAAAAATTGAAATATTTGAAAGAAGTCATAAATGTACGGAAAAAAAAAATGACGAAGAATAATAGAGAAGCCATTTTGAAAGAAATTGTGTAAGATAAAATATATGAAAAACATAAAAATAGAAGCCAAGTGAAAGTAAATAGGCTGGACTTCAAAGTAAATGTTAATAGATCAGTGAAACATGATTGAATAGTAAATAAAGAAACTTAATTTATATTAGCTTATTCTATAAGATGACTACATGTCCCTCGTAAGAAATACTTTATGACATATTTTCGAAGTCTTTGTTTATTGCTTTTATAGTTTTAGTTTTTTCTTCGCTAGTCTATCTTCAAAACTAAACATATCATTTTAACCACTGAGTTTTCATGCCACGAGTAAATGGTGGAAATATAGCGAACGCAAGTTTTATAATATTCCAGTATTAAACATCGTATCCTAATTGATTTTAATAATAAAATGGCAGAGATGTCAGTTTTTCATTAGATTTCCAGTTCTGACTTCTTTGCAATGCCTTTTGAAACTGTTCTATGTTCACCAATAATATTGTTTTTGTGATTTTCCCTTTTCACTTAAAAATTCTGGTATTTTTTCTCTTCCGGAAATTATATTTTTGGATAGAGAACTGTACGCCTTTTCACTTTCAGTCGACGATATTTTGACCACTTTTCTTTAGTCTCATGAAATTTTTCTTCTTCCAGATTAGATTTTTCTGGTAGCTGATTCTCTTTTCTGTTTCTGTTGAATAATTCTGAGAATGTTGGTCAACAGAATTTCTTTTATAGTCCTAAAGCTCTGAAACTCATCATAATGTGAGAATATTAACATTTTTAAGGGAGAAAACTGCATTCTTCTTTAAATAAAGGCAATCTAGGCAAAATTGTTTATATCATGTCTTGTTAAGGATTAAATCTTTTTCAGCCTGCTCATATCTATCTATCTATCTATCTATCTTATCAATAAGTCAATCAATCAATCAATCAGTAAAAGCTGAACAGTAAAGCAAATCAAAAGGAAGAGTGGATAATTTGAAATCTGAAATTTCATAGGAAAAATATCGAACACGTAAGTTTAAGAAATCAGAATACTACACGCCCGAGTATTAAATGTAGAAACGAAAATATTTTTTGTGAAAATATCAAATACACACAATATGAAAGCCGTTGAGTACGGCAGCGTAAACGCAGTGATAGAAAATTTAAATAGATTAATTTATGTACAATATTAAATCTTATTTCATTGAAAACAGGTGTTCGGGCACCCAGTGATTATCGAACTAACACTATTTGTAACATGATGCGAGGTTACTTTGTCAATTTCTATAGTACGACAAGGCACCTTTTATTCTTTGAATCATTATTATTAGAAAATCTCTAAAATGAGGTATACTTTCTTAGCAATCCACAAACCATAATTATTAATAATTAGAAAAAAAAAAGAAAAAAGCCCACAACAGTTAATAAACAATAGAATTCCAGATTTATGAGGATAGTTTCATTATTAATCCTCACTTTGGAAGATTTGATGCCATTGGGATTTTTCGAGTTTCTTCAAATAAATTCACAGGAAAGAACTCAATTGATTGCTTTCGACTATTGACCCTATTTTCGGATTTAAAAAAAATCGATATAAACTGACAGACAGGTAAACAAGTTTAGTGAGAGTGTATGAGGTTGGTTCCTTTGAGGGATAGATAGGTAGAATGAATCTTATCTGAATAAGCAGATACTCATAAATTGAGAGATAGACTTACAGATAGAGACACATATGAGCGTGGGCGTGTGTTCGGTTTTCTTGGTTGGGATAAATAAGTCCTAAGTTTGATAGATAAAATCCGATATAAACAGTTAACCGGTTTAACGCACATAAATGTGTGCGTATATGAATGTGTATAATAAGCAAAACATAGATAAATAAAAATAGAACGAGATTTCCTACTCTGTCAAAAATCTTATAAAATTATTTGTTACAAACCTATGTAATCAAAAGATTGCAAGTCTTAATTTTCTTGTTTTCTCCTAATAATTATCCTCGATTTTCCTGCAAAGCACTAAATTGTGCGAATTTTTATCAAATCACATTTTGAAATTTTTTTCTCAAGGTTTTTGAAGTGTGTAAATTACTGTAGTGATTACAAACATAACCTTTCCCGATGGTTTAATGGACAAAGTGCATGATTATTGTCTCAAAGTGAAAGAGTTCAAACTCAAGTTGCCCTTTTGCGTTTACATTCACACTAATCCCATCAGAAAAGATATGAACCCCCTTTTTCTCCGAAGCTAGGGGTTAAATAGTAACATTACTGTTCTTATATAGCTTTGGCATTAAATAACCCATAAAGGTTGATATGTCATTAATCAAAGAAACCAAAACTAACTTTTTTCTACATTTCACTTTAATTTCTTCCTTTTCTCAGGATTTTCATTCATAAAAAAATATTTGAGGCGAAAAATATTTAATCTTAAAAATATTTTGATTAATTTTTTCTTCACCGATGTTTATGGCTTCTAATCAGAATATTTTACTTTTTAAGTTTAAATCAAAATCTCAAAAAAGTTAACAAATAATGTTCCTGTTAATCAGCAATACAGCGTTGAATAAAAAAATAAATAAATGCGATAAATATTACAGTTTAACTGATTAATCACAGCACACGTGGTCACCTCATCTATTAATGCATCATCCATGAAAAACGAGTTCCTGTGGCATATGGTTTTGAGTTCGAGAAAAATAAACAACTTCTTATTTATTCAATATTTATATTATTTAATTTATTTAACTAGTGCATAGATTAGATCGAAATGAAAACTCTTTTGAGTACAATAACTTGATAATTTCTCGACGAATTATTTTCTGGCGTCTTTTTTTAATGTTAATAGACGTACATAGTTTTCTTTGTAAGTCATGGATTACCTATCCATAAAAGAACGAAAAATGTATAAAAGTAAGAACTGTTACTTTAAAATTCATCTACTTACCTAATCCTTAAAAAGTTTAAAACTAGTATAACAAAGATATTAAATAGAACGCTATTATCATTAATTTCGACGAGTAATTTGTTTCATTTTTCGATGTTTGTTAATCATAATGGACTCTCGCCATCGATATACGTCAACTACAACAGTAATGGTAGGAAATAAATCAGAACCTGTTTAGAGTGAAATTCAAAAAAAGATCTGCTTTGTCCCAGAGAAGCGATATCAAAAGTCGCAGCTACCCAAACAACTGAGCCTCGAAGAACAGTTACTTTGCTAAAACTGAAAACTGATGTGGTAATCTTTAATTTAGTCGTAAGTATTATCTCCTGTAAACTTCATTTAGAATTATTTTTTTAAATATCATATGTCACTTAGACAATTCATCTATGATATCTTTAAAACAGTAGAGATCGAAAATTGATTAGTCTGATAAGCTAGTAAAATAAAGACGAAGTGATTACCAGACAAATTATAAATAATAATAACAACTGGATGAAATAGGTCATCCATCGAGATCCCTACAAAAAACTGAAAATTGACCGTACTGACAGAAAGTATATCCACACACCGGGAATCGATCATAAGAAATATGAGGATCATTAAATAAGTTTCCAGACTTTTTTCGTATGGCCACTTTTATTGATAGTACACACATGAAACTCTAGTCCCCTTCGAAGTAATCTCCTCTGGCTGCAATGCACTTGTTGTACCGTTCCAACAACTTCTGGAAGGACCCATGGAAGTCCTCTTGTGTGAGCGTGTCAATGACCTTAGTCACAGCCTCTTTCATCTCCTCAATTGTCTCATAACGATAGCCTCTGAGCTTAGGGAATAACCAAAAGTCACTGGGAGCAAGGTCTGGACTACAGGGATGATGAGGAACTGTATTGATGCCCATCTTGGTCAAATAGACTGTGACAAGGATGGAGTTGTTGACTGGTGCATTGTCCTGCTGGAAATGCCACTGACCCGATTGAAGAGTGCAGGCCTCTTCCGACAGAATCTCTTCCTGAACTCTCTTAAAACCTCAACATAGTAACCCTAACCCTAACCCTTTGGCCAATCAACTCAGGTTTATTTACTTTCTTACTCCTCCTACACCTCTCATCATCCCTCACAGACTCCCTACCTTCCTTGAATCTCTTATGCCGTTCAAAAACTGATTCTCGATTCATGCAAGATGCTTCAAAAGCAGTCTAAAGCATTCCATACGTTTCTGTGACTTTTTTTCCAAGTTTAAAACAGAATTTTATTGCATATCGTTCTTCTAAAGTGTCCCCACGTCCAGATTGCATTTTTGAAATTCACCAGCTGTGACAATCAGGCTTTAGTAGGCTGTATTCCAATTGCTGCTGTATCTGTTCATTTGAACCAGAAATCATAAGATTTAGTCAGTCATAAGATGTATAGCAATAACCTACTGAATTTTCAAGAGTCTACGATAATATTAAATGCCTGTAAGAAAGTCTGGAAACTTATTGAAAGCCCCACGTAAAACACATGAAATTCTCTATACAAACACGCATTCCAGACCAAAAGGACCGACAGTTTTAATTAGCAAAGAGAAAAGAACTGGATATGTAGTGGATTTTGTCGTCCAGCAAACCAAAAAATAAAAGAATGCGAAAACTGGGAAATAACTGAGCCTCACCAGAAAACTGAAAAAGTTGTGGAATCTGAACAGTGACGGTGATATCACTAATATATAGAGAATGTGATAAGTCCCTAAAAACCTGGAAAAAAGACAGGGATAAATGGATAATAGAGAGCATGTAAACCACATCATTTTTAAAAATCAGCAAAGATACGTAGAATAATCTTGGACATCTGGGGATACTTACACTCACTGATTCTCTAGTGAAAAAGAAATCAGTTAGATCCGATGTGAAAAAACTCAAAAGGAGTATAATAATAATAATAATAATAATAATAATAATGAAAAGCGGAAAATGGCGAATAACGGAAGGTATGGAACTACCAAGCCAAGAAAACATCAAAACGCCCGGAGAAAAAGAAACTTACAAGTACTTGGGAATATTGGAAGCGGACTCTATCAAACAAGCGGTGATGAAAGAAAAAATAAAGAAGAGTAACTCAGAGAACGAAAAAACTAATCGAAATCAAATTATATAGCAGAAATTTAATCAAAGGGATAAATACTTGGGCTGTCCCACTTGTAAGATACTCGGGATCATTCTTAAAGTGGACACGAGAAGAACTTTAACAAATGGACCAGGAAACAAGAAAACTCCTGATAATGCATAAGGCTTTACATCTAAGAAATGACATAGACAGTGTATATGTCTCAAGAAAAGAAGGAGGAAGAGCATGCCCCATGATTGAATATAATATCGATACCTAAATAAGACGTCTAGAAGACTACATATGAAGAGCAAAGAAAGACTGAATACAGTGACAGGAAACATCACAAACAACAAAAGCCTCCATGGAACAATAATATCTAGAAAGCAAAAATGGGACGAAAAACAATTATACTGATATTTCAAGCGACAAACAAGCAACATTTCACACTAGAGGATCTTAACGTGGTTAAGAAAGAGAAACCTTAAGAGAGAAACTGAATCTCTTCTAATAGTAGTACAAAACAACGTCACATGGAAAAAATACGTACAAGCAAAAATTGATAAGACACAACAGAATAGCAAGTGTAGGTTATGTGGTGATAGGGACGAAAGAAATGCAGTAAATTAGAAGAAAAAGAGTACAAGACTAGACATGACTGGGCGGGGAAAGTGATCCATTGGAAGTTATGCAAGTGATATATGCACAACCCAGAATCCGTCCTGAAGAATAAGACGCACACAATTCTGTGGGATATTGAGATACAAACGAATCACCAAATCTCGGCCAGACGACTAGGCTAAGTGATTTTGAAAAACAAAAAAACTTACTAAATTGTGAACTTTGCTGTCCCGGTTGACCGCGGAGTAAAACTGAAAGAGAACGAAAAGAAAGACAAGTATCTAGAGCTTGCTCGAGAACTAAAAAGAAAACAGTGGAACATGAAAGTGACGGTGATAAAAATTGTGATTTGTGCTCATTTGAAATCCCCAAAGGATTGGTAAAGGGACTAGGGGACTTGGAAATAAGTGGACAAGTATAGACCATACTGACAACAGAATGTCTAAGATCAGGTAGAATACGGAGAAGACTCCTGAAGACTTGAGGAGACTTGCAGTCACTCACTTCAGTAAGAAGCCATCACCTAACTCTTGTGTGAAAAACTCTCAAAGGAGTTATAATAATAATAATAATAATCGACACCAACTGAAAAATAGGGTGTTCCGGTGGTGTAATGGTGAAAGCGCTGGACTGCGGAATCGTCGTACGCGAGTTCTAATTCCAGTTGCGCTATTACATTCACTTTCGGAAAATAAGTTTGGGAAAGATATGAACCTCCTTATCCTCCCATTGATGGGTTGAATAGTACCTCAAATGTCCTTCTAAAAGGATGGATTTGGCATTAAATAACCCTAGAAGGATGACATGGCATTAAATAACAAACAAGCTGAAAAAACGGACTAGAGAATACAAGAATATTATCCACAATTATCTTAAGAGCAATCCTACACAAGAAGGATATAGAAAAGGAATTATCGAAATTTGTTCAGAATCCGTTAAATTTAAGACAACTAGCCATAAACCTGCTGATCATGCTTGGATGGTTTTAAAGAAAGGTTGGCCTTTTCACCTTGCGGTAGAAGAAATATATGAACAGGTAAATCTCAAAAATACGCTAAAGATGAACATGCTGTTCGAATCGAAACGCGGAAATAGCAAAACACCAAGAAACCTTGCACTACAACATCAATGTTATCACAAGAAACCAGAATCAATATATAGTTGTCAAAAAAATCCTGACAGAAAAGAAGACTGCAAAATCATCACTCAAGAATCAGAATTAAAAATTTTTTCGGAATAAACCGAAAAGGTAAATAAATTATTAAAAAATATCCCAACGGACAACGTTACTGAACTAAACAAGCTAATTTATGCAAGCGCAAAACTAGTCAAAGATAGAATTGTTATCCCCCCAAGGAACCTGAACCGAAATTTTAAAAAAAACCTTGATGGGAAATTAGGATAGAAGGGCAAGTTAATAAATTACAAGTGAAAGAGCTAAGGAAGGAAAAATACACACGGATACATAAGAAATAAAAGACAAAAGAAAACAGCAGACAATACAAGTCGAAGAGATAAATCAAAATATATCAGTGAAAGAAGGGAAACTCAAAAGATACCAAGTTAGTGTCAAATAAAGTAGGATGTTCTAAAATAATTAAATAAAATTCAACCAATAATTTGGCTGAGAATGCACAAGGACAAACCAATAACCGGATACACAGAAAATAAAACAATTTTGGAAAAGAATATGCGAACAGAAAGGATATGACAAAAAAGCCAAGTGGATAAAGAACATAAAAAAGACTTACAAAGACTTGAAGAAAGCACTGTGGCTAAAAGTATACTGGACTGGCTTTGAGAAATATTAAAGAAAGAGAAAACAACAGCCTATGATGACATACATGGATTGTGGTTTACAAAAAGCACGTTCTTCAATGATAGATTGGCACTGCAACTGAGTAAATACCTGAAAGACGAAAGCATGGATGATGAAAGAGAAAACGACCGTGATGCAGAAGGTCCATCAAAAAGGAACAATCCTCAGCAACTCTAAACGAATAAAATGTTCCCTTAGACATATATCTCTCGTCTGATACTATTTCTGATTGAAAGAAAGGGTGCCACAAGGGAAGAAGAGAAACAGATGACCTTCTAGATACAGATGAGTACATCCTCAAGAAGGTTAATCAGAAGAAATTATTCACTAAGTACATTGATGATATCAAGCTATTCACAGAAAATAAAAAGAAACTCGAGAATCTTAAACAAGCAAAAAGAATATTCAGCCGGATTATAAGAATGAAATTTGACATGGGAAATGTGAAACGTTGTTAATAAAAAGTATGAAAAGAGATTCAACGGAAGAAATAAAACTGTCATATGAGAAAAGAATCTGAACTCTTACAGAGAAGGAAAACTGCAAATACTAAAAAATATTGGAAGCGGACAACATCAAACAGACATGTAAGAAAATAAGAAAAGAGAATCTAAAAAGATAAATTTTCTCGAAACCTAACCTTACAGCAGAAATCTTAACAAAAGTATAAATGCCTTGGCAGTCCCCCTGGTAAGATACTCATGACAGTTCTTAAAATGAATAAAGGAGGACCTCAGACAAATTAACCAAAGGACAAGGATATTGATGGCCATACACATTTTGCTTTACATCTGATACAATAGACTCTATGTGTTAAGAAAATAAAAAAAAGAAGAGGAGTCACCTGCATTGAAGATTGCGAAGATTCATCAAAAAAAGGATTCGAGGAAAACATAAAAAATCAATGAAAGTCATTTTACAATTGCTTGTAACGGCATTGGTAACATTAGAACAAACAGAAAAAAGCAACAAATACTAGGAAATAGAAATGGGAAGAAAACAACTGTATAGATATCTTATTCGCCAAATTGGCAAGATTTAACACGAGAAGACCAGGACATGTCAGCAAAAGGGAAACCCCACGGGGGAAACTGAATCTCTGTTAATAGCAGCATAACACAACGCCATATGAACTGATTATATTAACACGAAAATGATAATATTCATCAGAATAACTATTGTATGTTATATGAAAGAGACGAAACAGTTAATCTCATAATAAGCGAGTGCAGCAAACTAGCACAAAAAGTGTTCAAGACTAAGCATGACTGGGTAGGAAAGGTGATCCACTCGGAATTGTACAAGAGATTAAAATTTGTCAATTCTATGTGCACAAATCAAAACCAATCAAAAATAATGAGATGCTGAGAATTCTCTGAAATTTAGAAATGCAAACAAATTACTAAGTCCCGACCAGAAGACTATACAGAGGGTTCATTAAAAACTAAAAAGAAGTTGTAAACGAGCGGATATCGGTAGCGGTAAACCACAGAATAAAAATAAAAGAATGCAAAAAGGTAGAAAAATCGTTTGACCTTGCCAGAACAAAAGAAAGTGTTGAAAATGAAGTGTTACTAATTATAGTTGGTGCATTTGGAACTGTCTCTAAACGCTGGGAAAAAAAACTGTTGTAACAGGAAATCAGAATAAGAATAGAAACATCCAAACGACGAAATTTTAAAGACCAGCTGGAATACTTAGAAAAGACTTGGAGAAATGAAAAGAGTTACTCTTACTCAGACTCCAGAGAAAGACCACTAGCTAACGTTGGTGTGAAAAATCGCAATGAAAAAATTTAAGTTTGACCATACGAACAAATGGTAGATGCACAACCCAGATTCTATCCAGGAAAATGAGACACACAAACACCTCTTAGATTTCCAGATACAAACGAATCAGACGACGAAACCTTATAATAATCAACAAAAAAAGAGAGAACTTGCAGAATTGTGGATTTTGCTGTCCCTGTAAACCACAGAGTAAAACTGAAAGAACGGGAAAAGAGGGATAAGTACCTGGACCTTGCTAGGGAATTGAAAAAACTGTGGAATATGAAAGTGACGGTGATACCAATTGTAATTAGTGCTCTTGGTACAGTCACCAAAAGATTAGAACAGGGACTGGAGGACTTGGAAATAACTAGACGGGTGGAGACTGTCCAAAATACAGCATTGTTGAGATCGGCCAGAATACTGAGAAAAATCCTGGAGACTTGAGGAGACTGGTTGTTTCTCAAACTCCAGTGGAAAACTATCAGTGTTAGCTGATGTAAAAAAAACTCCCTAGGAGTAAAATAATTGTTGATAATTCTTCGACAGTAGAATGACTGAAAGCTTGTTCGGTAGTCTGAACCTCTTTTTTCCCTTCCTGCTGGTGTCAAGGAGGTTCAGTTGTTCGACGTATATTTATCATGGAATTGATTCTTCTCAACTTTCCAGATAGTGGAATGAAATGTGTTTATTAAATGAAGACGTTTATACAAACGTGTTTACCAATGGAGCACTTTTAGTTTGCTGTGCTTCTAAGTATGTACATAGTCAGCTCTGTAAAGTAATCCTCTCAAGAGTTAAGAAATAAAGATTTTGGAAAGAAGCCATAAATCTGTCAGTAACATCGTGACTTTACATCTATTTGGGGTCAATAAAATAAGTCGCAGTGTTGCGCAGAAGAAATCGGTGGAAATAATCACGGATAGTTTTGACATCCATGTGTACCCTTGGGTAAAAATCATTGATTTAGTTGAGCAATCACGCTGTATGTGATGTTGTCTATTCTGAAAAAGAGGCGGGTTGTAAGCGATATATATTCACCACCTCACTCGGGCAAATATGATACAGGATCCAGTTTAAAATGAGAAACCTTTACGCATATGTATGGCTAGTAATAGAAATAGTTCTGTTTTATAGGCAGTTCATTTTGCGATGCCTTAGGCACCAAAGAATTGTCCTTATCTTATACTCTTTAAATGCGGTGAGAAGTTGGTTACCTTCCCCTTGGAATAAGACGAGTTCTTTTTTTGTTTCTTTGAAAAAGACCTAATGGCTAATCTGACTCACCAAGTAAAGTGCAAATCGAAATAAAAGATGAAGATAAAATTATAGAGGATAGAAAATATGAAGGGAAAATTAGTTAAATTTGAGAAAAAATCTTTACAAAAGTCTTTTTTCAAATAAGTAGAAGCTTCTGCTTGAAATCAGCGTTGTAACTGCAAGATTAGAAATCTACATAAATATATAAAAAATTTAAAATTAGAATTCGAAAAAAAGAATTATAATCTCTTTCCTAATACATCAGCAAATTATCAGGATATCTTATATCATTTAGATATTTAAAATAACTGCGAGATTTCTGCGGTTATAGACTCTACATATCGATTTAAGATATTCATAAGATATTCAACACTTTGATCCAAAGCAGACCGCATACATACTATACTCTAATCGTAGCTAATTTTGCCGATATTTACATAATCACAATACACACGCACGTATTTGGGTGTGTAGAAATACAGCCCCACTGATCGATGATGCCAATTTGTGACTTAGGTTCATTAAGAGCACGATATTTTAGTTCTTTTTAGACACTTATTGTAGAACCTGAGCTCAAATTAATCAATATATGTGATCATGTACAGTAATCCAGCAATAGTCCGTTTAATTTTGAGGAAATAGAAACAAATATACAAAATGTTGCAGTTTTATTTTCTGTTTGAATGTTAGATAAATTCTGAGAAAATATGTGCAAAGAACAAAGCAATATTCATTATTGAATAAATTCATTGTTGCTCTAATAATTTCGTTAAAAAACGAATATTGGGCTTAAAATAAGCAAAAGTTTAAAGCTGACACGAAGCAGAATGAAAGAATTGATCTGCATAAAGCCATCGATTACTACAGATTATTTACATTCGTCAAGGTACCTGAACTATTCATCTATTTTGAGCCCAGTCAAACATCTAGATTTCCACTGGTTTTAAGACTTTTTCTGGTGATTTTCTAGTTTTAGGGATTGTTTTAACTTGAAAAACCCCGATAACATTCTATTTTAACTCCCATTTAGCTCTTGTACTGAGTAGGTTTTGACAACTAGTCACACATACCAAAACACACATAGATACACATATGCACACATACAAACAAGCTCACATATAAGTAAACATTTTATAAGTAACAATGTCTGGTATTTTTGGTAATTTTGTATAAACAACGCAAATATTAATTAAGATTGTTTTTAACTTCTAAACTAAATTCCAAAAATATTTTGGGTAATTTTTGTAGTTATCCAAACATTTTACCACTGTTAAAAACGTCTTTATTTTGTCTTTTGCACGATTGACAAAATCAATAATTTAACTCTGCCTAGATATTTTCATCAAGTTTCAAATTGAGTTTCTATGCATGCCTTTGCTGGGAATATTCCTTTGTCTTTCCCATACGGTATTCTTGAGTTAATGTTATAAAAACAAAAAATCTACAAAAGATTAAGCAATGGTACCCAAAGTGTCTAAAGAGAGAACCTTGTCCATTCCTTTAGTCACTATATAATTGGATGTTTTGAATATCAGAAAAGATCTGTAAGAATCAAATCCTAACACTTTCCTTTTTAAAAATCTGTTTAACCTTTTGTGGTATAACGAATAATGATGTGTTGGTGAGGGAAACTTATGAATCTGCAGCAAGTCTTCATCTTACGACGATCATATTAATGGTTTTCTCTTTTCAGGAGACTCAAAAACGTATCCTCTAAGTTGGAAAGATTAAGAAAAAATGTGTTAAAAAATTCACGTTGAATTGATATGAATAAGAAGTAAGAAAATATTCCATTTCAGTCTCAGAAGAAATTACAACAAATATGGCCTTATTTGTCCCTCTACAATAGAGAACTAATGTAGTTGGGAGGAAATAAAAGGTGTGGAAAGATTTACAGTTTTGGCTGTAAAGAATTATTATATCGGATGACGATCCCCGGAGATATCAGCTCTAAACTAATCTTTTTTTTTTCAAATTTTGTGGGAAAATATTGAAATATGAATATAATAAACTAACAAATTACATACTACATAACCTGAACTTCGCCAATAAAGAGAAACCCGAAAAGAGAAATAAAAATTAATCGCAGAACAAAATAAAAAAATGCCATAAGAAGTAATTATGTCAAAGAATACTTGATAACAAGTATGAGAATAGCAATTGTAGCTTATACAGTGACAAAAATAAAACAGATAATTACGTAATTGAAAGCGTCAAACAAGTAAAACACGAATAGAAGACAAGGAACAAATGAGTAGGAAAATGATCCACTGGGAATTGTGCAAGAGACAAAAATTCGGTACCATACAGACAAATAATAAAGATACCATTCAGATTCTGTCCAGGAAAATGATGCGCATCGAAAGCTCTGGGACTTAGAGATACAAACTAATCACCCAATTTCAGCCAGAAGACCAGACATTGTGTTATCTAACAACCCCACCCCCCAAAAAAAACAGCAATGCCTGGTCATAGGGTTAGCTCTTAGGTCACTTTCGAGTACGGTCACCAACTTTACTTACTTATATATGATAGAAAAATGTAGAAAATTGGATAAATCAAACACTTAACTCCGATTCAGATGCGTGATATTTCGTTCTTTTTATTTCATCAAACTTTTTCAAACTGAGACCGTTTTCTGATTGAAAAAAAGTAGAGAAGGGTTTAAAGCCAAATGTATCAGTTTTTATTAAAGATTTTTTCTTGTGAAAGTGGAGGTAGATTTTAGGGAGCCGCTAGGAAAAAAGTAGAGAAGGGTTTAAAGTCAAATGTATCAGGTTTCATTGAAGATTTTTTTAAAAATCGTTAATGAAACGTGATATTTTTTAATTTAAACATTTCCCTACTTCTTTCCATCAGCTCGCTAAAATCTATCACTACTTTCACAACAAAAAATCTTTAATGAAACCTGATATTTGACTTTAAACCCTCTCTCTTCTGTATCGGAGTTAACTGTTTGATTCATCCAACTTTCCACATATTTCTATCATACCCCTACAATCTATCATTACTTATATATATATATATATATATATATATATAGAGAGAGAGAGAGAGAGAGAGAGAGAAAGAAAGAAAGATATATTTGATTGATGGATTGTAACTGTATTTTTCAAAAGATAATCAAACAAGTACATGCTATAAATAAACTGGCTGATCAAGAAAATAATCGTGGGATAATTCGGTTTGTTTGAAAAGAATAACCACATTTCCACAAAAATAAAAATTAAAGTTATTGTCTCTGAAATTATATTAATGCTTAGAATTGGTTTTATGTTAGAAAAAATAATGATTTTCAAAATACAATCCTCTGAAACGTAAAATCCTCCCAAATATTTGTTAAAGACTTTCTATGTGACAGCCATATGTGACATTTCTCACAAGTTGGCTGTCATTATTTCTTAGAATTTTTTAACATGTCGAAACTTAAACGCCGCAGGGAAAACATATGTGAATGGTTTTAAGTGTGTTCAAGATTTTTATTAACAGATAAAAAAAATCTGTTTTTCTTTTTTCTCACAATAGGGTTTCGGTTTCAACTTTATCAGTGCTTTGTGTTCGAAAGCATTTAGTAACTGTCTTTTTTTCTTACTGAAAACACTTCATGAAGATAGAAATTATTTCTATCGTATGATTTGTGAGACTGATTCGATATATATGATGAATAATCTAAATCTATATTCACAAAGCCTAGTTTAGTAGAAGCCACAGCCAAATGGTATGAAATTATAGAGATTTATATTATGAATATGTAGGGTGAATTTTTTTGTCCCCTATGATTATATATGTTGGCAGTTATTCTTGGGTAAACCAGCACATCACTACAGTTAGTTGTATAATGCCATGTCATTAAGCCAAGAGCAGGATATCAGATTGTGACAAGAATTAAAGGTTAAATGGACAGTGATATTTTACATGTATGTTTACGGTATCAGTTTAGGGTGTATAAATTTGTTGAATGATTAAATTTATTTATGAAAAAATTAATTCGTAAGTAAAATTTCAGAAATAATTTTCAAGCCAATCAATTCCTCTAATTTGATTTTTAAATAATCTTATTTCATTAGTAAAAAGAAATATATATTTTTTAAAATGATAAGATGACTGAAAACCTTTTAAGCAATTCTTATGCCAGAGTAATAATATTGGTACTGTAGCGCACACTTTAGCAATGATAATAAAAATATCATCGTCATGTTTACTGCTTGCAAGGATTACCTTGACTCTCTCTCGACATTTGTTTTGATCTTCCATTGCTTCCAGCAGATCTTCAAGACTACATCCTGTGTCCCAACAGAGCTTTTTTAGATAAGTTCTTGTGGGTCGGCCAACACTTGCATGTCCGTATGAAGGGGTCATTTGGAGAACGTCGCTTATGAATTATTGTTTATTCCTTCAGCAGTGACAAACATGTCATGTTTCCATCTCTAAAACCATCCAAATAGATGGTTTTAGAGATGGGTGGTAAGTGTCTATTCTGTTGCTTTTTTTATGGGATGTTGCCTACAGGATTAGTTCACATTAGCTCGCAGAATTCTTGTGCATTTCCCGTCAAGCTTTTTCTCTATACGCTTTGTCAGCATCCATGGGATGCATCCACATATTAGAATAGACCCAACCACTGCTTGGAAGAAATTCCGTTTTAAAACGCCATAAAATGAGAGACAATATTACAACAATTTTTCAACGATCCCATATCCAGATTAATAAAAAAAAAGCCCTACGTTAATAATGTGACACTATGTTGGACATTCGTTGTGTTGGTGTGTGTGGGTGCCAGTCAGAGAATCCCTCTATCTGCCTCGGAGCCAAACCCACACAATGAGCCTGCGCACGAGATCTCCCACAAGACCGGAAGGACGAGGGAATGAAGGTCCAAGAGAAGGTCAGTCAGCAGAAGGGAGCAGCAGAGAACAGTCGAGAAAGGAGAGCAGGAGGCTATCAGGAGATGAAATCAGGTTAGAGAAGAAAGAAAAGTAGGAATCAGAAAGACGACTTCTAAGACCTGTTGACTTACAGAGGCCGGGTTGACCAACGCGTGATGACAAGTCAGCCTTGTTTGTGGCTCTGTGAGAATTTGCTCTCGAGTACACGCTCGTGTTAGCTCACAGAATCCACCAAAAGTGTCATAAACTTCTCCCTTCCTTGTGCTTGGAGCTGACTGAAGTCCATGTTTGTTTGTTTGTTTGTTTGTTTGTTTTTTCTTTTCTTCCACCCTCTCGGTTGTGTTTTGTGTGTCCGTTATGAAATGTGTAATACCCCTAGTCGGAGATGAGACAAACCACTAGACGATCTGATGTCATAGCCATTAGTGGTTTAAGGAAGCTGAGAGAGTGGGCTTGGCCGGCGGGTATTGGCACAATAATATACTCCGCTCAAAGTTTGTATCATAATCTAGACAGGTGAAATTCTATTTTTCACTCATGTAGTCGATTAGGATCAAATCGCTTTGGATAAGATATTGAAATATTTTTACTCTTAAACCTTAACATTCAACATGAATTTAGATCCCGCTAAAAATTTAGAAATACTTGGAACGCCTCTCAGTTTTCAACATTTTTCAAGTTTGTTTAGCAGAAACAATAATTTCAATTCCATTGAAACACTAACATACGAAACCGACTATATAATACAACCGACTATATAATACAACCGACTATATAATCATCTTTCATATGTGCAGTTCCATCAACTTGCTTTTATGGCATTCAAATTCGGTGGTTCCATGTCAATCAAAATAGTCTTCCTCCCCATGGATAAATAGCTTGTGATCATTTGAATCCCATCAGTGTTATTTTTTTCCTTATTTTTTTTCAGTCTTTTTTGTGGTTCTTTCTTCCATGGAACTATTAATCTTGCAGAAATCAATGAATACGCGTGTTGATTCAGGGATTTGTATTTTCTTTCTCTGTTTCTTTTATTTACATTGTAAATTTCATTTTATTCGGTTAAGACGATCTTCCATAGAAATCCAGTATTTTTTGGATGCTTTTTCATTGAAAGAAATCTTTCTTAGAAAGCCAGTATTTTTGTATGATTTTTTTTACGTTTATATGCTTAGTGTTACATTTTGTTTCTTTTTTCTTTTTCTTTTTTCCTTTTGACGTTCAAAATTTTTTTTTGTTTGAATTGTTGATTCATATCTTTTATCATTCATTCTTTCTTTTCGTCCTTTTATAAAATAAACTCTTCTTTCTTTCTTTCTTTCTTTCTTTCTTTCGCTTTATTTTTTAGAGTATTTTACTTCTTTTTTTTTGTTTTTATTTGAATGATTTCTTATTTTTTTCTTTCGTAAAACCTTTTCTAGCGTTTTAGCTTTTTTCTTTTTTTTCTCTCTTTTTGATATTCACGTCTAATTTTCATCAGTTTCCGTTTAAATCTTTCATCATTCTTTTCTCTCCGCCATTCTTCTATGTTTCTCTTATTTTTCCTCTTCCTCATTTTCCTTTATTTCTTCTTATTCTTTTCACTTTATTTTCTTTTTCTTTTATCTCGATATTTACTTAAACTACCATTTTGCCATTCTTCAAAACTCACCATTTTTTCAATTTTCCAAATTCTTCAACAAAGTTAAGAATCTTTTTCTCTGAATTTCTTTGCTTTTTTTCTTTTATCAGCTCTTATCGCTATTCTTTCAGGCAGCCTATCAATCACAAAGCATTCGACTTTTCTATTTCTTTGAGTCTATTTTTATCACTGAAAAAATAGGTTATTCAACACGGTTTTATGTCATGCCTCATTGTGGCGTCTATCAAAGACTGTATTTGGGCGCGAACAGTAGGAAGACGTTTAGTTCTTGTAAATCAAAACGTATTCGATAATCTCAATGTCCACATTTACTATGACCTTGTGTCACATACAAATTTACATGAATAAATAAATGACGCGTACCATTCCACACTAATTAGCATGTTTAGTGAATTAATCTTCACAGAATACATATCTTGATAGCCTTGTTCCAGTTTAAGGTCAGTTTAGATACTATTTGTTACTTACTTTATTTGCCAACTGGTTAGCGACATGAACTTAGATATTTTTTCTACCTGTAGAAAGAAACTCAGTACAAACCTAAATTATTGTTTTACCAATCTTTTATTTAGCAAACGATTTTTAGATGTCATTGTCACAGCACTTGTAGTCGTATACATTTCCTGTGTTTGATATTCTCTATCTATGAATGTTTTTCGAATATAACGTTAGATTCGTATGATACATTCGGTTGAATATCAAATTATTCATACCATTCAAAGTCAGTATATTTGTTTTATAATCAAACGGTTCCCTTTAACAGAACAGAAAAATATAAACGTTTACGCAAGGATCTAATAAGTGGCTGATCGATCAGCGTTAACACTTAATATTCAAACAAGTAAAAACTATAATTTTGAATGCTTATTTTCAAAGCAGTAGGGACGTCCTTACGTCAGACTAAACGAAGAAAAATATTTCAGAATATTTATTATTCACACTATTCATTATTTCAAACTTTCCATCTCGTATCGCATTGTAATCATTCTATGAACCTGTAATCTTACTGATACGTAGAATTTAGATCACTTCAGTTGAATGGTATACATTTTATAGTTGAAGCACTGGTGTAAATTGTCTATTATCAAGGTGTGTCAAAATTATATTAGTTTTATGATTGACTGAGAGTTCATAGGTATACACCTGTGACTTCTCATGTTGGTTAAAGCGTATGTAATTCTCTTTAGATTTTATATTTTGGTATGACTAACTTTTCTAAGACCTTTAAGTACTGAGGTTATGTTCCTCTTCTATCTTGGGTTAATGAACAATTCTGGAATGAAACTGATAATTGTATATTTCAGGGTTCAATTCCCTAGAATCAGACAACACCTTTACAATGCTATTAAACAACAATCTAGTGTGATTTTATTTCCTTCCATTCACAAGATTTTTTGAACACCTTCAGCGACTTTGAATCCCAATTTAAAATAATTTCTTAAAATTTCCAGAAACTCAGTCGTTTAATGCATTTAGTCAACCACTCCACCATGGAGAGAAAAGATCGATTTTGAATTCAGAGTTTCTTTTCGTTGATTCGCTGCTTTACTAAGACTGTTTTATTATTTGACAAAAGTTGGAAGGAGAATAAATGGATTCATGGAGTGAAACGTAAACTTATATAGGATTTTAACTCGAGTCACCATTTAACTTTCCTACAACGATAACCGTTTTCCGATAATGACATAGCCAAAAAAACTCACTGTGACCACTTAAAATTGACTCGATTAACTCAACGTCTATGCTACCCTTAGATATATATACTATACCAATGAAATCAAGCACTCCTTATTTATATAGACAATTATATTATTAATATATAAAAACATAAAAAAATTTGCGGGCGACGGTAGTCGAGAGTGACCTAAAGACTTCTTTTCACTAGCTATTACGCCGAGGTGTTGGGGAGGACGCTACTCTTTTCCCTGGATTGCTCCAATTACCCTTGATTCATACCTTATAATGCTGAATGTTAAGCAAGGTTTATCAAATACCATTTTTTTTAGTCTTAGATATGACTCGACGTGGGATTGAACCCCGGTCTCCCGGACAATTGGCAAACACTCTACCCACGTGACTATATATATATATGGGCAGCATTTCTCCGTTAATGCAAATTTCATTAAACATAATAGACATTTTATGCCTACATATTTTCTTCTGGATCCGTTCGAATTCCCGTATTACTTTTATCGTATTCGGGGGGAATTGATTTAGGTATTGTCCATAGTTGTATGTACCCCTAGTACTTTCTGCCCGACTTTGGGCCATCATCAGTGGAGAATCTATTACAAAAGTGATGTAACTTTTGTTTTAGCAATTTACTACTGTGTAAGGACGTCTTTGCCGTTGAAGATTATGGCGTTTGCTTTTAAATGTAATTCTGTAAATAGTGCCAGTAGCTAAAGACATTTAAGTACATTAGCACTGGTTTAAAAATTTATTCTATTAAGTGCTGGTTGCAGGTTTCTAATATATAGTGGTCGAGAATCTGAAGTTTTTGTTTATTATTTTGATGTTCGAGTATTTTGTGTTGTCGGTGTGAATTTTTCGTAGTTGTGTTGTTGGGCATGAATGTTTTTTTAAATGCTGAGCTATTGAACTTGTGTCAGAAAGGTGCATTGTAAGTCTCCTCGACAGGGTAGTTGAGGTTAAATCAACATATATATATATATATATATATATGTATATATATATATTGTTACAAATATTATTCATTCTTGACTCACACGCACACGCATATTTGTAAGCAATCAGTATTATGCATACTTAAATTTCATTAGTCTACTTCTACGTATGAAGCATTCCAAAATTTACTTTGTAAACAATTTCTACTTGTGCATTCATATATATGTATATCTACATCTATGTGTGTGCGTGTGTGTGAGTGAGTGTGTGTGTGTGTGTGTGTGTGTGTCTGTCTGTGTTCTGGAGTCAAAACATACACTTTAGATATAAAGATGAATAAGATTTTGAACAAAGGTCAGTAAAGAACGAAAATAGCTTTGATTAACAGTAAAGATAGCGTGAACTAATATGTCTTCATGTGTTATACAAAGAATATTGTATGATACTGCAAAGAATAGCACATTATGCTGCTTTGTCACGCAAAGCAGAAAAAAGGAACTGAGTTGTTAACATTTCAGCGAAATTTAAGTCGACTTGTCGTTCATATTTGCAGAGATGGAATTAATATAAACATGGTTAGTTCAAGTGGAAGCCTTTTGCTGATCAGCTGGGATTTTTTTTCAGATTTTCGTGATTATTGATGATATTTCATTCCTTTATTGAAAGACTTAAAATGTCAAGAAGTATTCCTCATTGGAAAAATGAGAGGAGACAGAAGAAAAATCTTTAAAATATGGAATTAAATAGTACAAGAGCAATTAAAAAGGAAGTAGACGACAAAAACTAAAGCAAAAAAAAAAAAAAAAAAAAAAAAGAAAAGTAGATAGTGAAGAAATTTTTATTGGTAGTATGTTGTTCGTGGTGTAGGTAGGGGTTGTGGGTGAATTATTCGGTTCTGTTGGGATTATTCTGAGTTTCGTATCTGATTTTTTTTCTTTTACTTAACCCATTTACCTGTAGAAGCTGTAAAAGGAATTAAGGACGGATGGAAAGAGACAAGGATAGTTTTATACTAAAAATTCTTTGGGGTTTATGACTATTCCGTGGTGTGGAAGTTTTCCTAAACCAGTAGAAATTTTCCCGTTTCCCCGATAAATATATTTGAGTTAGCTTCGGTGAATCATAAGTTTGAAGTTGATCGTGTTTTAAGCAGAGGCGGCTACTAGCAGAAGTCACGGCTGGCTGCTAAGCGCATGGACTTTAGCCAGTAGCCTAGAGAAAGTTCCGTCCAGTTGCAGTGGCAATTTTTTTCTGAGTCAGAATTTCTCTTTGTCACCTGGAAGGCCCTAAAGGGTCTGCCGTCGATCCTAGATAATATTCAGAATTAGGATTACACCTTTTTAAAGAAGCTAGGCATTTTCTTATTTGAAGCATTAGCATAACAAACAAATAAACAAAAAAACGCTTTCTTAGTATTTATACGATGCGTTTTCGGTATTAAAAAAAAGAAGATAAATTAATTCAAAAGTAGTAGTTTCCCAGGAAGCCTCTGTCAGGAAGCGAAATCGGCACACGTTTTTAAAAAAAGGACCTTCCAGATGACAAAGAGAATTTCTTACTCGGTAAACATTTGCCACTGCAACTGGACGGATCTTTCTTTCAGCTGCCGGCTAAAGTCCCGGGGCTTAGCAAACAGCCGTGTCTCTTGCTTGTAGCTGTCTCTGCTTAAAACACGATCAACTTCAAACTTATGAATCACCGAAATTAACTCAAATATATTTCAAAGCTTTGTCAGGAAAACGTTCACACCACGGAATAGACATAAACCCGTAAAAAGTTTTAGTATAAAACTATCTTTGTCTCTTTCTATCCGTCCTTAATTCCTTTTACAGCTTCTACAGCTAAATGCGTTAAGAAGAAGAAAAGAAATCAAATACAAAACTCAGAATAATCCCAAAAGAACCGAACAATTCACCCACAACCACTACCAACACCATGAACAACATACCCTTCTTCTTATTCCCCAAAAAGTTAATTAAAATTTAATTGTAAGTTAAAAGAAAATTAAGTTCCTTATTTCTTGATGAATTGATTTTGGAAGAGGCATGTGTTGTTTGGTGAGACTGTGCTAACACTCCAAAACTTGAAAGACTAATAAATCGCTTAAAGCTAAAGCCATTTAGGGAACTTGTGCAATATGTTACTGTTGTATTCAAAATAATCGAAAGAATGAATTCTTCACGTCTCCATTAGAGTTGTTAGCAAAACATCACCTCATAATTTGTGACAACTAGACTTCCTCAAAGATAAAATAACAATTGGAAATGAGATTTCAGTTTTTGTGTCAGATAAAGCAGACCATAATGAAATAGTTGACAGTGGTCAATGCAGAACAGGACCCCGAAGTTCCAAACATGTTTTGAGTAAATTATAGGAAATAAAACCTTAAAGTACCACATTGAAATTCATTTGCGGACATATATATATATATATATATATATATATAATATGTAAGTTCGAACTCTCCTTTTTTAATAGCTTGAACATCGAGGTGGAGGAGAAAGCGCTACACATTTCCCTAGATAACTCCACTTTACACTTGATCCGTACCCTATAATGCCAAGTATTTAGCAAGGCTTTGGCTGTGCTCTTTCTTCTGCTCACTTCGTTTATTGTTTGCCAGGCAATTCTAGATTGTCTATCTTCTACCGAGTCTCTGATCTTATCTATCTGATTTTGAATGTATTCTGTCTGTTCCTTTATATATATTGTGGAAACAGCACTTCGAAAACTTACTTGGAAACCCACCAAAAATAACGCATGAACCAATCACCAGAATAATTAGCAAACAATTAGACATTAAACTTGGACCGTTCACACAAGGAGAACTCGACTCGGTTCTCAGAAAAATTAAAAATAGGAAAGCTGCAGGACTGGACGAAATTCCCCCGGAAGTATGGAAGACCAGACAATTCGACGACATACTGCTCCGACACTGCAACGCAGTATACAATCAAAATCCGATAGATAGATGGACGAAGGGATGCATACTCCCCTTCCCTAAAAAGGGGGACCTCGGATTAGCCAAAAACTACCGAGGCATAACACTTACATCCATAGCTGCCAAAATCTACAATGCCCTACTACGAAACCGCATAGAACCCAAAATCGACAACATACTTAGAAAAAACCAAAATGGCTTCCGAAGAAATAGATCTACGACCTCACAAATACTAACCATCCGCAGAATCCTTGAAGGTGTACGGGCAAAGAACCTACAAGCGACATTAATATTTGTCGACTTTACCAAGGCTTTCGACTCCATTCACAGAGGAAAGATGGAACAAATCCTACTAGCGTACGGCATACCTAAAGAAACCGTAGCGGCAATAACGATTCTCTATAGAAACACTAAAGTAAAAGTACGATCACCAGATGGAGACACAGAATACTTCGACATTGTAGCAGGAGTACTACAAGGGGACACGCTGGCTCCGTATCTCTTTATCATTTGTCTAGACTACGTACTTAGAACATCGATTGACAAAATCAAAGAGAATGGCTTCGAACTGACGAAGAAAAGAAGCAGAAGATATCCCGCAACAACAATTACCGACGCCGACTACGCCGATGACATAGCGATACTGGCAAATACACCTGACCAAGCCGAAACACTTCTGCATAGCCTGGAACGAGCAGCAGCAAGCATAGGCCTCCATGTTAATGCACACAAAACGGAATATATGTGCTATAACCAAACGGGGGACATCTCCACTCTAGAAGGAACCCCTCTTAAACTAGTAGACAAATTCACGTACCTAGGAAGCAGCGTCGAATCAACCGAAAAGGACATCGAAACGAGGTTAACGAAAGCATGGACAGCTATCAATAGGCTATCGACTATATGGAAATCAGACCTAACCGATAAAATGAAACGCAGTTTCTTCCAGGCAGCGGTCACATCGATACTGCTATATGGATGCACTACATGGACGCTAACAAAACGGCTCGAGAAGAAACTAGATGGCAATTACACAAGAATGCTGCGTGCAATCCTCAACAAGTCCTGGCAGCGGCACCCCACGAGACACCAACTGTACGGCCACCTGCCCCCTATCACGAAATCTATTCAAGTTAGGCGAACCAGACATGCTGGACATTGCTGGAGAAGCAGAGATGAACTCATAAGAGATGTACTCTTATGGATCCCCACACACGGCCGCGCAAAAGCAGGACGACCAGCACGAACGTACATTCAGCAGCTGTGTGAGGATACAGGATGTTGTCCTGAAGACCTGCCTAGGGCGATGAACGATAGGGAGGAGTGGCGAGAGAGGGTCAGGGATATCCGTGCTGCCAGCACGATATGATGATGATGATGATTTAGCAAGGGGGCACCAAGTTCCATTATTGAGTCTTTGGTATGACTCGAACTGGGATTGAACCCAGCTTCCGTTACCATTGGCGAACACTAATCATTATGCCAAAGGGCCGTTATATATATATATATATATATATATATATATGTGTGTGTGTGTGTGTGTGTGTGTGTGTGTGTGTGTGTTCCTACGTGTCTGTTCCTATATTTATTTCAGATTTGCTTAAAAGCGAGGTTTTCACTTGTTTATCTTATAGGAAAGTACGTGCCACTTAGTCTGTTGATTGGTCTCATTCAATCTTTTTACCTCGTACTTAACTCATATTTGTCCTTGTTCTGTTGCAATTTAATCCTATCAAATCTTAAATCAAATTTCACTCTATTTTCCGATAGTAAACATGTGCTTCTGACATCCTCCCAGCAAATATTCTGTCATAGTCATTCCGTCCTGTTATTTGTTTATTTGATGTTGATATGACAAATTGATTGATTAAACTTCTTTCTTATTTGGTGAAACTGTAAATGTTGATATTTGATATATTGAGATATTTGAAAAAGACTTGTAGAGTGGAAATTAACAGAGGAATCACGCAAACTATTCAAAATGGGTTTGATTTATATAAGCTTATTTCTTCTCTCATTGATATTGCAAAACGCTGATGTCCGCCATGTTTCGTTTAGCGGGGCAAAAATGAAATAAATTTGAATCGGAAAACAATCTTCAGTCAAATTTTTAAATGAGCTGAGGCACTCTACCATGAAAATCAGTATGACTCTTGATAGTTTAAAATATTGAACTGTATAACTCATCAAATATTTTTTACGATTGAAACATTAATTCTATTGAGTCTTTTTCTAAATTATTTATATATCTGTTTATTCTTATTGTTTTATTACCCATTTTAAATCTGCATTCAGTATTTTTACACGTATATTTATTTCGTTTCCTTTAATTTGAGTCTTCGTCAGATCAACATTTTTTCCTTTTCATTATGACGATAAGAAGAAATGAAGGAAATAGATTAAATGAAAGAGAAAAATACTGATTTAAGCCGCAGAATAGAACATGATATTTCTGTAACTGATAGCAAACATTCTTAAAAATGATGTTGAAGTCTGATGGGTTTTATTATCTTCGAGCCATAAATGCTATCAACTGAGAAAAGAAATATAACAAAATCATGTTCAAGTTTCATTTGAGGATCTATATAGCAATGTTTCCTTTCAATCTAATGCTTTTACGAAAGTTATGAATCGACATTTTCCTGATTTTGGTCCCATAACCGGGTTCACGCTAATCATCATCATCATCATCATCATCATCATCAAGTCGCACGGCTAACAAGGATTTAGTCCCCCACTCTCTCTCCATATCATTCATCACCCCCGGCAGGTCCTCTTTACTTCATCCTGTGTGTGCACAGAGCTGTTGTCGTTAAGTTCCTGCTTGTCGGTCAACATAGACTTATCCATGTGAAGGGGGCCATAGAAGAACGTCACTTATGAATTCTACCTCAAGTGCGAATTATTTTCAAAATTAGCTTCATGTCATATTATGTGCTTTATTTGGTCAGATATCTTTTCTAATCAATCAGAAAACTGGATAACATCTCTGTCGAATGAACAAGCACGTCATTTAAATCACCTTTTCTAAGCCTTTCGGGAATTACCAATTATCAGTTTCATTTTCCTGAAACCATTTGGGTTTTTCGAAAAATACAGTGCATTTTCGAAGACTACATTTTCGTTCTTTTTTTTTCTTTTTTCATTCTTTTTTTTTCGAAAATGAAAATTAATTTCAACAATCGTAATCAGTCCTTTCAGGCATTTTTCCCAGCTGCCTATCACGTGATTTAAATTAGGATAATAATGTGTTGCTTAAATGCTGCTTCAATCAGTCGTATGTTCCCATAGACATTTTTATCTGCTGTTGATAGCATTAGACATTGTTACACAGACACAGACACACAGACATATATATATATATATATATATATATATATATATATATATATATATATATATATATATATATATATATATATATATATATATATATATATATATATATATATATATATATATATATATATATATATATATATATATATATATATATGAAGAGCGAGACACACATACACACACACACTTAAATTCTCCCACGCGCTTGGTGTAATATTGCCAAAGGAAATGGAATCTGCAATTAGAGTTCAAACCCTCATTAAGGTTGCGTTTCACTTCGCGTTCACACCTTTTGAAAAGCTATGCATTAATCAGTAATTCACCCAGCTTTGAGGTAATAGTACGGCTGAATTGGTTATTTGACCTTGCTTAGGCAACCAGTATAAGAAGAGAAAACCAGCTTTACTCTGCTTAAAAACTGATCTTATGTAATGTCCTGCTCGTCAAAGAATGGTTGGAAAAACACACACACACACATACACAGTCTTACATATATTTTTATTAATACATCATCATCATCATCGTATCGCTAGCATAGATATCCCTAACCCTCTCTCGCCATTTCTCCCTATCATTCATCGCTTCTGGCAGGTCTTCAGGGCTACATCCCGTATCCTCACATAGCTGCTGTATGTATGTTCGAGTTGGTCGTCCTGCTTTGCCCGGCCATATGCGGGGGTCCATAGGAGTACATCACTGATGAGTTCGTCCATGCTTCTCCAGCAGTGTCCTGCGTGTCTGGTTCGTCTAAATTGTATAGTTTTCGTGATGGGAGGCTGGTGGCCGTAGTTGGTGCCTTGTGGGGTGTTGCCGCCAGGACTTGTTCAATATTGCTCTCAGCATTCTTGTGTAATTGCCGTCTAGCTTCTTCTTCAGCCGTTTAGTTAGCGTCCAAGTAGTGCATCCATATAGCAGTATCGACACGACCGCTACCTGGAAGAAACTGCGTTTCATTTTATCGGTCAGGTTTGATTTCCATATGATCGAGAGCCTATCGATAGCTGTCCATGCTTTCGTTAGTCGTGTGTCGATGTCTTTTTCGGTTGATGAGACGCTGCTTCCTAGGTAGTTGAATTTGTCAACTAGTTTCAGAGAGGCTCCGTCTAGTGTGGAAATGACATGGAGGTCTATGCCTGCGGCGGCTCGTCCCAAACTATGCAGTAGTGTTTCGGCTTGGTTAGGTGTATTGTATCGCTTTATTCTTGAAGAGTATAAATGGTTTGGGTTGATAGGAAAGATAAGCAAGATTAATGGCTATTTCGTGATGATTGTTTATGAGTTAGCCTTGTTGAATGAGAGTTCACGACTTTTTTGTTTGGAATAGTACATTCAGTCAAAAAGAAAAATAAATAAATAAATAAATAAAAACACGGAAATATGAATTTACTGGAATACAAGTTTTATTTTTAGAGAATTTTTCAGAAAACATGTATGTTATTGTTCAAAATAATGTTCATTATAGCCTTGAGTTCATACTCACGTTTTCAGCGAGAAGTATAAAATAGAATGCGATTATCTGAAATGTTCATTTTACTGGGAAAATGTCCATAAGTTAAAATTCCCTCTGAGAATATGATGTAGAATACTTTTCTAATGTCAGGTCCACGTCATGTAAATCCTTTTAGGCGAAAGAAACGTTTATTAAGAGTTGATTACAGTCATCTTAAGGATTTTCCTTTTCGGGATGTGTGCAGTTTTCACACATGAAATTCCCATGGGTAAAGGGACCAGCATAAACTTGACATTAACATTTCTCTACAAGAACAAAAAAATCACTCACTTCTCGTCACGTCTTTTATAAGAATGGGTTACAGTTAAGTGAGTTCCACTGGAAAAAGTGATAATCTAAAAATAAACAACTGATATTTCTTCTTATATCACTATCCCCCAGATAACACCAGCTCCAGAAGTGAGGAAGCATATGATTTTCTTTAGCATTTTCTTTTCTTTTGTAGGTTATATCTGTCAATAACCGTAGATTGGATATGTATTCATGGAACATAAGTTTCATCAGATATTTCTTTAGGCTAAGTGCTGCTATTAGCACCTGATATTTTTTGCCTTAGAAGAAGGTGGACCGACCACTTATTTTCCTGTCAAATCCAAACCAGATATGTATAATTTTTTAAATGAATAAGCGACTTTAGGGTGGTGTGTGGTTTTCTCGCGGGGATAAGTCGAAGTTCCTTCTATTTTTTGTGTTTAATGTTGTTTCTTTGAATCAGTTATTTATTTTGTGGAAGTTTATGTTTGCGTTGAAAATCATTTTTTTTCAGAATAAAAAAACGTTGTTCGTTTGAAACTGTGTCTAATTGAATGGTGGATCATAAAAAATACATATCAGTTTGGTAAACTGTTACATTTGTCTTCGACTACTTTGTCTTAATTTTTTTTTATACAGAAGACTTCATTATCTATAGTGTTACTCGCACCTTGAACGATCTGTTTCAGAGGTTTGAATTATGCAGAGCAAAGATATCCGAATGGATGACTAAGGGGAAGACTAATTTGATCCAGAAAGACACCCCAAAAGGAACAATCCCTAACAACTATTGACCATATCTAAGTATCATGCGGAAAATCGCTACAGCAAAAATTAGGCAAGGTATCTATTACTCACGACTTAGTCAAGGTCTGTTTCCTGAAGAACAAAAATGATTCCATAAGGAAACAAGTAGAACAGGTGATTTACATTACATTGATCAACACATTCTGAAGGAGTGCAAAGCGAGGCGAAAAAATCTCGCCATAGCGTAGATTGATTACAAAAAAACAATGATATGGTCCAGCAAATCTGGTTAGTAGAATACCAGAAAATATTCAAAAACTCAGACAAAATCATCTGATTCACCACTGAAGCCACGTAAAACTGGTAAGTGGAATTGATTGAAGGAAAAAACTTTAGTATAAGTGAAAATCCAGAGAGGCATCATCCAGAAAGATGTGATTTTGCCTTTAAACCAGCTCTTGGCCTAGAGGGTAAAGTACTCGCTAATGGTCCGGGAGACCTGGGGTCAATCCCTGGTTGCATCATTCCAAAGACTTTAAAAATGGTACTTGATACCCCCTTGCTTAACACTCAGCAATATAAGGTATGTATCAAGGGTAAAGTGGAGAAATCCAAGGAAAGGAGTAGTGCCCTCTCCTACATCTCGGTGTAGTAGCTATTGAAAAAGGAGCCTTCGAGTGGCCCTCGACTACGATCATCAACTTTACTTTTTACTTTTATTCACAATAGCAATGATGCCACTTAATCACACTTATTAAATGCAGCAGGAGCTACCAATTGACAAAATGGTAAAAATATATTTTTATCCTCTTATTTACATAGATGACATCAATCTGTTTGCAAAAAATGAAACAGAATTGGAAGCAGATATCATTAAACAAGCGGAAATGAAAAAAAAAAATTAAAAAGATTACATCAGAAAAACAAGAAAGCTTCTGGAAACCAAGCCAAGCAGCAGAAATCTCATCGGAGGGTTAAATACGTGGGTGGTCCCATTTGTAATATATTCAAGAAATTCAAGTACGTGGGAATATTAGAGTGGTTCTAATTAGAAAGAGGCACGGAAGAGCTGGAAATAGGAAGACGAATCGAGACAATCAAAACTACAGCATTGTTAAGATCAGTCAGAATAGAAAGGAGAATCCAAGAGACCTGAGTCCAGTGAAAAATTCGGAAGGAGGATAGATAAGACGCAACAAAATAGCAAATGTAGGTTACGTGGTGACAGAGATGAAACCATCAATCACATAATAATCGAATACAGCAAACTGGCACGGAAGGAGTTCAAGGCTAGACACGACTGGGTAAGCAAGGTGATCCACTGGGAGATGTGCAAGAAATTTAGATTTGACCATGACAACAAATTGTATATGCACAACCCAGCACCTCTACTTAAAAATGACACACACAAACTCCTAGGGGACTTTAATATACAAACAGATCACTTAATCTCGGCCAGAAGACCAAACCTTATAATAATAAAAAAAAAAAAAAGAAATCTGCAAAATTGTCGACTTTGCTGTCTCGGCTGACTGCAGAATAAAATTGAAAGAATGTGAAAAGAAGGATAAGTATCTCGACCTTGCTGGAGAATTGAAAAAGCTGTGGAACATGAAGGCGACAATTATACCAATTGTTATTGGTGCTTTTGGCACGGTAACTAAAGGATTATTAAAGGGCCTGGAGGATTTGGAAGTTGGCGGCCGAGTGGAGACCATCCAAACAACAGCATTATTGAAAACGGCTAGAATACTGCGAAGAATCATGGAGACTTGAGGAGACTTGCTGTCACTCAATATCCAGTGAAAGACCCTCAGCTTACGCCGATGAGAAAAACTCTAATAATAATAATAATCTAGGAGATAAGTAAACTTACCTGTACGAGGGAATATTGGAAGTGGACACCATAAAACAAGTGGAGATGAAAGAAAAATAAGTATCTCAAGCGAACGAAAAAACCTTTTGAAAGAAACCATACTCTTTAACAGGAATCTCATCAAAGGCTGCACCTCTTCGAAGATAGTCACGACCATTCTTGAAATGGACGTGGGAAGAAGTACAATTTTCAATTTTAAGTTGAGGAATTATATTGTGAATTGAATTACCATGACGAGAAAATCCGGCGAACACTTACTCATGACATACAGCAACACTAGACAGCTGTTTCGACCTTATTAGGTCTCATCACCAGTGCATACCGTGATCGCCACCACTAGTCGAAACAGCAGTCCAGTGTTTCCATATGTCGTGTGTAAGTGTTTGCCGGATTTTCTAGTCGTGGTAATTCAATTCAGTTGGGAAGAACTTTAAAAATGAACCAAAAACAATAAAACGAATGTGGATGCATGAGGATTTATATTTCGAACAAGTGATATATACACAACCCAGAATCCGTCCTTGAGAATGAGACGCAGAAAATTCTCAATTATTTTGAGTGACAAACAGATTAACAATTCCTTGTCTGACACCTGACCAAGTTATAATAAAGAAAAGAAAAGAAAGAAAGAAAAACAGAACTTGCCGAATAGTGGAATTGCTGTCCCGGCAGAACACTGAGTAAAAATAAAATATAGCGAAAAGAGAAATAGGTATTTGCCGCACAACTAAAACAATTATGGAAAATGAAGGTGATGGTGATAATAATTGTAATTAGTTCACTTGGAACAATCTCAAAACGCTTTGGTAAAGGAAAAGGAAGACTTAGAAATCAGAGGACAAGAGGAGAACAGCCAGACTACTGTATTATCAAGATCGGCCAAAATACTGGGAAAAGTCCTGGAAACTTGTGGAGGTTTGCTATCGCTAAAACTCCTGTGAAAGATCATCAGCTAACGGTGGTGTGAATAACTCTCAAGGATAATAGTAATAATAATAATAATAATAATAAAGAGGGATAAGTACCTCGACCTTGCTAGGGAATTGAAAAAACCGTGGAACATGCAGGTGACAATTATACCAACTGTAATTGGTACGTTTGAAACAGTAACTAAAGGATTACTAAAGGGGCTAGAGGACTTGGAAGTTGGCGGACGAATGGAGACCATCCAAACGACAGCATTGTTGAGAACGGCCAGAATACTAAGAAGAGTCCTGGAGACTTGAGGAGACTTGCTGTCAGTCAGACTCCAGTGAAAAACCATCGGCTAACGCTGATGTGAAAATCTAATGAGTCAATAATAATAATAATAATAATAATAGTGTCACTCATACTTCAGTGAAAGACCGTCTGCAAAGGCTTGTGCGAAAAACTCGCAAAATCTCGACCTTGCTTGAGAACTGAATAAACTATGGCACATAAAGTTGACTGTGATATCATTTGTAATTGGCGTAGTTGAAACGATCCCCAAAGGATTGGTAAAGGGACTTGAAGACTTAGAAATTAGAGGATAAGTAAAAACACCTTCTAGATTACTGCATTTCTAAGATTGGCCAGATTACTAAAGACTCCCGGAAACTTGAGGAGACTTGCAGTCAGTCAAATTCAAATGAAAAACTATCAGCTAACATTAGTGTGAAAAACTCTCGACAGGGTAAAATAATTATAACAAAAGTCAAAAGAAGCTACTATTCTCTGGGATTTTGAATCCAAATATAAAGGAACATAATGAGCAATAGATCAGATCTAGTGGTTAAGGACTATAAAAGAAAAACATGCGTCACCCCTTTTCCTATCAAGGGCTTTTGAGATTTTCTGAATTTGTAAAATTCACTTTTTAATTTTATTTGTTGTTTTTTTTTTCGTTTTTCTATTCCCTACTATTAAAATAATACAATAATATAAATAAATAATGTTGAGGGTGACCAGAAGGCTCCCTTTTCGATAGCTTTTACACCAAATTGTCGGGGAGTGCGCAACTCCTTTCCCAGTATTGACCCACTTTACCCTTGATCCGTGCCCAATAATACAGTATTAAGCAAGGGAGCATCAAGTACCATTATTTGCGTCTTTGGTATGACTCGACCTGGGATTGAACCCAGGTCTCTCGGTCCATTGGCGAACACTCTAACCATTGTCCGAAATACAAAGACCTAAAAACAGAAATTGAAAAAATGTGGCACGTCAAAAGTAATAGCATGTCAACAATAGTAGGAACTCTGAGTATGATCAAGAAAGGGACTGACCTTGCAGTTCCAGATAAAATAGAAAAATGCACTTTGCAGAACTGGTCAACTCTTTAGGTGTGACTAAAATATCACCCACCCCCCACAAAAAAAATGATAAGAAATACATTGATACAGATAATGTAAATATGTTCCCTCATCCTACGCGTCTTTGGTAAACATTGTTAGAAACTGAAGGAAAAGCTGAAATGAAATTAGAAAATAATAATAATAATCATAATAACAACAACCAAATGGAAGTTTAAACTCATAACGAAGTCTTCTGCCATACGACTAAGGCAGTTTAACGGCTGAATAGGAACTATTCGTAGAAGGAGAACTTCGTACGAGCTGACACGAGCCCCATTGTTTGTTTATTCTGTCGTTTATCTGTCACGGTGATTGATTAATTTCTCTCTGTTGGAGAATGCATGGCGTCGTATTTAAACGAATGTTTGCTGGGCTGGTGGCCAAGATTGTTTGTTTTAGGCGAAATGTTTTCGTTTGAATCTGAGGTGAAAGTTCAGTTTTCTAAGTTGGACTATGATTAGGAGTGTCAGCTACTTTTGTGGATTGTAAACAAATATAAAATAAAAACAGGGAAATAAAGTAAACCACGTAGAGAGAAGATTTGAAATAAAGACTAAGTATTAGAATTAAATCAAATCATAAATGACTGAGACGGATGGTAAACACACACACACAAATATATATATACACACATATATATATATATATATATATATATATATATAAATGACTGAAACGGATATATATATATATATATATATATATATATATATATATATATATATATATATATATATTACCGGATAGATGGTCATCTGGGACAGAACTGGTTAGTATTTTCACCAAGAAAAAAACATGAGGAAGGCTGGAAGCCAAATGTGTCATTGTTCGTTCCTTCTATTCACCTTTTAGATATTAGAAAAAAATGTACTATCGACATATAAATATCATTCTCTCTTTTCCCTCATGACTGACTACAAACCAGCAAACAAATAAAATCACTACGGCTTTTATATAAGATAAAGTTTAAAGTTTTAAAGAAATATTATATACTCATCTAATAAATAAATATACAAATACCTGACGGTATGTTTTTTGTTTTATAAGATTAATGTGAGAAGATTATAAAAAGCGGAGATGCCGAAGGAGACATAAAGCAACAAATAAGAATAATACTACATTTTTTTACTATAAATAAATATAACTATTCAGTCCGTGGAATATTATATATATATCATCATCATCATCATGTCGTGCCGCCAGCACGGATATCCCTGACCCTCTCTCGCCAATTCTCCCTATCATTCATCGCTTTTGGCAGGTCTTCAGGGTTACATCCCGTATCCTCACACAGCTGCTGTATGTATGTTCGAGCTGGTCGTCCTGCTTTGCTTGGCCATATGCGGGGGTCCATAGGAGTACATCGGTGATGAGTTCGTCCTTGCTTCTCCAGCAGTGTCCTGCGTGTCTGGTTCGTCTAAATTGTATAGTTTTCGTGAGGGCCGTATAGTTGGTGTCTTGTGGGGTGTTGTCGCCAGGACTTGTTCAATATTGCTCTCAGCATTCTGGTGTAGTTTCCGTCTAGTTTCTTCTTCAGCCGTTTAGTTAGCGTCCAAGTAGTGTATCCATATAGCAGTATCGATACCATCGCTACCTGGAAGAAACTGCGTTTCATTTTATCGGTCAGGTCTGATTTCCATATGATCGAGAGCCTATCGATAGCTGTCCATGCTTTCATTAGTCGTGCGTCGATGTCTTTTTCGGTTCGGTGAATTTGTCTACTAGTTTCAGAGAGGCTCCGTCTAGTGTGGTAATATCGCCTGTTTGGTTATAGCACATATATTCAGTTTTGTGTGCATTGGCATGGAGGCCAATGTGGCGGCTCGTTCCAAACTATGCAACAGTGTCTCGGCTTGGTTAGGCGTATTCGCCAGTAACGCTATATCATCGGCGTAGTCGGCGTCGGTAATTGTTTTTGCAGGGTACCTTCTGCTTCTTTTCTACGTCAGTTTGAAGCCATTTTCTCTGATTTTGTCGATCGAAGTTCTAAGCACGTAGTCTAGACAGATGATAAAGAGGTATGGGGCTAGCTTGTCTCCTTGTAGTACTCCTGCAACAATGTCGAAGTATTCTGTGTCTCCATCTGGTGAACGTACTTTCACTTTGGTGTTTCTGTAGAGAATCGTTATTGCTGTTACGGTTTCTTTTGGTAGGCCGTATGCTAGTAGGATTTGTTCCATCTTCCCTTTGTGTATGGAATCGAAGGCCTTGGTAAAGTCGACAAATAGTAATGTCGCCTGGAGGTTTTTTGCCCGAATGCCTTCAAGGATTCTACGGATGGTCAATATTTGTGAGGTTGTGGATTTATTTCTCCGGAAGCCATTTTGGTTTTTCCTAAGGATGTTGTCTATTTTGGGTTCTATGCAGTTTCGTAGTAGGGAATTGTAGATTTTGGCTGCTATGGATGTGAGTGTTATACCTCGGTAGTTCTTGGCTAATCCGAGGTCACCCTTTTTAGGGAAAGGAAGGATGCATTCCTTCATCCATCTTTCTATCCTATTATATATATATAATTCCTGACCATTAGGTTATAGTCTATGCAGATTCATAACACCGACTTGGGAAGACGTAGCCCTTGAGGTGGTTGTGTCCTATGTAAGGTAAAAACGTACTTTCAAGATACATTAGATCATGTGGTCGCGTTTTCTTTCCATGGTTAGTAGATTTGGCATCGCTTACCTGTGGCATGAACTGGTGGTCCATTGGCAGAAGTTCTGTTTCTGTATTTTGGGATTGCTGGTTCGATCTCTATTGGTGGAGATCACGGTATGCACTGCTGATGAGACCCAATAAGGTCGAAACAGCTGTTCAGTGTTCCGTATGTCGCATGTGGGTGTTTGCCGGGTTTTCTAGTCATGGTAATTGAATTTATATTAATTTCTTTAAGTCCATTTACTTTTAAGTAATAAAATCCTCACAGAAGAAGTGATTTTTCCTTGATTTGGTTGAACTCATCGTCCCAACTCGAACAATCATAAATGATTATTTTAAGGGAATAACTTTTATATCCTTGCTTTATCTTAAAATGCTTTTAACATTTGATTTCGATATTTTTTCTGGATGTTACATGAAAGAAAAAAAAAGCAGTAAATTATTTCGAGCCCCTGATAATCTAATAAAAAACCGAAGCTTTCAAATAACATGATAAATACAAACAGATTTCTCGTTGAACTAATTTAAATAATCTTCGAAAATGTTAAATATGCTGTATTCTCCGTTTTGTTTGGTTTCTTTATTACGAATCCGCATTCTAGCGCTTTAACCATTACACCACGAGGACACTGACTGCGTTTTGAGTTAGAATATTTCTATTTCAACATAACAGTTAAATTTTGACTGAAAATATTTTTTCTGTTTACTATTATATCATATGAGAGAAATTTCACTGAGCAGTTAACATCTTTCATGTTACTATTTACCAACCCCTCCGCTCGGGCAGGATATGACACAAGGTCAATTTTTAAGCGGAGTTTAACAGGTTTTGAATTCAGAGTTTTCCTTCTCCTAGACTAGTTGCCTAACCAAGGCTGAAGAACCTAGTCCGTCCTACTATTTACCCATAGCTGGAGGGAGAATAAGGGGGTTCATACCTTTCCCAAGGGTATTTGCCCGAAAGTGAACGTAATAGCGCGACTGGAGTACGAACTCGCGTACTACGATTCCGCAGTTCATCGCTTTAACCATTACACCACGAGGACACCCCCCAACCATTACACCACGAGGACACCCCCCAACCATTACACCACGAGGACACCATCTTTCATGTTAACTAATAGAGACAATAGTTTAGAAAAATGCAACATATTAAGAGAAAAATGTAACTGGATGCTTCATTTACTCACGCACACACACACACACATATATATATATATATATAACTATTGCTCTATTGTGGCCTTGTTAAGAGAGGGTTATAAGCGAGTCGATTCGGCCCGACTGTTAGGGCTATCTGCTGGAATATTGCTTTCTGCCCAAGAGCTGTATTTGCTGCTATTTATTGCTAGGAGCATTAGTGCGTGCGTAGGTAAATTACCATAACATGCTCTGATACTACTGTAGTATACTTTTCTCAGGTTAAATATAACTCTAATTGGCTGAGAGATTTTGAATTACCCCGAGCGTGTCACCCATGGGTAAAAGAACACGGGAGGGAGGTTAACTAAACCTTGAATGTTGCTGTCCAAGTGAATAGTAAACCGAAAATCTTCGTAGGGAAAGGAAGAGAAAGAAAAGAAATAAAAAGAGCGCATAAGGACAGCGAAAATGGAGGCTTTTCTTAATTATTAAAAAACAAACAAACAAACCACGACAGCTATATCTCCGATAAAAACACTTATCCTACTACAAGGAATTTATTTGGAAGGAAATAAATTTAACATACACGTTTCCACTGACATTGTACAAATTTCGCCGTGCATATCTGAGCTATAAACTCAACGTTATATCAACCACAAAAAATAGATAAATAAAAGGATAGAATTGGAAAGTAAATAAACTTACTCGCAATTGGACCGAAACAAGGAAAAGTTATACAATAGAAAACCAAATTTTCCACAGAAATTCTAATATGGAGTCTGGATCCAATGTAGTCTTTTCTTTCTTTTGTTTCTAATTTCTGGCGCGGGGTTTTCACTGTCTGGGAAAATTTTTCTTCCTTTTCTTCTTTCTGTTGGATGCATTCTTATTCCGTGGCTTCGACACAATTCTGAATGATGGTGCTCTGAACAATTAAATGTTTTTCATTAAATTTCTTCCAATGTCTCCCAAGACTTACTCACTTTGAATTGGGAGAACTCAGCAACTTTTCCGTTTCCTTCTGAAAGAAACCAATTCTAGACAACTCCACCGTGAAAAACCATTAAGTTTTTCTTCTTGAAAAAATGTCTCCCAAGACTTATTCACATTGAGTAGGGAGAATTCAGCAACTTATTGTTTCCTTTGGAAAGAAACCAATTCTAAGCTTCTTTTCTATTGCAGAAACCAATTAACTCGCACTTTGTTAATTGTAAACTTTTTCATCGTTCTTGGTCGACTCGTGGAGTCTATGAAAATGGCAGACCTTGCTTTCAACTTTTCACAAACTGACTCTACAACCTATAGAAAAACAGACCTCGCCATCAGCTTTTCTCTTATAGACTGACAAGCAGGCTGGCTGAGGGTGCCTGTGAAAAGGCAGACTTTGCCTTCAAACCCTCGCTGACTAAAAGACTTTCGGAAAAAACTCGCCCAGTCGATTAAAATCCACGAAAAGACAGTAACGGTCCAATTTTAAAATAAAATAATAACATTCGAGCTATTTTTAACTACCGATTTGCAAATTCCAAAATTTGATGGATTGATATGAACAGACAACAAAATAGATATATATGTGATGGAAGTGTGATAGAAATGTTTGCCTTGAATATAAGATTGATTTTTGGCTGAGATTTTTTCGTATTTATCACTCATTGGCCAGCTTTCGATACTTTTTTTTTTCTGTTTAAGCAGGCTATTTTTACCCCCCCCCCCCGAATAGTTTTTGCGATATCATATTACTCCTTATCACTTTGTTACCTTAACAATTTTCAGTCAAAGTTAGTTTCATTAAAACCCAGGATCGATAGAAACCTGATAAGCTTAAGTTTTATGGTACAGAGTTTTAAAATTCTTTGGACAAGAAAGAGTTTCAGATGTAACATTGAAGAGAATATATCAGTGTACGTGTCTGTATCAGAAAGATGTAAATACACTTCTATTTTTGGCTATAAAGTATTGCTGTCGTGGAAATCTTGTGATTGACTTCATTCTTTTACGAAAACCCATAATCTCAACGTCTCACTCAACAAAGATGTCGACATTAAAACAAAATTGCCCGAGTCATCAACCTGCCAAATATATATCTGTCACTCTGCGAAGAAACAGCCGTTGAAAACCCCGGGTATATAATTACCATTTCAGACTACTATACAACCAGTTGATATTTTCTTTTCTTTTTTTTTTTCTTTTTCTTAGATGTTTTCTGTGCTTCCTTTCCCAGTCTCGTGTGTTTTTATTTAACTGTCGTCGTTTAAAGAACCATCTATATTTTCCTACTTTTCGCCAATAAGACCATAGCAGTAAAGAAATGAAAGCGGTCACGTGATTTACCATCACATAACTAGGATTGTTTATAGCTGATATCTCAAACTTAAATTACCGATGAGACAAATGATAAAATTTCTCAGCGATTCGTAGGAGAAATTTTCGCGGTGGGTGAGAAAAGATTAAAAGAATGTTTAAACGAATAGATTAGAAACCAATATACCGTTGAAATGCATTGGTTTGGAAGCTGAGTGTATGGGAATTTAACCTTCTACGACACAACGACATAAAGATAAATTAAAAAGAAAGATTATGCTAGGCTAATCTTCGAGGTTCCGGTAATTTTTTGGACATGTATTCGAAATCCTACTTGGTTTCAAACACCACTCTTCAACGGGGATAATCAAGGGATTACATACACCCAAAATACGATCCCTGTTTCTGCTGTGCTTGCTCATACCTGTATGCAACGAATCTTTTGCCTCGGATTGGATACGACTTGAGGTCAATTTTCTATTTGTTTGAATTCAGATGTTTTCTTCTCCTTGGCTCGCTGCTTTGCAAAGATTAGAGAATTCAATCTGCCCAACTATTTGCCCACAGATGGGAGGATGCAAGGATTCATGCCTTTCTTACAAGTATTAGCGTGAAGTGTAAAGCAGTCAGCTCCGCAAAGGATTTGAACTCAGGTCACGGATTTCTTTTCTTATGACGATAAACGTTAATCTAAGCGCACTTTTTTGATACATGTATTAGTGATAATAAAGTGGTGTGGTACCGTTGCGATTATCAGCACCGAAAATCTTCTAATGTCTTGACACGATGATTTAAGTAATCATTTTATGTAATTTATTTGAGTGATAAAGGCTCTAATTAAAATGATTTTGAAATTGGGAAAATAAACAACCAAAAACGCTCTATCAAATTGTAAATGATAAACACGTATGTACACCCGTGTAGATACACAGATTGACATACACCCAATAAATAAAAATCTGATGAAGATGAGAAAAAATGGTGCTGGTATTTTCTAAGCAAATTACTTCTATTTAGGAAGGAAAAGATGATACATATTTAAAGTTTGATTTTTCCGATGATGATGAAAATTTCAATCGAAATATTATAAGATACTCCACATTTACATGTCCCCTTCATTAAACTTGTGTTATTTAAACATGTGACACTTTCAGCTGGTTGCATCTTTATGTTCTAGTATTTAGTCGAGTTATTTTCTGTATGAATTGCAATTTATTAAATAAATATTTTCCGACTTGAAAACAATCCTTTGAATGCTCATTTCTTTGCAAGTAAATACACAACAGACATCTTTTTTTTTTTTTTGGTCAGAAGTAAAAAATTAAAAAATCCCCAAACAAAAACAAGACAAACCAAAAACAGAAAAGTAATGGACAACATTTATGAAGAATTCCCATTTTCCCAAGTGAACTCAAATAGCACTAGGTTTAGTAATTTTTATTAGGATTCGACGATTATTTTTATGAAACCTATTAGAATGTTCCAATAAAATTCTGCGGAAAGCAATTTTCTGCTTATTTAACGATGCCTATAACTGAATATTTCTTCTGCTTTTTTACATAACAAGCTTACAGAATTTTCTTCGTGTTTAAAGATTTATTCAGCTAATTGTCTCTGTTCTCACTCACGTCTTTCCTGGTGCTTATAAGCTTAGCTAGTCGTTCATCGAAGCATATAAAACCATTCAACGCATATGTGGTACAACTTCATTCCAAATGAAACAACCTATCGCGTCTTAGATAATTCAACTAACTTGATGGCATTATGACATAAGATCATGTGAGACTAAATATTGTCTAGAATGAGGCGATGTAATTCAAGACGTCAAATCTTATTTATTATTATGAATTTCATGTTTATTTTTACTTCTTCATAATTAACAAACAACTAAAAGAATTCATAAAAATAGATAATGAAGAATAAGAAATAAATTATTGTTTGAAATGTGTATCTCATTTTTAGAAATATATGCGAAGCCAATAAAGATTTTGAAGCTTCATTTGGATAAAATGAAAGAAAGAAGGAATAAATTAAAAAGAGGTGAATTTCCGGAAGAAATATACAAAAGTAAATGAAAAAGTGAACAAAAACATTTAAGAATGGAAAAGACGAATGTTAAGAAAGATCTAAAAAAGAAAAAAAATATGAGAAAAAGAAAAGAAAGAAAAATGATAATCACACCGGCCTGCGATGTTTTCAAGGTCGAATATATAATAGCTGGTTTTAAGGCATTTTTTAAAAGCTGAATCCAAAAATCATCGTCATTTTTTCAAATCAGATCAAGATACAAGCTCATATTTAAAATATATAGAACAGTATTATAACTCTGAGCATTTTCTTGTAAAATTAAACAAAGAATAGTGAATTCACCGGCCCATGGGTCTAGTGGGTAAAGTGTTCGCCAGTATCCCGGGAGACCGGAGTTCAAGCCTAGGTTGAGTTATACTAAAAAATGGTACTTGATACCTTTTTGCTTAACACTCAGCATTATAAGGAATGTGCCAATGGTAAAGCGGAATAATTCCGAGAAAGGAGTAGGCGCCCTCCACTGCACCAAGGTGTATTATATACTCATTTGCCGTATCATAACGACTCAATAATAGTAAAAACAGACGCACACAGAAAGACGCATGAAGAAAGGAAGCAGGAAGACTTCTTTATAATTATATTTTACCTCTCGTTTATTGCAAGGTTCGAAAGGGTTGTTCAAGGGTGCATGTGAGAGGGTGCTGGAGACCGAACATAAACTTCATATTTTGACCCCACTGTTATGACCGTCACGGTGTGTCTTTCTTGTTCTCTTAGATGCTCAACTAGAGGTCTTGGGGTTCACTGCTGGATGCTGGTTTTCTTTATGGCATCTTATCAGCATCTTCTCTGGACCCCAGCTCATCAGGGCTTCAAGCCCCATCGGTCTGGTGTGGCTTTCCTTGCCACATCTCGTCTCTAACTCTCTGGAAGTCTGCTGGTAACTGCTCTGGGACCCAACTCAACTCAATTATATAATAATTCAACGCCCACACGATCGCCCCCTGGATCTTTGAAATCGAATGTTTAATCGTCATCAAGCAGAAATAACTGTCATGCAGTTCAGAGGTTACTCTCTTCCGGTGCATCACTGTAGTGACACAATGGGACCTTCACCTTGTCCCATATCATAAGCCTTAATCCGCCCACGCGATCTCTTTCGATTACTGGCCATTGGAATGTGTCACTTCCTTCCGGTGCATCACCTTGGAATAGCATTTTTGGGCCGGGGCGAGGGACAAAATATAACATTCATCCGTTAATTATTTTTCAAAATTCCACATGTGGAATTTTCTTCACGTTCGTCTCCATCAACCTCACACATATTTTACAGAATTATTTACAAAGGACAATAATGGCTGAAAACACACAAAAAACAAACAAACTTGAAACACAGCAAATAAAATCTTACTTAGAGGATGACCTTCTCTCTATGTAACACTTGCCCGGCTAATTATTATCTAAATTTCTCTTACTATCTTTGCGTGGTTGGCCATCTTGACATGCGTGCATCAAGGTACCATACGGATGCATTTTTTTATCCTCTCAACACATCGGGCCCTCCATAATTCCTTGAAGAAATTTCAAGACCCTAAAAGGACCATACTCTGGTCCCAAATCCTGGTCACAAAATTAGTGACCCTGGTCATTCCAGCAATACATTTTGCCAGGATTCCTCATGACCACGCTCCAGTTCTTTGCTCAACAGGTTCCTACCTGGAGTAACCGGAGAATTTCATAAACTAAAACACAATATCTTCAAGGCCCAAAGCATTCCACAAAAATCCACAAAAATCATGGCCAAAAACAAAGGATCACAATACATCCGAATGTATCACAATCTGGCACGCATGCTGTAAACCACCTAAAATAGTCCACGCAAAATACTAATTAGCAATATATTAACCATTTTTTTTTTCATTAGGTTTCTATTACCATGCCCATTGGTTTGCAAGCCCTCGAGGAAACATGCTTTACCTGATCAAACCCGCGCCGGGTTTCTTTTCAGTTTAATCAGGAACCCTCGTGGCTACCAATATATAGGCATCTCGCTTTTCCCAGATTCGTTTCACTTTGCCAAATCACACACGAATCCAAAACACCATCGTGACTGAAAGACATAGACATCATCCATAAAATTTTGGATTAGGCCACGCCTTTTTTCTTTTATTCCATTCTCGGAACTCCAAACTAAAAAAAATTAGAAGCCTCCATAGGCCTTTGCAACTTTATGGGCTGGCGAATTCTTCGATAGAAATACTTCCTTTGCCGTCTACCCTACAACAATCTGCACCCATTGGATGAATGACCTTCTTGTTCCCTTAGATGCTCAACCAGAGGTCTTGGGGTCCACTCCATCGGGGCTTATCCGAGGGCCCCCTCGGTCTGGTGTGGCCTTCCCTACCACATCTCGTCTCTAACTCTATGGAAGTCTGCTGGTAACTGCTCTGGGACCCAACTCAATTCAATTATATAATAATTCAACGCCCACACGATCGCCCACTGGATCTTTGAAATCGAATGTTTAATCGTCATCAAGCGGAAATAACTGTCATGCAGTTCAGAGGTTACTCTCTTCCGGTGCATCACTGTAGTGGCACAATGGGACCTTCACCTTGTCCCATATCATAAGCCTTAATCCGCCCACGCGATCTCTTTCGATTACTGGTCATTGGAATGTGTCACTTCCTTCTTGTGCATCACCTTAGATTAACATTTTTGGGTCGAGGCGAGGGTCAAAATATAACAGGTGTAGTAGCTATTGAAAAGGGAGCCTTCGGGTCGCCCTTGATTGTGGTCACCAACTTACTTTATATAATCAGAAAGCTCACATTGTGCCATAGTAAACTGAAAATTACACAAAATAATCTATTCATGGATGAAATGTCTTTTCAGGGACTTCCTCCTGTACATGTCAGCCACCGAATCCTACAATAGTAGTCAGCAAGAAAGTTTACATTGCACCGGCCTCGTATAATGTGAATGTTTTGGTGAAATCACTCACCCTACCTTTCACTCAAATCTCTAGAGTTCTTTGTCTAAGTGTGACTGCAAAAAGTGCAGTTTGACTGACATTCGTGCCCCGAATTAGCGGAAACCCTTCAGTAGCTCTCCAATTTCTTTCTCATATTCCACACTTTGCTGGTTTCTCAGGAAACAAATGACATTAATGACTGCCAGCTGGACAGTTCAGCTTCACATAGTGCTTTATCAAACATTGGGTCCTTAATGCGATGTCTTATTTGAGGGCCGTAAAATATACCAGCCTTGAGTTTCTCCATGCTTATCCATGGAAACTTCTGGGAGGAAAGCAAACCTACTGCCTTCTCTGCCCATTGCCTTCAGAAATTCTTCATAACTCCTAATTGATATATAAGGTAGGAAGCTGTAATTTGTTCGGTTCAATAAGAGGGTAAGAATTAACTTTATTCGAGTCAGGTTTAAACCCTTGTCTTAACGGCCACTCTTGTCTGACATAATGTTGGTCGTTAGCCCGGCTGTGCAAGAGATATAGACAACAAAGATACTTTGTGTATCCACCTTGGCGCTCTAAGACCATTCCACCTACCGTAAGATTTTCACTGATCAACCATTTGTGCTCCGGGTAGTTAACAGCAGACAGCAAATGAACCATATTGTTGTGAGTTACTTTCATTTGTACTGAATGTCCAATATAGAAAGATGAACTACTATCACCATTATGGAGAATAACTGCTTTGAGACTTTAACTGGATGAGTAAAAAAAAAGTCTCCATTCCGTAGCATCATATTCTAAGCCTATTGATTTGTTCAATCCAGCAATGCAATAAACCAACGATGATTTATCTGGAACGTGTAAAACTGTTTTAATTCTCTCACGGTCTCGATAACAGTAGAACGTTGTTCCTGCTGCTGCCAACAGATGTTTCTCTTTGAGACGTGAACCCAGCAACTCAGCAAACTACTTTGAACGGTTCAGATCCCGTGTCAGGTCGTTGGGTTCTGCTTGAGTCAAGGGTACTGGCTGGTCGTCCCCTTCTGGCTTGTATGCGTCATTCCTAGCTACAACAGACATGTCACTATGTTCGGAATCAGATCTATATTCCATGTTACCATCTGCCTCAGGAACCGGAAGGTCTGAGCCATGAGGGATTAGTCTTATGGCAGAAGGGACATTGAGATATTGGACATGTTGCTTGTTCTAATGATTTATTCCTTTTAGATTTATCATGGAGAAATAGCATTCTATAATGTGATCTTTTCCTTCCCTCCAAATCATTAGAATGGTAAATGTCATAATTTTCAGATTTTCCATTCCTCTAATCCTTCAATATCATCAAACGTCAGGATCGAATGGCTTATCCTGATCCCCTTGTTTAACTCCAAAGTGACTGTGATATGCCGTCTTTACAGTCGGTGATTTTTACTTGACGGTGAGAAAGAATCACATTACCGCTGATAAAACAGAACCTGTCAGGATTATTCTTACTCTTACGATCTATTCTTACAGGAATACAAATATGAAGCTAAAAGAGAAAAAATAAACCTGCTCTCGGATCGTCTTTGACCTTTGACAATTCATTAAAATCTTATAAAACGGAGGAATGTGGGTGTTAGCGAGTAGAGTATTACACTGTTGTAAAGTACACTCATAACACTATATTCTATACTAAAAATCAGGCACCTACAATCAGCTGTGACAAATAGAGTCCACTTGATTTTGAATCAGTGTTATTATTGTGTACAACTTGTTGTGAAGTATTCAAGCACATCTTAAAAACCAAACCTGAGCAAAAACAACGAACGGCATTTTTTAATTCATCGTAAAATGGTGATCAAATAGCACTTGATAAACTTTTGACCTTTGGAAAAAATGTTTAACGCAAGCCAGTGTTATTTATGAAAAGTTCATTTATTATAAATCAAAGATATCTGTGTTATTTAGTAGAACGTTATCGAATCAATGAGGATATCAGTAGCGATTTTTATTACCAAACTCGATAATATTGAAATTTTAATCAATAGTTAGGAATATTGAACGCTAAAGAAGTCAGTACATTATTCAAATTTAGTAATTCGATTTCATTTTTGTTAACAGAATTGCTGCAAATTTTTAAGGAAATGGGTAGTCAATTTCAGTGCTCTAAACTTTGTTAATACATAATAATCAATAATAACCATTTTGAGAGTAAAAGTTCTTGTAATAATAAAATATTGATATTTAATTACTAAGAAAATTAGATTTTTATATAAAAGATTGTTCGGGGTTTACTTATTCAAGGGCAATACTGTAACCACATGCGTACCCCCCCCCACACACACACTGCAAGCAAACATCTATATTCAGGAATTAAGAAATGATAAACTCCACATTCAATAAAAAAAAAGACATTATATTCAGAATCCTTTCTATTCAGTTGTTATGAATAAAAACCAACAAAAGTAAAATCCAAGAGGTTGCCAATTAATATTTTTATAGGTATCTTAAAATACACAAAGTAACCCTGATCAGATTGATTTTTTTCTCATACGGATCCACGTTTATCCAGGTGTTGTAAATGTCTAATACTCAAACATCCTTTTGGGTCATTTTGAATCGGCAACGTTTGTTGTATTCACGTACTGAATGTAATGGTAACCTCCTTTTTAGGTGTGTGCAGGTCTCTGAGATCTCTGAGAATTACACCTCCTTTATTTGAAATGATTATCAACATTGATAAAAAGATCTGTCTACCAATAGGAAATAGAGAAAGAGCGAAATAAACAAAGTTGTCGTTTTGTAGTCATGTTATTGAAGCACTTGTGACATAAAGGCTATTTCAATATGAAATAGACTCTGCAACTCGAATTCAAATTCTGATCGAAACTCTTTGCCTTTCTGATACTACTAATAACCCTAGGGAAGGTATGAATCCTCCTATTCTCCATCCACCAATAGATAAATAGTCGGCAAGCCTGGGCTCTTTAACCATGGTATGGTAACCAGTCTAGGAGAAGGTAAACTTTGAAATAAATCTGGAGAGGAATCTGCTCCACGCAGCTATTACCTGCCCAAGACAAGCTATAAGAGTAGCACCCTCACGACTAAGTCAGGTTGCGAGATAAGTCTCAAGTCAGGCAAAATTTAAAAGATATTTTGCAGGTTGAGAAATGTGTAGGGTACTGCTTACTTAGTGCGGACTGATCAGATAAAACACGTTTTGACAAAGAATAATTCATCCGGACACAAATTTTGTCCGGTGCTGTTTCCAAAGCCAACTAACAATTGATCAAATCTTGTCGAAAAACCGCAGTACACAGTCATACAATTCACGGATGATCGGTGACAAACTGGATTACAAAATACATTGAGCATTATGTTAAACAAGTGCTCTATGTGTTTTTAGATGAATAGTCTGAATTAGACTATTCAACTTTTTCACATAGAAACACCAGTTTGGTCGACCAGGAAAATCTTACATTTATCAACATTGAATTCCATTTAAAGGACTTTCTAAGAAATGTAACTGATTGGGGCAGACAGCGAGAGAGGAAAGTCAAAGAAGTCCGTGATGCTTACATGCTTTGATAATGTATATATATTGAGAGAGAGAGAGAGAGAGAGAGAGAGAGAGAGAGAGAGAGAGAGCGTGTGTGTGTGTGTGTGTGTCATTTAATAAATAAGGAAAAGGTTTTAGACAAAACAAAATAACTTTTTAAAATTTTGTTTTTCCAATAAATGTAAACACTGAAATGCTATTAATTAGTATAGGACAAATTATTTAATGTCACAAAAATATCCGTGGCGGGGGCTGTCACCGTGGTGTTATGGTTGAAGAGCTGGACTTCGGAATAGTAGTACGCAAGTTCGAAATCTAGTAGCGCGATTCCGTTCACTTTTGGACAAATACCCTTAGAAAGGTGTGAACCGCCTTATCCTCCCAAAAAGTGGTTAAATAGTACAACTATCGTCCTTCTTGAAGGATGGATTTGGCATTAAATAACCAGAAAAGGTTGTTATGCCATTAAAAAACAAAAATATTTGTTTTGAAGCTATTCAAAATGGTAGTATGCTCCAGGTTTGGATAGAGTTCTCTGATCAAATTTTTGTTGGATGAGGGAGGCTAGCCATGTGAAATATTCAGAAGAATTTGTGATTTATCCGGAGAAACATGTTTTACCGAAAAACCCTTTATAAATAGGTTAAACGTGGGTTTACCTCAACGGGCATGAATCGAAAAGACTGTAAATAGAAGCAAAATACACTGATTCTCCGGACACATCAATCTGTAAAGAAAGCCATGCTGCTGGTTTTCGAAAACTTAAAAAGGACATTAATATCAATTTTTTGGAAAAAGGTGCAACAGTGAAGTAAGCGTCCTATTAACAACTTGACGAGCACTAATAACCTTATTTATTGAATGAACCTAGTATATATATATATATATATATATATATATATATATATATATATATATATATATACTAGGTTCATTCAATAAATAAGGTTCAATAAATAAGGTTATAAATAAGATATTGAAATTATCTTAAAACTGAGTTTGTTCGCTGATCGGAGATATATATATATATATATATATATATATATATATATATATATATATATATATATATATATATATATATATATATATATATATATATATATATATATATATATATATATATATGTTTTTCATCATACAACGCGTGAAAGCGCGTGCGATACCATGTCCCCTATCTAGCAGCCATCCAGGGGTGATAACACAGTTTCGGTATCTCAAGGCGGTATTGCCACCCCTGGCGCTACCAAGCAGCATTTGCCACCGGACAGGTATTAAGAGAATCATATATATATATATATATATATATATATATATACGCCAGATCAATTAAATGCAGAGACTATATTGGATGTTAATCATCATTTTCTGAGTGCAGTTTGTGATTTAAAAAACGCGTTTACTTTCAGCGGTTGATGTTATTACGCGTTTACAGTAACCGTTTCTTACGTAATCACACGGGAATGGTGGTTCTGCGTGTATTACCTTCGTGCTGAAAACTTTCTCGCTTTCGACCAAATCCAACTTGATGCATATCGAGCCGTGGTCTAAAGACGATTCGAGGCAACTTTTAAACTGCGGCCAGTGATTCCTATTTTTGAAAGAAACGAAATGACTGAGTGTCCTTTAAAACCACGACAACCAACCTCAATAGGAATCACATGGCATATCCAACCCTTTTCCACGCAGTCGGCACGCAGTGACTCGTTGCGGTTTTTCTTCCGCTCGTGTGCCCCTACCCCCGTAGGGTTGAGTTCTCTAGCGAAGAAGTATTCGTGTTGCCATTAGCGCCTTTGCAAGTCTCTTCGTATTTGAATTGAGATCTCGGCGGCCGTTTGAACGGATGTATGTAAACAATACTAATTGTAATTCATAACCGTTTAAAAATGTACTTCGTAGCTAATATCTGCTCGTAGCTAAATGGTTAGAAGCTTTGGCTTGATGTTTCAGTCAACCGGGTTTCGATCCCAGCTACTGGGAGATACTGTCTAGCCACACTGATGAGTTCTGATAGAACGAAACAGATCTGTCTGTGGATGACGATATATATATATATAAGAGCATTTAGCACTTTTTATACACTTTTCTTTCTTGCATTTTATCAAAATTATTTTCCCGCTAAGCTTTGTCCGTTACTTGGATTATCATGTAGACACACCCATTGCATACACATATGTATAAGCACGTGTGCGTGCATGTGTGTGTGTGAGCATAAAAAAAAAAATAACGTGATAATAACTGATTAATAATAGTTTTCAAAGTGAACGGGCGATAAAGAAACTAAAGTTTTAAAGAAGAAAGTTAATTATAAAACCAGGAGTAAAAATAAAAAAGAAAATGAAGATGAAAAAAAGAAGACGGTAAGTTTAAAAGGAACAGGTCCGAATAAGAAAGAAAGAAAGATAGAAAGAAAGACAGAAAAAAATAAATGAAGATATGAAAGAAAACAAAATCTTGTCAAAGAAAAGGAAGGGAGCAAAAACCTAAAGAAAAAGAAAACAACAAACAAATATGAAAAGATTTATAATTGGAGAGAAAAGAGAATTAGAAAAGATGAAAAATAAAGGACTTTTATAGGAAGAGAAAGAAAAGGAGAAAAAAAGTATGATAGACAGAATGATTGTAAAGTAGTTACAAAACGAGTAGTCGCTTAAAATAAATTGGGCGAACTGTCGTATAATCGCAATAATTGGATAAAATAATGAGAAGGCTTTTGTATTAGATACATATAAGTTCCGCTCCGTCGTATCCAGACACGGATAAGTACACATGTGTGCACCTTGTAGTATCATTGTCTCAATTTTTATCATTTTGATTTATACTTCAATTATAATTGGGATTTTTTTTAATACAAGTAACAATTGCATTTTTTTTATATTCGTTTCTAAATTCCCAATTACGATGACCACAACTGGCATTAGTAAAATACTTCTACAAGTTGAAATTGAGCCATTTGTTGTGGGAATTTCGGAAATAATTGAGTGTGATGTCGATAGAACAATTTCTTTGAGCGAGAACGAAAAGTAAAGGTTCTCAAAGTGTAGCTGAAATGAGAGTTGCTTCGGTTCAAAAACAAGGGCAGATAATTTAAGCGTTTTAATTGAAATGATACCGATTTTATTATTTATAGTCACCTTAAACCAATGTGTTTAACATTCCCATAAAAAAAGTCAGTTTTCCTTTCTATCTGCGCATAACACTTTCGGCGTCCACAGGTAGAGATAATAATAAATCAGGATTTCTCATACTTTTTATTTGAAGGCCCCCTTATAAAAAATTAAATTTCCATTCAATTTCTTATAAATCAATTAAATATTACCGACATTTATTTCTTCGTCGCACTGGATATCATGTTGAGAAGGATTGATGTTTTTTTAATGTTTTCGCTTTTAAGATATAATAAAACCCACACCAATAAATACTGAACCTGATTTAAATGAAGAAGATCTTAATCATTTCGGCCAGTACAGGACTTTTTCTTGATGAAAATTTAATTTCAGTTTGATTCATTAACAATCTTTTACCACGGATAATATCTAAACTATCAGATACTGTAGTTAGATTTTAATTTTTCATAATTTTTTTCTTTTTAAAATCTATATTTTTATTCTTATTATCAAATAGTCTTCTTTATTCGTAAGAAATCTTTTAACCAATTACAAAAATAGTATTTTAGAATTCAGGATTTTAAAAAAATTACTAATTTGCAACAATATTGCTTTTAAAGGTTTTCATTCGTGAAAATATAATTATATGCCTTGTTAACAACGCCAAAAAGACGCGGCTCTTTTTAAACAAAGAGAGATAGTTCGTTCATTTAAATGAACTGTATATTCTGAACCGGTGGTAAGTCCACGACACATCCCTAATAGCCAACAATCACAACTTTGGTTTGGTTTGGTTTGTTGGGTTTTATGGCATATCAACCTTAGTAGGTTATTTAACGCCAAATCCATTTTTATGTAAATAATCAGTTCTATTTAAAACAAGTCAGTTTAGAATGCGTACACAGTTTAATTGTCAAAACATTTCTATTTCAAACTATTCAAGCAGTTGTATATAACAATTCAGTTTAGTGTAAGTACAGTTTTAATGTCAAAAGCACTTCAATTTCAAACAATTCCGTTAAGTATAAGTATGTAGTTTAAACCTAAGTACAGTTAAATTGAGAAAAATATTTCTATTTCTAGCTATTCAGTTTAGTCAAGCAGTCCCAATTCAGCTAATTCAGTTTAGTATAAGTACAGATTTTGTTTACGCGGTTAATTGTCACAATAGTTCTATGCTAAACAATTCAGTTTAGTGTAAATACAGTTTCAAGGTCAAAAACAGTTCTATTTCAAATAATTCAGTTTAGCATAAGCACGCAGTTTAAATGTAAGTACGGTTTCATTTCAGCATAAGCACGCAGTATAAATGTAAGTACGGTTTAATTGTCAAAAACATTTCTATTTCAAGCTATACAGTTTAATCAAACAATTCAGTTTAGCATAAGTATGCCGTTAATTCTAGTTAATCCATAGATAGGGCTCTATCAGGTGCGACCACGCAGAGCCAGAGTGGACCCGGGAGCAATGGTAATGAAGGGGTGCTCCATATTCCCCAAAGCCCTAGCATTACTGGGACCTCACCATCAGACTGTTTAGTGTCATATCCAAGACACTCGTTGGGGGGGGTGTCTTACCCCTCAGCAGAGGTGTAGTCAGTGTATTCTACAGCCCCTGCCGAATGGGCAACACAACTTTAGAATTCCCCTCGGTGTACCATATCTGGCAACAAGTCAAAACGATCAAGTGATATTTTACTATTGTTATAAAAGGATTTATAAATGCAAACTAATAAATTCATCCCTTTTGGACTCCTATGTTCTTTTCAAACTGTCTATATTTTATAGCCATCAGGAATCTTTATAGACCATTTTGAATCAAGTAAATTTCATGTATATATACCTCATAGCAACAAACAGACACACTTATCATTTTAGATATAGTTAAAAAAAAAAGAACGACAAACAATGAATAACAAATATATGAATAAACAAAAATTCCGATTCAGTGATCTCGTTCTTCGAGACCAGCCCTCATCAAATATCAGGCAAAGAATATTGAATATGAACTTGCGGAACACTCAAACGAGATTTGGAGCAACTCAAATCCCTTATTGTCATCTGAGCGACAAGAGTGTCATAGGTTATAGATTTCTTTGTAGATTAAATAGTTAGCAAAAATCTGATCTCAACCCCAATTTTTTTTAAAGAGACAAGAGAATTGCAAATTAAAAAAATGACATCTTTCATTTACTTATAAATAAACTTATACAAAACGTATTTGTTTTTACTAATTCAACAAAGACTATTTGACCAAGATTGGCATCAAAACAGTTCCTCACCCTCCCTATAGTCCAGACATTGCTCCCTTTGACTTCTGTTTATTCCCTAAGCTCAGAGGCTGCCGTTATGAGACAATTGAGGAAATGAAAGAGGCTGTGACGAAGGTCATTAAAACGCTCACAGAAGAAGACTTCCATGGGGCCTTCCAGAAATTGTTGGAACGATACAAGTGCTTTACATCCGGAGGAGATTACTTCGAAGGGGAGTAGAGTTTCATGTGCGTACTATCAATAAAAGTTCCCATACGAAAAGAAGTCTGGAGACTTATCTAATGATCCTCGTACATTAAAATTAGTGGTCTAGTTAGTTTTGTAAAGAATCAACTGGGATTGATGTGTTTAATGCTGAATGTTTTAAAGTATGGCGTTAAATTTATTGTTTATCGTCAATATTATCAATTGGATGACATTTAGACAAACGAAAATGTTTTGGGAGAGTAGAGATGTGCTATTGTGTTTGTTATCTACGAGAATAAAAGTGGGAGAGCTGATTGTAGATATTATTGCATGTGGTTGGCACATTTTTATCAAGGATATTGTTAGATTATTTGCGTTGTCATATTGCTGATGACGTCCTTCCTTAGTTGTATAATCTGGTTTTTGATCTAATCTTGAAACCACTGACATGATCTTCCCCATCAGGCAGTTACAGGAAAAGTACTGTATGGATTTTTATTTAGTCTTTATTCGCCTAACTAAAGCCTTTGATTCTGTAAACAGAACTACACTTTTAGAAATTTTCAAAGAAGCTTTGTTGCCCTGAACATTTCTTTACAATACTTCGACTTCTTCATGTTGGCCGGAAGGCCTGCTTTAATATAAATGGAAGCAGTTAGAATTTATATCAATAAAGAATAGAACAAAGCAGGCGGGTATTCAAGCTTCCACTCTGATTTATAAAGTGCTGTCGTTTTCAGCATGGTTTTTACGCATTATAATCGTAGAACCTGTATAAGATATTGCACTTTCGGCAATGTTTTTAAGATCAAGCGACTTGTATCAAAACCCTAGGTTTTGTATCTTTTGTAAAGGGTCTGTTGTACTCAGAATATTGTTAACTGAATGTTTACACTGAAGAGAACATGCAGAACCCCATCGATAGATTTGCTAAAGCTTGCTCTGCTTCCGGACTCATCACTAGAAAAAATATTGGTAATCATTCAACCTGTACTTATCTAACATTATTGTAAACCAAATATATACTCTTATCGAAAGTGAGTCGCAGCGTTTTAAAGATTTGTATATCTAGAAAATCCGATCAACTGCATTTGCAACCTTGACTGCGAAATATCATTTATAATAAAAAGACAGTGAGTCTCTTGAAATGATGGAGCAACACGTCAAGAAATCACACGAAATATTCCAAATTTCTTAAAGGCATTCCATCCTTTAGTGTAAATTCTTCTTCATGGATATGATACATCGGTTACATATAATATAAAATAGAGGACGTTTTTACCAATAATATTTGCAAAGAACTAGTCAATAGAAAACGACCTCTCTACAAGATAAAAACTAGATATGAAAGTTTCAATTAAAGTAACGAATACCTCAATTAACAATTAGAAGTTACAGAAAAATGATTGTGGTCAATACAGGGGACTGGTAAATGTGGGGAAAGTTGCATTGGAATAATACCTGAATAAAAAGAAAAATATAAAAGAAATACTCAGAAAGATATTCAATTTGGTTTTCCTTTTTTGAAAGGGGATCAGAATGTAATTATTGTTCATTGGGAATATCTATCTAAGTCGAGCTGAAATAAAAAGCAATTCTCATAATCATGAAAGTCAGCCACAGATTAATACTTAGTTACAAATTGCAACTAAATCTGTCACTTCTGAGGAAAAAGTGAAAGCCGGTGTGCTTACAAAATATGAATGAAAATGAATTGTGAAACAGCATTTTCTCATAAGATTACATCTCTTGTGTGTCAATTTTATGCCAGAGACTTTGATTCTTGCTCGCTTAAAAAGCCATTTCTGTTTGTGGCATTATTAATCATTCTTTTACAAAATTATTTGTGATAGCCTTATACAAATTCGAGATTGCAGTGGCAGCCTTATATATATATATATATATATATATATATATATATATGTAATCAAGAAAAATAAATCCACTTGATCGTAAGATTTTTATGAGATTAACAGTCTTTCAAAACATTACAAGTTCAATTTTCTACTGAAGGATAATTTCGTGGGATTTGCAATGAATATCATTTAATAAAATTCTAGAATTTTGGGGGATAACTATGAAGTTCCAATTAAAATTCTTCAGTATTTCCCAAACGAAGTATCAATATCATCAAAAACACTTTTTATAGCAGGAAAAAAGCATGTTTACTTCTCGTGTAGTATATATATATATATATATATATATGTGTGTGTGTGTGTGTGTGTGTGTGTGTGTGTGTGTGTGTGTGTGTGTAAAAAATCTTTCGTTGTTGGTCCAAAGAGAGAAAAAAATTAAATATTTAAAAATGAAAGGTGCACTAAGAGATTTGAATATTTTAAAGAATTATTTATTTCGTTTTTACAGACATGCATATTTCAAGCTTTTTGCTTTCGTCAGAGAAAATATATTTCAAGGCATTGTGAATGGGACATACAATGAAACTCGAACTTACTTATTTGTTGAAACCTACATGAGTGAGATTGAGTTTTATGGTGTGTCCTATTGACATGGTCTTGTGCCATATATGTTCTTTAACGAAGGTAACAAACTTGAAATATATACATATGTAAGAACTAAATAAATTCTAAAATACATATACATGTGTGAATAAGTAAAATAAAGTTTGTGTGTTACGATGAAACCAATGGAAAGATCCAAACATTTGATTGGTTACTTTCAAATTAGGTCATCTTTAAAATCCTCATGTGTTTCACTAATTTTTTTTACTTCATTTTGATTGTGGTGGTTGTGTTTTCTAAAAATTCCTATTCAGTAAATCTGTCAAAGAACAAATCGAATTTCTGTCCCCTTTCTTTCTGCACTGACATTTGATAAAGATTAACATTGTTTTCCAAACAAATACAGAATAATGCCATCTAACTTGCAATTAAGATATATATATATATATATATATATATATATATATATATATATATATATATAAGATAAATAAGTGAGAGACAACTATTATCAACAAATCTTCAAGAAAAAAATTATCAACAAATCTTTAACTAAGAAATTAAAAACTTTTCAGGTAGTGTAATATAATCTTCCTTTTAATAATCTAAAGTATTAAAATCTTCCTTTTAATAACGTAATGTTTTAAAATATTCCTTTTAATAATATAATCTTTTAAAATCTTCCTTTTAATAACCTAATGTTTTAAAATCTTCCTTTTAATCTATGTAAAAAGCAGTTTGGTTTTATTTAACGAAAACATTGACGATTTTATGTATTTTACTTGCAAGAAAAAAGTATTATTTTGAATTAACATTTACTGAGTTTTGATGTCTTTTTCATCAGATATGTTGTGATCATTAGCTTTTTAAAATTGACATCCAGTGACCGAGTCGAAATTAGCTGTAGATCCTTCATTTTAGCTGACAACAGTTTGGAACTAATGGATCCAAAATTATTTCTTTCTTCTTTTTTTTGTCATTTACTGAACCCTTTTAAACTCTGTGGCGTTCCTTTCTGACTCAATTTTTAACAGTGTATCATCACCTGACTTTTCTCCTCGAGTTCGCTAAAAAGTTCCATTAAACATATTCATTTAATTATATCCGTCCAGCAAACAAAAATGGCAAACTAGCATGGAGGCTAATTTCACTTAAGGTTCCTCGGAGAAAAGACTGAACTCTTTTTTTACTGAAATTTTCTTTCTTTGCAATTTTTATTTTGACTAAGAGAGTTCAAGGATTTCAAGAAATAAGCAATCTTGCCTTCCAGTTATTCCTTTTCCATTTTGTTAAAGAGATTTATGCGGGAATGTGGATGTGTGTGTGTGTGTGTACGCTCACATACACATACTCGCACACTATATATACATTTATATGTCTGTGTGTGTATGTGCATATGTATATATGTACATATAAATGTGTGTATGTATGTATATACGTGTATATATATATGAATATGTAAATATGCATGTATGGACATATACGTGCCTGTGTGTGTGTGTGTGTGTGTGTGTGTGTGTGTGTGTGTGTGTGAGTGAGTGAGTGAGTGAGAGAGAGAGAGAGAGAGAGAGAGAGAGAGAGAGAGAGAGAGAGAAAGAGAGAGAGCAGGGATGGTATCTCCAAAAGAAGTCGGTGGTTAAAATGTTTTTAAAAAACGTTACAACATATATTAATACTAACGATAAAGAGTTTTGCTGTCAAAATTGGAAAGTACTTCCTAGGCTTTCCGTAATGCAAGTTGTTTACTCTCAGTCAAGGAGATAAAAACTATAGCTAATGAGAAGGCATATATTATATTTTATTGTAGAAAAGCGAATACTATTATTTTCATGGAAGACATTCGAGTAATCACCACCGACTAGATAATCAATTCAATACCGGTTTAATACATTTAAAGCAGTACGGATATATTCACCCACGGAGAACACCGGGATTACAAAGTGAGTTTAGAAATGGTTGGGAATTATTCCTTATAAATGCCGTGATTTCTTTACAGAAATGCTGGAGCATTATGAGCATAAATATTGATTAATGGAACTTTAAATTTTCTAAGTCGAGTTGACTAGAAGTTACTGTTCAAGCGTTTCTAAACTCGTGTCTGCCTCCTCCAACCAACGACTATGGTATCCGATATATTTGTCATTGCCTCCCACCAGACAGGACTTGACACAAGGTCACTGACCTGAAGGTCGATTTTAGTGGGAGTGACTATGGTATCCGGCTAAATGTCAATCATTGGAACTCTTGTTTTGCAGATGAGAAGTGGTTAGCATTTTAAAATTTTGATTTTATCCGACTCGAAAACTGAATCTCAAGTATTTCTTCAGTAACAACTAAATTATGATTTTAGGCGCTTTTTAACACCACTATATTATTAAAATATTGACTTCTGTAAGTATTGATCCAAATCCTCCACCAGGAGCTGGTTAACTTTTGAGTGGAGTACAGTTGGTTTGAATTCATATTTTTCATCTCCTATACTGGTTTCCTACACAAGCCTTAAAAAAACTAGTCCAACCAAATTATTGACCCATTGCTGGCTTGAAGAAGGGGATTGTGCAAAAAGAAATGCAAACAATCCTATCCAGAATGAGAACTCGGTTTTTTTAATTTCATTTCCTATGACGATAATCATAACGTTAAACTCGTCTCCAAATCAACAGCAAACTTGGAGATAATATCATATCAGATGAACGGCAGATTATAGTAATTTGCTACATAATTCAACAAACTTATGTGGTGCTGGTTTAAGTTTTATATGAGGTTATTTCTGTTTTCTAAATCCCCGCTGTTTTTTTTTTTTCGAAGCCAAAGGAAAGACAACTGTAATGATCAAAATTACTCTTAAAGAACTAATCAAAACTTCTTTAACTATCTCGTTAAAAATTATAAATCCAGGAAACCTAAAAGTAAATCTGCATCTCTAGTTATATGAATTTAATGAAAGATTAAGAAAAAAAAACACTTAGAACCCTCACACCAAATAGTTCAAAGATGTGAAACTTCGAGTCTATATCTTCGGTTGGTGATTATTATGTTTTATTTCGAAAACAATTGCATTAGATAATATATCAACAAGCATTTTCACCGTGGCATAGTGGTTAGCAGATTAATCTCGCATATGCCACGCTCTGTTGCCACCAAAGCGGAGGAGGTCAAGCATAAGAAATACAATCCCATGGGATTCTAAACAGCAGGTAGATATATTTATGAAACCAACGCCCAAATTCGGGAAAATCATATGCCGTATAATGATCTTGTATTTGTGTGAATTTACGGAGATGGAGAAAGCGGACTTAGAGGAATCTACTTCGGCATCAACTTCAGACATATTACTGGTTTGCAAGAAAAGCTTAATTGTTATCTCATCAATTAATTAAAATCTGACACTTCAATATTACGCTTTTTGCATATTAATTGCTCAAGTAAAGTTCACGTAAATTACACACACAATGCAACGTTCAGTGTATTGACGTTGTTATCGCGTCAGTTATTTCGAATCTTACATCACTGAATTAATGTTCAGAGGCTGTGCTCGTTTACATTGATTACCGAACAATAGTGTACAATCTCCAGACATTAATAAACGTGAAGAACAAACAAAAGATTTGGTAGGCTTTGTTGATGGCACAGTGTTACTTTTTTTTTCAAGATCTGCAAGCATGTATATATATATATATATATATGTGTGTGTGTGTGTGTGTGTGTGTGTGTGTGTGTGTGTGTGTGTTTCAAAATGTAAAGGATTCAAGTTAATCTTAAAAAATACTTTCATAGCAACTCATTTAAAAGAGATTTGAGACAATTTTTATATAATGGCCATTTAAATCTTCTCAGTTTCAATAGGGGAAAAGAAAATGATGAGAAAAAAGATAAAAAATAACTCGATGCTACTAAAAGTTAAAGAAGGCCGTAAATCATACCGAGCGAAATTTTATAATCCGATTATATAGACAATCAAGTTGATTATAACGAGGCTTCGTATAATGAATTAAGCATCTTCGTAATTAGGTTTTATTCCCGACACCTGAACGTTGAATTAGAATCCATAAATGGTGCTCATTCAATAACTGCCAATTGCAAACGTTATTTGACTTAGTATGGAGTAATTATCCGTGCTTCCTTTCAAAGGGACATTGCCTTTGGGGAAATGCATCAAGGGAAAAACGCTGCATGTCTATAGAAAGCACTAGACTTTGAGGTTAACCTTTCATGTCATAGAGAATTCATTTCTTGATTTTAATTTCCCATCGCAAATGATCAATCATGAAAACCCACATGTAAATTTGCTCAATAAATTTCCTTTATAATTAGATATTTTTTCTCCCGAGCGAGAGATTTCTCGCCTTTTGCCAGAAAAAGGGTGACGTGAGCACTTAGAAAATAATAATTCGCCAGAAGTCAGGTATTATAGAACATTTCAAATAAAAGAACGTCGCGCTATTACATTCATTTTCGGTCAAATACCCTTGGGAAAGGTATGAACCCCCTTATCCTCCCAGCTATGGGTTAAATAGTGCCACTATTGTTCTTCTAGGAGATGGCTTAGGCATTAAAAACCTACAAAGGTTGATATGCCATTAAACAAAGAAACCAAACCAAACCAAACCAAACCAAATGAAAGAACGCTTAGCATTTACGTAGAATGAAGTTGCAATTATTGAAATTATCGAAGATGGAGACAGCAAAACATGTAGTATTGTACCAAAAATAGGCAAATTAAATACCACTGCTTTTATGTAATTTCTGTCCTAAGAATTGGCGTCGATATGGCACTTGAGCAAATTCTTTATCTATATATATTCCACATCACACACACACACACACACACACACGTATATTCATGTGAGTGTGTGCGCGTAAGACGGTGTGTGTATTTACCAAATCCTTCTGCACAAGAAGGATGTGACACAAGGTCACTTTTTCAGCGGAATTTAACAGGTTTGAATTTGAGTTTTCTTTCTTCTACAGCGGTTTCTTGATCAAAGTTAAAGAGCCCTTTCTGGTATAGCATTTAACCATAGGTGGAATTGTTAGATGCTTATTTTTCTCAAGTGGAGTAGTACAATGTAAAAATGAAATAAAGTCTCGTCAAAGATTTGGAATAGGGTTGACGGGTACATTTCCGACGACGAAACTTATTACACTAAAAGCGCCTCCTTAACACACACACACACACACACACACACACACACACACACACACACACACACACACACACACACACACACACACACACAAATATATATATATATATATATATAATATATATATATATATATATATTCCGTTCTGCGGCAGGATTATATATATATTATGCATATTAAATGATTCCCCATGTGATCTCTTCCCAAAATGCAAAAGAGATTTCAATGAACAAAAAAGGATTTCGGGAATGTTTTATCATATTTTTAATTCATTCAGAATTTTATGAATAAATGAGGTTAAAATGTCACAGCGAATTTTACTGATTTTTGGAAAAAAATACTGAACATATTTTTACAGCTATCTTTAATCTGTCCCGGGATTATATGTGAGAATTATGAATATTTTGAACACATAGTAGATACATCTATTAAAACCTCCCCCACATCCCTCCTAAAAACAAAGTGATTATGCTTAATAGGTTATATCAGCAAGAATAAATGATTCAGAGTAAACAGTCTAACTGAAACACACACACACACACACACACACACACACACACACACACACACACACCACACACACACACATATATATATATTTACATATACATAGATATATAACCTAAGATATTTATATTTGTGGGTACAATATATATATATATATATATATATATATATATATAATAAACAAAACCGGTCACATTAGGATTATAAATTTATTTCCATATATACTCCAGAATATTCACTGGGAATAGATTTATAATCCTAATGTGATCGGTTTTGTTTTTTCTTAAAGAAATTATTGCTCTCTAATGTCTGTTACATTGAGCTCTTTACCAGGAAAATTGAAATGTTCACTTTGGAATGGTTTTCTTGTCCTGATGGAATGACTCCGAACTCTGGTTTAACGGGACCGAATAATACTATATATATATATATATATATATATATATATATATATATATATAGGTATATATGTACATATGTATATATACATGTGTATATACGTATACTTTTCGATCTATATCTACCCCTATATTCAAATATGTATCGATATGTGCATTCGTATATATATATATATATATATATAATGAAGACAAATATGTATAAAAAACATGTATATATATCATTATCTATATATACTTACAAATATAAATATGTGTGTACGTATATATATATATATATATATATGTGTGTGTGTGTGTGTGTGTGTGTGTGTGTGTGTGTGTGTGTGTGTGTGTGTGTGTGTCGTGTACGTATATATATATATATATATATGGTTTGAATTAGAGTCATTTGGAAGTCGATCATATGAAATACTGACTTATCCGATAAAGTAAAACACGATTTCTTCGAAACAACGGTTGTGACAATTCAACTGTATGGATGCCTAAATGGAAGCTGACGAAGCGTATGGAGAAAAAGGCAGACAGGAATTTCACAAGCACACTACGGGCTATATCTAACAAATAATGGAAGCAACATCCCACGAACGAGCAGTTGTACGGCCAACTACCTCCTATCTCTAAAACCAAAAAATAAGACGAGCAAGACATACTACAGGACCCCTTCTCACGGACAAACCAGTGTTGGCCGATCAAAAAGAATTTACCTACTACAGATCTGTATGGACAAAAAAAGCTCTGCCGCAAACGATGGATGATATGGACGAATCTGTGCAAACAACATGACCTGATAAAGATGAGGATGCATAAATATATTTATATATACATAATGTATGATTATATATATATATATATATATATATATATATATATATATATATATATGTGTGTGTGTGTGTGTGTGTGTAGATAACATATATGTCTACTTAAATATGAATATACGTAAATATATATATTTATACAATAAATAAGTTTCCAGGTACACACATGAAACTCTTGTACACTTCGAAGTAAAATCCTCCGGCTACAATGCACTTGTTGTATCGTTCCAGCAACTTCTGGAAGGCTCCATGGAAGTCTTCTTGTGTGAGCGTGTCAATGACCTTCGTCACAGCCTCTTTCATCTCCTCAATTGTCTCATAACGACAGCCTCTAAGTTTTTCCTTGAGCTTAGGGAATAACCAAAAGTCATAGGAAGCAAGATCTGGAATACAGGGAGTCTGAGGAACTGTCTGGTTGCCCATCTTCGTCAAATAGTCTGTGACAAGGATGGAGTTGTGGACTGGTGCATTTTCCTGGTGGAAATGCCACTTATCCGATTTGAAGAGTGCTGGCCTCTTCCGACGGAATCTCTTCCTGAACTCCCTTAAAACCTCAACATAGTATTCCTTGTTGACTGTCCAGTGGGAACCCAGTGCATGTAGATCATGCCTGTGCAGTCAGAAAAAGGAATCATCAAAGGTTTTGGGTGGATTTGCTCTGTCTGGCCTTCTTTGGTCTGGGAGAGCCAGTATGCTTCCACTGGGAATTCTGTCTCTTGGTCTCTAGGTCATAGCAGTAGATCCAGCTTTCATCGCAGGTCACCAGAGCATCAAGAACAGCAGGATCTGAATTGATCAGCTCGACCATCTACCTGCTGTCATGACAACGTCTTTCTTTCTGATCTTCTCTGAGCACCCTCGGGACACACTTCGCGCAAATCTTCCGCATCTTCAGTTCCACGCGAATAATTGTGTGTACAGTTCCCACACTGACATCAAACTGTGCACTTATTGTCTTTATAGACACATGACGGTCCTTATCCATTATTATTTATTTGGCCTATCAACTCTGGTGTTCTGACTGTGTTACTCCTCCCACACCTCTGGTCATCCCTCACAGACTCCCTGCCATCCTTGAATGTCTTATGCCACTTAAAAACTGATGCTTAATTCATGCAAGATGCTCTGAAAGCAGTCAGAAGCATTCTATACGTTTCTGTGGCTTTTTTCTAAGTTTAAAATAGAATTTTATTGCATATCGTTCTTTTAAAGTGTCCTCACGTCCAGATTGCATTTTTGAAATTCGCCAGGTGGGACAATCAGGCTTTAGTTAGGTGTATTCCAGTTGCTGCTGTAGTTATTCATTTGAAACTTAAATCATAAAAATTGATCAGTCATCTCGTAAGATGTATAGCACAGAACTTTCAAGAGTCTACGACAATTTTAAATGCCGGTACAAAAAAGTCTGGAAACCTATTGAATGCGTGCCGTATATATATATATATATATATATATATATATATATATATATGTATATATATATATATATATATATATATATATATATATATAGGGTGCCCCAAAAAATATTTACATATTAAAAATAATTGTAAACGTGCGCAATTCCATTGCTTGACGTTGTCAGCGTCAGCAGTGTCTGGTTCAAAATGGGTGTCAGTTTGAGAACAGGCAGTGAAAAAACAATAAAATGATACTTAAACTTTTGAAATAATAAAATTCTAATTAAACACTACGTTTACAATTATTTTTAATGTGTATACATTTTTTGGACACCCTATATATATATATATATATATATATATATATATATAATGCATACGTAATGTACAATACACTAGTGTATATAACATATATACATGATATATACTCGTATATATATATATATATGCAAGTGTGTGCATGCGTATCTCAAATTAGAAAGGTTAAAATGAAGAGGGATGAAAAGAATAGTAGTCTGTTGGTAAATGAATGAGAAGGAACTCATAAATATCTATTCATTTCTTTAATTTAGCAGTTTGTTTTCTGTCTGTACATGGCTGCATAATTTGTCTTCGAGAAGCAGGATGCATTTATTGCACCTCATTTGTAAGTTTGGGAATTTTTAACAATATTATACTATGTTATTTCTCATTGTCTCTTTTATTTTACAGATCTATTTGGATATCAAAATACTCAGTCTACTTTGAGTGATGGGAGAAATGAGCCATCATGGCTATTTCAGAATTAACGGAAAAAGCTTCGAAATGGTTATGGATTAAAAGATCAGATACGTGGAGGTCAACGACGAAGACCGTTAAAGTGTTGAGGTGATGCTCAAATTAGGTAAAAAGAAAAATGGGAGATGGAAGGTGTCGGAAGAGGAAGGGAAGGGAAAGGAAATAAATGGCAAGAGGAAAGGAAAAATAGATTGGTGAAGGAGGACGGGTGAAAAGATTTTGATAACTGAGGAAAAAGAAGAGTGAAAAAAGGTTAGCTAGGGGTCACCATTTGAGGAGGCAGTTTTTTTCTTCAACGAAATCTCTATTTTTTTCATTGCATGCACGAATTTTAGTTTCCTTTAAGAGAATTTGTATTTGATCACAAAACCCCTTCCATCAGCGTACCACCTAAAGCTGTCTTTTTATTTTTTTTTATAGGGTTCCTTATTTTGTATAACAACGTTTTTGACTAATGAAAGTGGTGCAATCATTTTTTACATTTTTTTGAACTTGTTACGTTTCGTACATGTAATCTTAAACAGTATTCGTTGCGAGAGTTTATCCTTCTACTTGTTAGACCGTGAAGGTAAAAGACGAGCAATCGGTTTTTTCTCTTTTGTCTCTTCTCAACAGAAAGGAAAGTGACTGGAAAGTCGATTCTCATTGGTCACTTTCATCTCAATAGATAAGCCGTTGCAGTACGTTATTGTGTGCTTGGTGGACGTTTGTTTCAGGATCACTAGCTGGAATAGGTACGATTCCAGTAAGGAACGGCAAATTGCAATTTTTGCGAAGGACGCTATTGATTCGGATCTGAATCCATTGGATCTTGATGCTTTGGATCTGATTCCTGCCGATTGACAATTTATTTTGGTATCTGTGAATATTCACTGTATATACGATTATTTTCTGTTAGTATGAGTGTATATATATTTGTATGCTAACTTGTCTAATGGGCCAATATGATGAAAATTGATATGATTTCAAATTACGTTGAATGGTGGGTAAAATCAGGCGTGGAAATTTGGATAAGATAAGGAAAGAAATGTATAAGTCCAATTTACCAAGAATATTAACTTTTTATAACCTAAATTTGAGTCGCTCTGCGCCTACAGACGTACATGGACACAGTGGCCTTATACTTCATAAAAGATGGGATAAAATGTCACAATTGGATATCCTGTCCTCATAGAACATTATCATCATTCTTGATAAGATGAACACTAATACTTTTTAGATTAGTCAATTATCTTTATACAATTATTATTTTGTTTTGTTTACGGAGAGTATAGTAATATTCTCCGGCGAAATAGATTTACAATGACCACTTAACCAAGTTTGAGTCTCTATCAAATTGCACTATATATATATATATATATATATATATATATATATATATATATATATATATTATATATATATATATATATATTAGGCCTCTGCATAAATGCACTGACTTGAATTTTTTTTCATGCTATTTTTACTAATTTATGAACAATTTGAAATAAAATATTGTCTACATTCTTTACCTATGCTGATTGTTGTGATTTAAAGATTAGGGAAGTTGGCAGGTTTTAAATATTGTTCAAGAATGATGGAAAATTGAGAGAAATTTATTTGGAAATGCAAAATTTCAATTCAAAATCATAAGTGTACATATTCATGATTTTTTTATTATATTTCTATTATAATACTTATTCTATAACAAGTCAAAAACATTACTGTATGTGGTATGAGAATGATAATACGATATAAATGTAAATAATTGCGGCTATTCGGTAAGGAGATCCGGAGAAATCAAAATAATCAAATGAATTGCCCCACATTCCAAAATGTTTAGTACATTTTAGATGATTCATACTCCACCTTCATTTAGTGTACAGTCCGTTAGGAACGAGGAAATAATTTATCTATTCAAAATACAGACAATAGAAATGTCGCTTACGATAATCCATTTTTGTTAGATATTCAGCTATTTTAGGAATCAATAAGTTTTTTCTTTTTCACAAATTATACACATAAGAAATACTAAAGAATGAACAGAGCAGTCGTTATAGCAAAGAAATTAAGTCAATAAGATTTTAAATGATTATGATTCTTTTCTGAATAATGGCAATAACATTTAAAAAATCTATCTTCTTATGAGATTGACTGATACAGTACGTACAAACAAAAACAAAACAAACTTTGATTAAAAAGTAAACTTTAAGTATTATTATTTAATTAACCCCTTATTAAAACAGGGTGAAAAAGAAACAAGCACTAACAAAATAGAACGTCCTATTGTGATCAAGTGATGTACTCTAGATATATTTGTCCGAGTATATATAGAATTAAAAGTACCATAAACCGACCCGAACTTGAATAATCATGACTTTTGACAGTTTTATGTACTCGTAAATTCTACATTACAAGGCTATTCTTGAGAAGGATGGTGGAATGATTTTTCTTTTGACTTCTTTAAGATTTTAATTTAAGAGGTTTTTGTGATACTGGACATTTTTGACACCAGTAAGTCAAATGAACAGACATTTTGCTGATATGTTACCCCTTATCAAGGAAAGAAGTGGCTTTTCCAAAGGGAAATATGAATGTATGACTGGAAATAGAATTTAAACTGAACTCATCAATTCTATTTTCTGTGTATGTAAACAACACGACACTAGCGCCACCTGTATGTACATATTTGCTCCAATCAAAAAAGTTTGAGGATATTTATCATAATGGGCCCAGCGGTTAGAGTGTTCGCCAATGGCCCGGGAGACCTGGGTTCAATCCCAGGTCGAGTCATACCAAAGACTTTAAAAATGGAACTTGATACCACCTTGCTTAACACTCAGCATTATAAGGTACGGTTCAAGGGTAAAGTGGAGCAATCCAGGGAATGGAGTAGCGCCCTCCCCTACACCTTGGTGTAGTAGCTATCGAAAAGGGAGCCTTCGGGTCACCCTCGACTATGGTCCCTAACTTTACTTTACTTACTTATGTATTCAATATAAAACGAGATTTAGTTCTTTTTCAATGAACATTGCAAACTACGTATTTAATCAAATGCATATAATTTTGAAGAGATCCTGGAATTATATAAACACTAGATATATTTGTCAATGGTTTCTTTGCATATTTACAATTGTCTTTATTGGGAATCCTTTTGAGATGACGGTTTGAGTGTTCGCCAATGGCCCGGGAGACCTGGGTTCAATCCCAGGTCGAGTCATACCAAAGACTCAAAAAATGGTACTTGATGCCTCCTTGCTTAACACTCAGCATTATAAGGCATGGATTAAGGGTAAAGTAGAGCAATCCAGGGAAGGAGTAGCGCCCCCCTATACCTTGGTGTAGTAGCTATCGAAAAGGGAGCCTTCGGGTTACCCTCGACTATGGTCGCCAACTTTACTTACTTTTGTCCTCATCTTGGTAGGTTTTTTGGTAATGGCGCAGCGGATAGTGGCGTTGAGTCTCTACGGTTCCAGGTGAGCATTGTCAGAAGATATCGGTTTCAATTCCTACCCAAGCCGGCCAAAAACGTGGTGCGATAGACAACAACTATGGAAGGCAGCAATTACTGGGGATACGGTTACAAGACTCAGCATTCCTATCCGAGGTCGCGATTAATCACCTGAAGAAGGCCAGAGGTGAAATTTGGCCGAAACGTTGTGAAGAAGAAACAACAACAACAACAAAAAAAAACCAACCAAGATGAGGACAAAAAGTCCGCCATAAATTAAAAAAAAGATTAATTCTCAGATCATATTTCCAATTATCTTGAAAATCATTATCCGTATATTTTTACTTTGATTAGGATTTATTCTTTTTTGACTGCTTTTCTATTGCCAGTAAGCAAACAACATTCTTCAGGAAAAACGAATAAGTTTTCGATGAGAATATTTCGGAATGAAACAACGAAAAAACTTAGACAAAAAGTCGAAGAGGAGTAGTCACCGTGGCGAAGTGACTAACGTGCATCGTAGTAAGCGAGTGTGAACTTCACTTTTTGACTAATGCCCTTTGAAAAAGGTATAGACTTCCTTGTCTCCACAGCTATAGGTTAATTAGTATCACTAATGTACTTCGACAAGGTTTGCTTTGGTATGAAATAACCCAAAAAGGTTGATATGCCATTAAACAAAGAAACCAAACCAAACCAAAGAAAAAGGCTGAAGAATACAACCATATTCACGCGTGTAGCGTTACCTAAATATATGTATTTGTGCATGTGTGTATATGTGTGTGTGTGTGTGTGTGTAATAGGTTTTTTCCAAACAAGCGTAAAAAAAGTTTCAAAAATAGGCGTTAAGTACAGAAAGTGATAGAGTATCAAAGTGAAAAACAGTAAAGAGTTAAGCACTAAAACGACTTATGGTCTTTATCATTCAGTCAAGGACTTGATAACCGTGTAAGTAGTGTGAATGTTTTCTTGTATATTTACATTGTTTAATTCAAGGTATAAATATTTACGTCTCTGACTATTTTGTGAGGTTTACACTTCTAACTACTGTTTATTCTCAACTGCTATTTTCTATCAATAAATCTTTTGATGGTTTTTGTATTGTTGTTTACTTTGATGTTCCTTATGTTTAAGAAATCATTTTGTATCACTGAATCGAATGATTCGACTGTTAATATTTGTTGGAATCTTTTAAAACATTTGTTAACTGGTTCTGATGAAATATGCAAGTTAAAGTTTTAAATGTAACAGATTCCTTATCTAGTATTCATATATATATATATATATATATATATGAGCACCCCCCACGCATACATATATGTAGAACAATGGAAATAAATGATGAATTAAAAGGAGATGGATGAATAATAAAAAATGGAGACATATTTAACTTTCATAATTACTTTATTAGCTATTTGTTTGAGTATTCAAGTTCTTTTCTATACACATAAGTTTTCATCCAGATTTGTTGTTCCTAAGTATCAAGCTTGCAATAATATTTCTTATCTTTCATATTATTTTTGTAAGTA
>OY757915.1:116555771-116670771 GCA_963585895.1 Sepioteuthis lessoniana
TGGATGCACCTCGTGGGTGATGCCAAAAACACTCAGAAAACGCAAGATGGAAACTACGCAAGAATGTTGCGCGCTATCTTAAACAAATCCTGCAAGTAACACCCCACAAAGAAGCTGCTGTACAGCCAGTAACCTTTTCAAAACATGCGGGACACTGCTGAAGAATTAAGGACACACTCATATGCAATATTCTCTTCTGCACATGGAGGTACCCGGGGTGGCTGAACAGTAGAAACTTGCATCAGCTCTGTTCGGACACAAAATGCAGTCAGGAATGATGGATGATAGCGATGGGTGGGGAATGAGGGTCCGCAAGCACCGTGCCGACAAGGTGACTTAATCATATTTACCAACCCCTCCGCTCTGGCAGGATATGGCACAAGGTCAATTTTTTTTTTTTTAGGTGAGTTTAACAGGTTTGAATTCAGAGTTTTCCATCTCCTAGACTAGTTGCCTCACCAAGGCTGAAGAACACAGTCTGTCATACTATTTACCCATAGCTGGAGGGAGAATAATTGGATTCATACCTTTCCCAAGGGTATTAGTGCGATATGAAATGCAATCGGTCCAGGATTTGAACTCGTATCACCGTGTCCATTTCCTATGACGATAATCATTACACCACGGGCACCTCCAACACGTCAAGGTGACTTAATGATGATTATGATGATGTACATAATTTTCTTTATGGTAATCTATAATTATTTAAATACTCACAAATTCTTATACAAAACAAATATACACACACATATATGTTTCTAAATCTAATCCTGGCTACAGATGTGAATTTCAAAATTTCATCACGTGACTTCCTGCACTATTTCAACAACTTCCTTTGTTTACTTTTTATTCTTCACTTTCAACTCAGTCCCTCCCATCAAATCCTCAAACCACTACCGCTTCTTCATCGGATGTGATTTTAAAATCCCAGACGAAAGATTATAAATTTTAAGAAGTATTTTAAAACATGCCTCAATTTTGTTGAAATTGCCCGCACTTATTGAGAATGGTAAGTAAATGGAATTATATCTGAACATATTGTCCCAAACTAGTTTAAGTGTTTTACGGGAGTTGATCATTCTTCTGAAGTAAAACCCATAACTATCTTTGTGAGTGTGTGCGTGTGCGTGTGCGTGTGCCTTAAAAGATAACAAGTTACTCTATATCTTTCGATGAAACAAAAAATCATGAACTTCCATATTTATGTAAACTATTCTAACTACGAATATTGATGTAATCATCTTAATAAACTCTTTTTATGAGAACATTTTTCTTAAAAAGAAACTCTTGTAAATCTTCTATTCTTATAAACACAAATGGTTGGTATAATATTGGCAAATTATATATAAATGGCGCGGGAGACCTGGGCTCAACCCCAAATCGAGTAATACCAAAGACTCAAGAAAATGGTACTTGATTCCTCCTTGCTTAACACTCAGCATTATAAGGTAAGGATCAAGAGTAATGTGGACCAATCCAGGGAAAGGAGTAGCGCCCTCCCCTACATCTTGGTGTAGTAGCTATTCGAAAAGGGAGCCCTTGGGTCACGCTTGATTACGGTCGCCAACTTTACTTACAATTTTATATAAAAATAACAAGTTGTAATCAATAAAAATTATTAAGTCATTGTCACCCAACAAATTATTTTGGAAATCTAATTACATTTGACCCAGCCGTGATAAATTTGTAATCACAATCTTCTGAGATGAATTGTCAGTGCCCACATGACTCTAATTAGTCAGGGAATAACCTTGAGGCTTAAAAAACTCTGTCTGAGACCATTAGAAGTAATTCTATTGCCAAATACAAGTTCATCGTCAAAGACCTTGTTAACCCTGTTTCCACAACACTTAAATCTATTAAGACGTCTGCAAAATATATAATTGTCAAGAATCTCCCTGGACATTTGGGAAACAAGAAAATCGATGAACGATATCTTTGAAAATTGGCGTTAGCTGTGGAATATCCTACTTATAAAGCCCAACGAGTTGACCTGGAACAATAAGGATTTTTAAAAATTTCAATGTATACCAAACACAACACGATACGTATTAGTCACAGTGTTGAAGAATCAAAAGAACTGTAAATGATTCTTTTCAAAAAACACATGGAACTACCGTAATGGACAAATGTACTATGAAGAGACAAAAGCAGATAATTGTTTTTTCTGAATAAAAACTTAGAATATTTTGCAGACCCAATGTTGTAAATTACATAATACATATTCAAACACATATGCAAACACAGGCGGACTCTGTTGTTTCAGATATGAACGGTTTATTTAATTCCTGACTTCGGTCTATGGTGACACGAGGAGAGAGACACAATTCTTACCATGCTGACCATTCCCAACGCACGGCGCATCTTGTGATGTTTAAGATCTCAATTCATCTCCGTCGGTCGAGACCCGAAAAACTTAACCGCTGCCGAAACGGTAAAAAAACTCAACTCTCTGCCTTCATAGTCCAATCTCAACTTACTCTTTTTAAAAATCCTCTAATTCTCAGGACCATCTCTTCCTGGCATGACGTCAACCACACTCCAGCCCCATTTGCTGTCTGGGGTTTTATTATGACAATAGGGATTGTCATATCCTTTGCACATGAGCGTAAACTGAACTAATTGACTCTGCACCTGAACTCTTAACCCGAGTAGTTCAAAGGCCAACCAAACTGAATGATAAAATATAATTAACGAAAAATGATTAATATAAAAAAAATCATTCCTTAATTATATAACACCAAAAATAAAGATAATAATACCATTTTAAGAGGTAAGGACAATCAAAGAACTATATTATTGTGAGACAGTTTTGCTGTCAATGATATTCAAAGACTTGACAATCTTAAAGTAATTTTGAAACCGAAGAATTACTCGGGAATTTTTGAGCAAATTAAGACTGGATCCAAAGTGTTCATACCCGGACAAAGTATGCCGAGTTAAAACTTAAGGGATAAGACAATTTTTCTGTCAGTTATTGAATATTAAACGATTCTCAAAATTATAGAAGAGTTTGATTTAGAAATTTTGCCTAATGAAACGAAATTTGAAAAACTTCTAGCAATGTTTTACATAAATAGTGTTTCCTTTCAAATTAAACTTACTTGAGTTCTAAAAACGTTTCGAAAAATAAAGTCTTTTGGTTTAAACTTAAAAAAAAAAAACGATGATGGTTGATAAAAAACTTAAACACTGGAAAATCTGATATAGAAACTAAATCCTCTGAATATATATATATATATATATATATATATATATATATATATGTGTGTGTGTGTGTGTGTGTGTGTGTGTGTGTATGTAGAAAAAGAGAGACAGAGTGTGTGTAGGAGAGAGAGAGAGAGAAATAAGACGGAGCCAATATACTTATAAACAAGCATTAACACAAATACAAATTCACATTTATACGTGTCATGTAGAAATGAATATATATATATATATATATATATGTGTGTGTGTGTGTGCGTGTGTGTGTATGTGGCTACGTTGGTAGGTAAGTTAGTAGATTGGTAGGCAGGTTAATAGATTTTGCTCTGCAGACATAAATCTGCCTGCGCTAATTCCATAGCTTTTCGTATTCCTATAATTTTCTAAGATAAACATCAAATAGTATATATATATATATATATATATATATATATATATATATATATAACCACAAAAATCTACACATCTATGCTAGTGCATGCTTTTATAACTATGAAGTTTGCTTTCACATCCCAACCGAGAAACCCCCTCAGAACTGACTAGATACAATTTACTTCAATAGACTCAAGTGGATGTATTTTATTCCTCTTAAGTTCATTTCTTTCCCTCTCTATCTCTCACACACGCACTCACAACCCTATATATACATATATATATATATATATATATATATTTGCACATATGCAATATATATGTAAGTTTATATGCGTTTTTGCTTCGTATCTTCAGTTGTATGACAAACTTTCTGTCTCTGCATTTAAGTGAAGTGACAGACATAAAGAAAGAAAAACATAAAAACTAAAAATACTGAAAGTAAACAAAGAATTTAATTAAAAAAATGATGGCGCTTCAGAACAGATGAAAAATAAGTTAGAAAAAGTAAGTAAAGCTAATCTAAAGTTGTGTATATCCAAGAAAGAATAATTTTTAAGAAGTTAGGATTCTTCAGTTAATTAAACAAATCAATGTATCAAGTAATTCATTTGGTATATCGATTGCCTTATAATAGTCATCAGAAATTAAGTTCGATTTTTGGAAAAAAAAGACATATTGATAATAATAATAATAATAATAATAATAATAATAATAATAATAATAATAATAAAACCTGAAAGAATGTGCAAAGAAGGATAAGTACCTCGACCTTTCAAGAGAATTGAAAAAACTACGGAACAAGAATGTGACGATTGTACCAATTGTGATTGGTACCTTTGGCACAGTAACTAAAGGAATATTAAAAGGCCAGGAGGATTTGGAAGTTGGCGGACGAGTGGAGACCATTCAAACGACAGCATTATTGAAGACGACCGGAATACTGAGAAGAGTCCCGGAGACTTGAGAAATTTGCTGTGACTCAAACTCCAGAGAAAGACCATCAGCTGACGCTGAGATGAAAAACTCTAAAAGAGTAAATGATAATAATAAAAAAAGACTCAAAACTGTTAACCAAACTGACAGAGATCGTCATTTGATATCTAAATATTATACAATCCTATTCTTTATTCGCACGTGCATATACGTACATGCAATAAAAAGCGACCACAATGATTTGATCGCAATCACTATGCTTGTTAAATATAATTTTTTAAAGCAATCTCTCTCTCTCTCTCTCTCTCTCTCTCAATATATATATATATATATATAGTTTTAGTGTATGTCATGGTTATCTTTCAATGGCTATTTTTATTCTCATCTACAGAAGCCACCCTTATAGATGAGCAACAGTAGTTCCCCGATCGAACTTATCAATCCTGTCCGAAGAACCGTAGGGTTCATACACCCAGTGCAATGCGGGCAATATTGAACACGTTCTGGAAGCAACACCTGACAAAGCAGTAGCTCTACAGTCACATACCACCCATCACGAAAACTATCAAAGTTAGAAGAACCAGACATGCATGCCACTGCTGGAGAAGCAGGGAAGAGCTCATAAGGGATGTACTCCTATGAACCCCTTCACATAGCTGAGCAAAAGCAGGACGACCAGATCGAACCTATATACATATGTTACGTTCCGCTCTCTGGTCAAACAAACGACAACACGGAATTGATATATAACAATATATATTTATTTTTTCGACGGACGCTTGTGTGAAGTAGGAACAGTCAGGAGAGGAATTAGAATCGTTCGTCTATGAGGCTTGAACTCTTCGATGTAAGTAGACGATGGCCGAGACAACACACACAGAGTGACGACGAGGTCAGCTTCGTGAAGAGCGGGATCCTTTTCACTGCCTTCTGTTCAATTCGTCGGCCTTATATAACCTTCAAACTCCAACGCGGAGATATGGACACGCCTCCACGCCTCCGCAATTTCTTCCGATATCTGGCGATCGGGATGTGTCACTTCCGCTATCTTTGGAATGGCCTGTGTGATCGTCATCGAGCGGAAATAACTGTCATGCAGTTCACAGGTCACTCTCCTCCGGTGCATCACTCTGAAGTAGGACTTTCACTTTGTCCCATATTATCAGCCGAGCACACCTGCGCTATTTCTTTCGATTATTGGCCATTGGGATGTGCCACTTCCGCTATCTTCGGAATGGCAGGTGTGATCGTCATCGAGCGGAAATAACTATCATGCAGTTCATAGGTCACTCTCTTCCGGTGCGTCAGTCTATGAGAGTATCATGGGATTTTTTAGCTTGTCCCATTTTGTTAGCCAATTTCCGCCCACGCGATTTCCTCTCCTAACTGCAATTGTAATGTGTCACTTCCTTCCGGTGCTTCACCTTGAATGGCATTTTGGGCCGGGTCGAAGGTCAAAATACAACACATACTGCCGGAAGCGATGACCGATAGGGAGGGGTTACGAGAGAGGGTCAGGGATATCCGTGCTGATGGCTGGACAAGATGATGGGATGATATATATATATATATATATATATATATATATATAACAGAATCTTCTCATCTTGGTAAGCAACTAAATTTGGACTGTATATCAATTGATCCCACAAGAAGATTCGAGAATAATGTTTTATTCTTCATAGAGAGGTGGTACTCAATCAGATGAAGTCTCTATCAATAATATTAGCCATATTTAATATCTATAGTGACCTGATCTGTTTGTATATTTATAATTCTGATCGCTAGTTTTTATGTCTTTTCTATATCGGCTAATTTATAGTTATCAATTTGAAAGATATTTTGTATAGGAGCACATTTACAAAATTGCATATATCACGCATAAATATACGTGTACAGATATATAAATTTAGATACATTAGTAATTCCATAATCTAATGAGAACTTATGAATTTATTTTCCATAATGAATACTTATTTTTCAACATCTCGTTTCTGGTCAACGTTGATGAACATTGATTCATTGGAGAATAGTACACGTGCGACATCTTATTCTATGGACACTGAAAAATCATTGATACATAGCGATATATATTTGAAGAATTTTGTGTATCGTGAATCAGTATATATATATATATATATATATATATAACAAAAATGTGATTGGAACATTGTTACTCGTGGCCAATTGAAATTTATAGCTACAGAATATTTATTCTGAATTATCGCTTTCATTAAAAGTGTTTTTATGTCGGTTTGCTTTAAGTTATTCGAGCTTTTTTATTGTATTATCAAAACTTTTTTTCGCATTTGATATATATATATATATATATATATATATATATACATATATATATATATATATATTACCGTATATATATTGTGATAGTATGATAAATTGCCGCTGGTATTCTCTGGGATATTTACAAATGAACTTTAACCTAAGAAATAGAGCTGACCCCAGAATCTCCACCAAAATATCCCTAAGTGATATGAGTTGTAAACAAGGTGTTTACGACATTTTAATATGATATTTATAAAAAAAAAACATCAAAATTAATTGTAGATAGAAAATGAAGGGCCAGCATACTTTTTTCAGAGAGTATATGCCACTCCTAGTGAATACTTTTTAGAGAGAATATATATATATATATATATATATATATATATATATATTGTCATCCACAGACAGACTGTTTCGTTCTATCAGAACTCTTCAGTGTGGCTAGACACGCAGGACGCTCGAAGCCAGGATCGAAACCCATTTCACTTTACGTTAGACTAAGTCTCAGACCGCTCAACCAACAAACGTACCACGTTTGTCTAAGGGAATTTTAAGGTATTATGTAGTAACAGCAGTATCCGTTTGTTTACATTATTATACCCTAATCAATTAACGGCGACAATATCGATTTCCGTGATTCTCGCTCCCTTCATCCCTGTCATACATCGTACTCGGTAGGTCCTCTAAACAACATCCAGTGGCCACTCAGAGCTGTTGTAAGTTCTTACAAGTAAGCCAACTCTGGTTTCACTTATGATTTACTTCTTATTTCTCTGGGAGTGCCTCACATATCTTGTTCGTCTAACTTGAATTGTTTTTTAGATGAGGTGTAAGAGGGCGTACATCCGCTGTTTTGTCGGGTGTTTTATTCCAGGTTTTGTTAAGAAAAAGGACATCGTATTCTTGTATAGTTTCTATCTAGCTTTTCCTCCGTGCGTTTTGCAAGCGTTTATGGGATGCATCCATTTAGTAGCATTGATACAGTCATTGGTTGGAAGAAATTACCTTTTTTTTTATTGGATAGATCAGACTTCGATATGATCGATAACCTGTCATTAGCATTCCACGTCTTTGCTTGGCATATGTTGACAGCATTTTTTATAGATAGGATATAGCTGCCGATGAACGTGAACTGGTCTACAAATTTCAGAGGTTTGGCATTTAAAGTGGAAATTATTTCTTTTTGTTTAAAACACTTGAACTAAGTTTTATTTGCATTTACGCTGGGGCCAATTTCTTCCGCTATTTGCTCCAGGCTATTCAACTGGGATTCAGCTTAGGTAGGTGTGTCTGCGAGAAGTGCTAAATCAATTTTTAGTCTGCCTTAGTCATTGTTTGTTATATACAGTCTACAACTTGTCTTTTTAATGTGAACCTACATTCTTTTATTAAATCTGTTGACATACATAGTACGTAATCTAAGCTGATAATCAACACATCTGGTGCTAATATATCACTTTGAAAGATTCTAGTGATAATGTTAGTAAATTTGGTGTCACCATCGTATGTGCGAACCATTTTCTTTATGTTTTTAAGCATCATTTTATCGGTACGAGTTTATATTCTTGTGGTAGCTGCCCAATTTTCCCTCCGTATATGGAACTAAATGTCCTGATGTAATCTAAGAACAATAGTGTTGCCTCGTGATTTATTGCCCGTACTCCTTCGATGATTTGACGAAGAATCTGTAAGATAGATTGACTTGATCAAAAGCTATTCTGATTTTTTCTAAGAAATTTCTCGAATTCAAGGCTGATTCTCTTAAGAAGCTGGGTATTATAAATCTGAGCAGCTACAACAGTAAACATTATTTCTCTATAGTTCTTAGTGATTGCGATGTAACCTTTCTTAAGGAAGGGAAAAATGCTGCCTTTCGCCGATTTCTCTATTGTTTTCTGTCAATACACTGCGTTGCATTATCGGATAAGTATGCAATCAAATTTTCCTGTCTTCCATATTTCAGGAGGCATTTCTTTGAGGTTTGCTGTTTTTCTGAAATTTTTGATCTCGGGGTAGCGTTTCCGTTTCTTACGATGAAAATCATTTCAGCACACACACACACACACACACACACACACACACACACACACACACACACACACATATATATATATATATATATATATATAAATTGATAACAAGGTGATCCAATTAGAAGGAGAGATTTATTGAGAAGCAAAGTCGACATTATAGCGTTTTAGCTCTAGTGAACCATCATCAGGTTATTGAGGGATGATATTAGTGATGTTAAATCAACGATGGATGTTTAAAAATGCAAAATACAAAAACATAGGTAAAATTTGTGTAACAAGAAAATGTTGGCCGTTTAATTAGTGAATCAGCGTTTGTTTGTTTTAAATTACGTCATTTGACTTATTAGAAATATTGTGTAGAATTTGTTTCGTTTGTTTATTGAGAAAGATTTCGAATTGAAAGGGGAAAGAAAAAGAAAGACAAAAAGAAAAAGAGAAAGTATAAGACTATATATGTGGAATATATTAACTAAAGATGGAATATATTGTAGCTATTTAAAATGGATTTGTTCAAGTAAGGAGAAATATTGTAAAAGCCCGGACGGGTATTTAGGAATTACAGAGTGAAATAGCAGCAGTTTCAAAAATTCGTCTTAGTCTTTTATTATGAATGAAAATACGCATCTTTGCAGAATTGAAATCGATTTTGTGATTAGATTGAAAAAATGCGTTGAAACAGTGCATTGTTTAAGTTACCGATTCTTATGTCTCTTTTGTGTTCTGTGACGAGTAAATATGACACCCTAATACATTTGGCCGTCAGCGGACGATGGTAACAGGCAAGAATCAGCGGACGATAATAGTAAGCAGAATAATGAAAGTGGGGAGAGAACATCTCTCCTTCACCCCTCTCTATCATTACAAGCTGAGATAGGCATGGGAAGACCTCACTCCCTATAAGCCATCTATGTGTCAGCGGAGAAGCAAACCTTAGACCATCTACGGCACTAAGGAAGAAACCGCCTAAAAATCAACACGTGGTCATTTTTCAAACTACAGAAATAAGTTAATTGCCGCTTATTCTTCAAGGGATGAAGGCGCCTAATGAGTTGCCTTTGTTCGTCGAAAAACCAAAAACATAATTTGGGATATGAAGAAATCCAAATTTCAAAATAATGCCGTGCAGACAACCCGGAGGGAAAAGACAGAACTTATCCTTTGAATGAACCGGCACTCCGAGATATAGTAAGCCTCGTTAAACGAATACCCAAAGGAAATACTTTTCCACGAGGAAAGGAACAATAATCAATCCTGGTCTTATCAGAAATAAAATTGTATCCATCCACCAACGTGTTATGGAAACACAATAACGAAAGAAAAAGGAGAAAAGAATAAACTCCACAGAATCCCAAGTAAGTAACATACAATTTAAGTATATTCAACTTTAGTCAAACGCTATTTAGTGTCACAGATATCACTAACTCCCAAGCGGAACCACATTTTAAAGCTACCAGGCGAGTTCTAGGTGTATTATTAAAAGTCAACACAGTTAGTTGGTTAGCTTCCCCCTCAAATACATGGTCTTCGACAAATACAATTCTTCACAATAAAAAAAGGACTCTGAACTGCCGTGTTTGCGTTCACGAGATTAATAACAATAGTCTTTTATTGAATAAAAGAAAGAAATAAAGACAAAAAACAATTCAGGTAAAAGTCAGGAGCGAGAAAGTTTTTCTGTATCTCGGAAGGAGCCTCCACTAAAATATCCGAATCTCGGACTAAGCCCACATAAAATATCTTTATCCCTGGACGGGCCCTCCATAAAATATCTGTTAATGGCGGAAGGTGAGAAGGTAGTCCGACAACGGTTGACACGGTCCACTTTCCTTCGGACTATGGAATTTAATGGCAGCGCACGTGCTCCAAATATCAAGTTTATCATTTCCGTATGAATGCAGCAGGATAAAGTTGTTTATTATGCTGTGAGAGGAAGAATTGTTGGGCAAAGTTATGAATCTATGAGGGAACTGGGTTTATAAGATTATCAGTTGGCATTAGGTCGAGGTTGATTCTTATTGTGGATTTTGAGGGCTTCAGATTTAGCAAAGTGTATGAAAGATTTGAGGTATAGAAGATTAAGGAAGGAGTTTTCAATGTGGTTGAACTCACCATTTAAATATTTCGACGAAAAAATATTTAGAGCTCTGAGATCAAAACCTATGATGATAACTCTTTTGGTAATTATATACAAAATACAAAAAATCTTTTATTTTCTAATAGAATAAAAAAATAATTCAATAGATACTCCTACGGTTTTCATCCAAACAAATGGTAAGATGAAATGACGTTCATTGTGAATAAGAAACTTCATCATTATTATCAATTTGAATCTATCTATCTATCTATCTATCTATCTCCACTCAGTTCATATCTATCTATCTATCTATCTATCTATCTATCCATCTATCTATCTATCACAGCCGTTTTTCTCAACAAAAAAAGGAAATATAATAAAGTTAATAATAAAGTGAATAAGGCCTGAAAGAAGATTGAAAGAAATAAAAATAAAAGGGAAAAGGAAAAATGAAAAATGTCTTCTAGCATAATTTAAAAAATAGAAAATAAATCAAAAAGGAAAGGAAACCAGCTGATAATAAAATGAAAGCAGAATGGATTGTAAAATGGCGCTGTTGTAACGAAGCTGTTGATAGTTAAATATCCAAGAGCAAACATCAGTTGATAATAACTGAGAAATCGATAACTTAACAGACAGACTGATACAGAGACACATTGATTGATCGATTGATAGAGATTCATGAAAAGAAATAAAATTATGCTATATCAGCATACATATAAGTAAGATTGTGTGTCTAGATAGGTTTGTGGCCGTTAGCACAAGTCTTACTGATTGGACGAACTTGTCTGGTGCCCGACCTCATACGTAAGTTGTAAAGTTTTTTCATGGTAGGCTATCCACCAAGATATGTAATTAACGATATGATATTTATGACGATACAAGATTTATTTAACCCTAGGGAAATGTGTTTCTGAAGTTTAACAGTTAAAGTTTGAAAAATACTTCGTGTCTTGCTATTTTCTTTAGGGATATCAAAAATCACTAGTTTCGGCGGAATATATTATAGTAAAAATCACTAGTAACCAATGTCTATCAGCATTTTTATAAAATAAGAAGGACTAGAATTTATATGAAAATCACTGCTTCAGATGATAAGGCCCCTGTTGTAGAAATCAGTAGAGTGTGGTGCACTATTTCATAGCCATTACTCCCAGGTTTGCTCTTAGATGGAGTGATAGTACCTGTTAGGGTCCAGTCTATGGGTCAAATTGATCAACAAAAAATTATTCTTATTCGATGTAAGGGTATGCAAACAAAAATATAAATTAGGAAACAACTACCCAAAAGATAAAAACAATGAACGTCTAGGCATAAATTACCTCAAAAAATTTGTCATGCCGTTAAAACCAATCAATTAGTCTGTCAGCCATTCTTGTCCAGTCAGCTGGGGCTGTAGAATACACCGACTGCATCTCTGCTGAAGAGCAAGACTCTCCCAACGAGTGTCCTAGATAAGACACTCAACAATCTGATGGTAAGGTTCCAGCAATGCTGGAGCTTTGGGGAATGCAGAGTACCCCTTCATTGCCATCGCTGCCAGATCCAATCTGGCCCAGAGTGGTAGCACCTGATAGAGTCCTATCTATGGGTCAAATAGAACTAAACTGTGTACTTCTGCTAAACTGAATTGCTTGAAATAAAACTGTTTGGGCATTTAAACTGTGTACTTCTGCTAAACTGAATTGTTTGAAATAGAATTGTTTTTGTATGCTAAACTGAATTGTTTGAATTAGAACTGTTTTTGAGATTGAAACTGTACTTACGCTAAACTGAATTGTTTGAAATAGAACTATTTTGACATTTACTGTGAGTAAACGAAGACTTTAAAAATGGAACTTGATACCACCTTGCTTAACACTCAGCATTATAAGGTACGGTTCAAGGGTAAAGTGGAGCAATCCAGGGAATGGAGTAGCGCCCTCCCCTACACCTTGGTGTAGTAGCTATCGAAAAGGGAGCCTTCGGGTCACCCTCGACTATGGTCGCTAACTTTACTATACTTATACTAGACTGAATTGCTTGAATTTGAACTGTTTGAGTAAACCGAATAGCTTGAAATAGAAAAGCTTTTGACAATTAAACTGTGTTCTTATGCTAAACTGAATTGTTTGAAATAGAACTGATTATTTGCATGAAAATGGATTTAGCATAATATAACCTACAAAGGTTCATATGCCATAAAACACAAAGAAATAAACAAACTGTCAATCATTCATTTTCATCTGTATGATTTGTCTCTCTGGGTTGATAAATTTTCTTATAACACAAAATGGCGGTTGATGTTTTCTTGAGATATGGAACACACAATACTTATTCTTCATTGGTTACATCAGTTTCTTACGATTGTGGCATACATTACGTTATTTCAGAAAATCTTTTCCTATTCTTAAAAGCCTCAAACAAATTTCTATCATTTTGATTTGTTTTCTAAACCTAACCCAAAGAGAGTTAATCAATTTAGGGTTTGGGAGAGCAAGAAAATGCAATATAAACCCTACTTCTGAATCATATCCTTTTTTCCTCTTTTTTGGCAATTTTAGAATTCAATTTACATTAAATGTTAATAGAAATTTAGTAACTTTCCTTTTTGTGAGATTTAAATCGATTTTGAAAATTATTTTTCAATATTTTCAAAAAGATGGTCAATAGGATATAAGCAAGGTAACGGGAAATATAAATGTTTTTATTTAATAACGTTATTTTCACAACTTGGAAATATATGAGTTAATAAAAACTGAAAACCTGCTGTATTTTTGTTTATTAAATCTAAACAGTCAAACGCACAGTTGCCCGAAAGCAACAGACATTTGTTTAAGCAATGCATAACCGTATGTTACGCTTGTCTTTCCCACTCATTCAGTGAGGATGGGTGAATACTGCTGACTATTGTTAATTTTTCTTTGAGAATGTTTCTTTATTCGCAACAAAATCTGTGCTTCGGAATAATTTTGCAATTTTTCCCTCTCTTTCGAAAAAAAAAAAAAAAAGAAAAAAGATTTACAACATTTTCAAAAAAGATTAAATTAGCTAAAAAGTATCGTTGACGAAATGTTAAGCTTCAATACATTGTCAAATTGAAAAAAAATATCAAGACAGAGAGATGCATATAAATCGTATCACAAGATATGATAACCAGAAGATTTTCATGTATGTACTGTTAGATAAAATGATGCTGAGTATTTTTGATGTAAGAAACAATGTTTTTCACGCTTCAAAAATCCCTAAATTATGAGTGATTAATGGATTGATTTTAACAGCATGTCAGCCACCGTGGTTGTTTTATGTCTCAAGATTAGTGAATAGTATTCAATGTATGATATTCGTCGCTGCCTCCCATCCGATAGGACTTGACACAAGGTGAATGACTCGAAGGCTGATAATAGTGGGGATTTAGGGTAGGGGAAGGTCAGGCACAAGCCAAGGCTCGAATCTTGCTGGTCTGTGCCGCTCAGTGACCCACTAAGTGCAATGTGGGCCTAATGAGCCAAGCTGTTTCACGAGCACAAATCTGGGTCCGGGCACGGATGCTGCGTTATGGCTTGAACAAGACAGCAAGGTCTAGTGCTTTACATAGGGGACAAAGGTGTCAATGTTGCAGCTCGCTCACCCGAAGGTGGCCCAGCCTAACCTGGGGCCTTTCGGCCTCGAATCTGCCATTGATTTCGATACCCCATCCGACACGAAAGCCAGACGGCCCAGCCAAGACCGGGGAAGTATGAATTGTATTCAATGTATCTACATTTTAATGTAGTTATTTTATAAGTTTTTTTACTCTCAAATACAAAAAGAATTTTGATATGTCTGTTTGACACATGGACAGAAATCTAATTGGTACACTTAATTCCAGATCAGGAGTAAGGGTAATGAAGAGCTACTCCATACTTCTCTGATCATCATAAATGGAGTCTATCAAATGTAGTTTTGGTGTCATACCTAGGACAACCCTTGTGTGTGTGTGTGAGTGTGGTTCTTACCCATCTCGCAAGGAATAAAAAGTAATATTGGTGACCTTAATCGAGAGTGATGCGAAGACCACTTTTCGATAGCTACTACACCGAGGTGTAGAGAAGGGCACTACTCCTTTCCCTACATTGCTCCACTTTACCCTTGATCCCTAGGTTATATTGCTGAGTGTCAAGCAAGGAGGCATCAAGTACCATTTTTTGAGTCTTTCGTATGACTCGACCTGTGATTGAATCCAGATCTCCAGGGCCATTGGCGAACACTCTAACCACCATACCAATGTCCAGCTAAACCCTGACAACAAGGCGACTAAAATAGAAATTGAGCACCGATGAATATGAATTTACATGGCGTGAAACTACTGTTAAGAGACAGATAAGGAAAATATATCACAATGAGAAAACTTCCCAACTCAGTTTCATGGTTACTTGTTTTGTTGCTTTTAGAAAAGAAGGATGGTAATTTGCATGAAGATAATCACAGTCAGACTTACTTAACGAAAATAGTCCCCCCCTTTTCTTCAAATGTGATCGTCATTGGAGTTCTGTAAGGCTTCAGCTGAATTTCATTTACAAGTCAACTTTTCAACATTGAGCTAGAATGATTTAATCTTCGTAAATGTCTACAATCAATGTATATTTAAGTGTCCATCATTATTGGTAGATTGTTTAGTGTGTTCCTTCTTTTTTCTGTCAATTAACGGGCAATAGAAAATCAGAAGAAGCAGAAATTCGAGCTCATCTCAATATTCTTTTTTTCGACATAACAGATCTATCTATCTATCTATCTATAGATAGATAGATATATAGGAAATCAAATTGCCATGTTTTGCTATACAAGCAGCGTCATCAGAATCAATGTCTTAACTCTGCAAAAAATGAACTCTCAGAGTTCAAGAAATCAAAGCATAGAATTTATATTACATTGTTCTTGTACTTTCAGTCTTTTTGTATGATAAATTAAAATGGGCAATACTTTAATAAGTAGCAAGCATTTCTCCAGTATACCTTATGACGTAATTCCAAGAGCAAAGACTTTCTTACAAATCTTACACAAATCATATATGCATATATGCATGTGTGTGTATGCTTGTTTGTGTGTGTGTGTGTGTGTGTGTGTGTGTGTGTGTGTGTGTGTGTGTGAGAGAGAGAGAGAAAGAGAGAGAGAGAGAGAGAGAGAGAGAGAAAGGAGAAACAATTTGAAATATCGGATTTGCATGTTTCGATATGTCTCTCTATTTTTTTCTCTCTTTCTCCCTCTCTCTCTCTCTCTATATATATATATATATATATATATATATATATATGAGATGAATTAAGTTCTAAAAGGACAAAGTTTAAAAGGACATGGTTGAAAATTTGTTTGAGAAAAGAACCTTTTTCTCAAAGTATTGTCGTATAATTATAGAAATAGCTTTCTGATAACTTGCACCATATCTTGAAAAAAAAAAAAAAATCAAAGATAGATTTAGCAGAGTTTTTGTTTTTGTTTGTTGTCTTTTGTGTGTGACAGTCGTGTATGAAAGTTGTTTCTCAGCGTAAGCTCATTTCTATGAAATACGCAAATGCAATAAATGTTATAAAAACAATGATAAATCTGGAAAAAAAATTATAAACAGAAGTTTGAACTTTGCTTTCTACGCGCAACTGCTCTTACGTATGTAAGATCCGCAAACTAGGCTCAAGAACTGTATAAAAATTGCAAAAACAAAAGACGTGATATAAAATTAAAAAAAAATCACAAAACTTTTAAATAAAGTTGCTCAAGAAACATTCGATTCTTTTCCACCTGCGCTGAAGGCGTAAATAAATGTGAGATTGAAACTGTAAAAAGTCTCAGTGAATGACTACACAAGATATAAAAAGAAAAAAAGAAAATAAACATGATAGAGATGACCAGGAACAACAAAAAAAAAAATGAAAGAAAATACCATAAACAAATAAATATATGAAGAGATAAAATAAAGTTTGAATAAGTATAAGAAACCTGGGAAACATACAGAATAAGTAAAACCTGAATAATGACATGAGTTGGAAGATGAATATCCAGTTTTTATGAGCATGCGCACGAAGTGTAAAGTTTTAGATATTGAGGTTACGCGAGATCAATGCCCAATAAGCTTAAAAAAACGATTTGTACCTTTTGGCTAAAAATAACATTAAATAAAGATTTTTCGAATAATATCCCGGAAAGATTTTAATATGATAATGCAGATTTTTTTTATCTTTTAAATTCTGTACTTATCAATAGATATTTTTGGATTTTGGAGTTATCATATCTATCTATCTATCAAAGTTTGAACAATTCTTTTTCTCATTCTTGATCTTCTCGGCGTCCCCATTTGTTTATATATAACTTGCATAAAAGTTAATGTAAACAATTTAGGATTCTCAGTTTTTTTTAGATTAGTAGAGTAATTTTTGCTTTTTTGAATTTCCCACAATTTATTTTAACATGAAAAAAAATGCGTGCGCACACACACATAATTATATATATATATATATATATCATCATCATCCTCATCATGTCATGCCACTAGCACGGATATCCCTGACCCTCTCACGCCACTTCTCCCTATCGTTCATCGCCTTTGGCAGGTCTTCAGAGCTACATCCCGTATCCTCACATAGCTGTTGAATGTATGTTCGTGTTAGTCGTCCTGCTTTTGACCGGCCCTATGTGGGGGTCCATAGGAGTACATCACTTATGAGCTCGGTTCTGCTTCTCCAGCAGTGTCCTGCATGTCTGGTTCATCTAACTTGGATAGTTTTCGTGATGGGAGGCAGGTGGCCGTATAGTTGGTGTCTTGCGGGGTGTTGCCGCCAGGACTTGTGCAATATTGCTCGCAGCGTTCTTGTGTAATATCCGTCTAGCTTCTTCTACAGCCGTTTTGTTAGTGTCCATGTAGTGCATCCATGCGGCAGTATCGATACGACAGCTGCCTGGAAGAAACTGCGTTTCATTTTATCGGTTAGGTCTGATTCCCATATGATCGATATTGATAGCTGTCCATGCCTTCGTTGGCCACGTGTCGATGTCCTTTTCGGTTGATGAGACGCTGCTTCCTAGGTAAGTGAATTTGTCTACTAGTTTAAGAGGGGTTCCGTCTAGTGTGGAGATGTCACCTGTTTGATTATAGCACATATATTCCGTTTTGTGTGGATTGACATGGAGGCCTATGCCTGCGACTGCTAGTTCCAAACTATGCAGTCGGATTTCGGCTTAATTGGGTGTATTTGCCAGTATCGCTATGTCATCGGCGTAGTCGGCGTCGGTAATTATTTTTGCAGGGTATCTTCTGCTTCTTTTCTTTGTCAGCTCGAAGCCGTTTTCTCTGATTTTATCAATCAATGTTCTAAGCACCCCTAAGCCGACGTGGTACACTTGTTGGCCGAGCGATCTGATACTAAGTCTAACGTAAAGTCGGACGGGTTTCGATCCCAGCTTCCAGCGTCCTACGTGTCTAACCACACTGAGGAGTTGTGATACAACGAAACAGTCTGTCTGTGGATGACTATATATACGCTCCCTCGTGGTGGTTGAGAACTCTGGCGAAGTAATTTTCGGCTGCCGCTCGCATAATGCAACGCTGAGACCTCTGATATCCGGTAAGGTATGAAATATAAACAAACGAACGCAGCTGCTGCTGTTGCAACATAATACCTTATAATTCCCTATAACCGACGTGGTACGCTTGTTGGCCGAGTGGTCTGTGACTAAGTCTAACGTAAAGTTGGGCGGGTTTCGATCACAGCTTCAAGCGTCCTTCGTGTCTAGCCACACTGAAGAGTTGTGATATAACGAAACAGTCTAACTGTGGATAACAATATATATATATATATATAAACTTAATTTTTTGTAAACCAAAGGTACCAGTATTTTGTGATTTCTTATATGATATTCTATAATCCTGAAGTTTATAGTTAGTTCTTACTTACTAAATTCTACAGTACTGAAACTCCATTACCAAAAATACAAATTAATCTATGACAAAAAGTATCCGCCAATCTTCAAGAGTGAATTGTTAATTGCACAGTAAATTGCAGTTATCAGTTGGACTTTAATCCGAATTTCCGATCGCGTAATCTTTTATTTATGACTTAAGTTCATAGAGATGGGAGGAGAGTCAATAGAAAAAACTAAATCCTATTTCCATCATTAAACTATAAACTTTATATATGGTGTAATAGTTATCGTCGTAGGAAATAGACACAGCGAGACGAGTTCAAATCCTAGACGAGACTGATTGCATTTCACATTGCACTAATAGCCTTGGGAAAGGTATGAATCCAATTATTCTCCCTCCAGCTATGGGTAAAATAGTAGGGCAGACTAGGTTCTTCAGCCTTAGTGAGGCAATTAGTCTTTCAGAAGGAAAACTCTGAATTCAAACCTGTTAAACTCCGCTTAAAAATTGACCTTGTGTCATATCCTGCCCGAGCGGAGGGGTTGGTAAATATGTTTAAACTTTATATATGTATATATGTGGAAAAGTAGATAAATCAAACATTTACGAGAGGTTTAGTGATAATATTTTGTTCTTTATTAATAGAAGAACTTCATCAGACAAAACAGATAAAAAATATTTTGTCTGATGAAGTTCTGATGATAAAGAACGAAATATTACGACTAAACTCGTGTTTTATTTAACCTCTTTTTCACTTATTTTTATCATCTTGTCAGATTAACCAAAGACAACTATTTTTCCATATATACATAAACTAAAATCGTGTTTCTTTCTTATATTAGAGGTCAAATTGAGAATAAATTTTCTAAATCTCTTAGTTTTCAATTGCAGGGTCTTATACTCTAACTATAATTCTTGGCAATAAGTCGATATTTTTCGATTTTTTATACCACCCCTTCGACATTATCTCTCTACAACTCAGTGATCCACCGGCTTGCTTCGAATGAGCTTAACTCAAGAAGAAATATGATTGCCAAAACAGTGATGGATGTGCTTTTTATATTCAGCCATTATTCTCAGTAAAATCAAAAACATTATTCTCCAAAATATACTTAAAGAATATATTACTCTGAATTAATAAAAAGCTGAATACTCTCAAAAGACACTGACGTAATTTCCCTAATAGTGTGAAAAGTGAATGTAGAAAATATTTATGTACATACTCATGTGACAGTACAGCCATCCTCACCATACATGAGTATGATTGCACTTTTAATCCGCAGATTATTTCGCTGGTCGGATATATCTTCGGATGACGCGATGAATTTACTATCAGCCCACGTCGTATTTTTTAAATCCAGACAACAGATCAATCGTTAGTCGGAGTCGCCGGTTAGTGAGTAAATGAATAAGACCGCACCATTAAGAAAATAAAAACATAAACGTTGACACCAAGAAACAGAGAACAAAAAATAGTTTGTAAAAATGACAATATTTAGAACGAACAAAATGTCTTTTGAAAGTGATACGTATATTTACCCATCCCAGAGGTGGTAAGTCTTAGTCAGGGATCAGTTCTTGAATTAACTGTCCGTCAATTCCCCGTAAAAGTTTTAAACTTTTCTATTCTCGTTGTCTATAGTCAGGCTTAAAGCAATCTTAAATGGTGGTTATATTTGCATTCCTCGACCCTTACTTGTGGAGTAATACAAAGGCACAACTTCACAAGTGCTTATTACTTTAAGCTTCTCTGATTTTTTGATGCGTTGTATAATGGTCAGATCTCTTGGTTTTCTATACTCTGGGTTATCCAGTATATGGTCAAAGAATCAGAGCTTCGGTTAAACTGCTATCCAACTCACATTCTGCTCTCTCCTCTGTCTCTCACCAGTCTACTTGTCTCTCTAAAATATCATATCATCTTGATTTCGTTTTGACTTTCTATACCCGCTGGTCTGATATAAGGTTACTTCAAGGTGTCACATTATTTCAGGCTTCCTTTTGCTTTTCTGCTTTCACGAGTCTGGCACAAAATCATCTCTCAAGGCGTTGCATTATCTCTTTCTTCATTCTGTTTTTTCTACTTTCACGAATTGTGCACACGATCATCTCAAAGTAAGCCATCATCGCAGTCTTTCTCATTTCTTTATAAGATTGTCTATCGGTAAGACTAAATCACGTTCAAACTGCATGTAATATGGCTTTCTCGGCCTCTCTACTGGGTAGTGTGATGCAACGTCAGAGCCCAAAGTGCGTGTAATATAGTAACTTCCTCTTGTTTGTCTGTTGTTGGTCTACTTCTCCGAGGGACAATCCAGTCAATCTCTGCATTTCTTCATCTGAGAGGTAGAGTGTGGCGAATCCAATATATATATATATATATATATATATATATATATATATATATATATATATATATATATATTTGTGCCTAATTTGGATTTCAATAATTTTCGTTATGTGTTTTAAAAAAATTCACATTCAAATATATGAAATAGGTCATTCCAATTTTAGATCATTCGCTTTTGATGATTGACAGTTTGGTCTCTGATCTGGATTCGGCTTTTTCACCACAAACCGTGAGGAACGCAGGAATCTATTAAAACAATGTACCTACATTCTGATTGCTTTAATTTAAAAAATAACTTTACATTGACTATTCATTTTTCAATTACAGTTTGTTTTGTCAAATTGCTTTTCTTCAAAAGAACATAATTTTCATTTATACTTCATTTTAAAAATCCATTCTATCATTAAACATCTGTAATGAATTTATCTATTCTTCCAAAATAAAAATCGGTTACTTTCTCCTCTGGTTGATAAAATTTCTCTGACTTGTCTCCAACCTTATGGGGTAACACACACACATACACTAACACACACAAACACAGACATATACATATATTCATTTCTTTTTTTTTCCTTTATTTATTTATACACTAAGATTATGACAACTCACACTGGATCCAGATAAGAAATGGAATTTATTCTAGGATTACTTTGAAAACGTCTTGCTTATAATTTTAACTATTTCCTTTGAAATCAACATTCAAATCTCATGCTACTTGCTGGGGTAAATAAATGACCCTCAAATATCTGTAGAGCATTGTTTCTCAACCGGTGTTCACTGGAACCCTAGGGTTCCGGAAATGGTCGCTAGGGGTTCCGGAAAGAAGAGAAAAAATAAGCTAATGCATTTTTGAGTAAATTTTGTTTAATTCTATGTACGTAATTTTACTATACACGTACGACATATTATTAAAAAGGCTTCAACCTTTTTTATCTTTTAAAATTATAATCATCATCATTGATTAATGAACATGTGCTGCACGTGGCGAATTTTTGTATCATAGAGGGATTCACTCGAGTATAAGACCTAGTATACATCTGTCATCTTTGTACTCCCTGTCATCCAGACACAGTCACTTCTTTAACCACATTATTCAATAAATTTTAAACAGCGTTTCTGGGCTTTATGTGAATTAAGAAGTTTTAGTACTAATTATATTTTTAGTATGTGAGATTAGTTCTTTTGTTGACCTTTATTTACTTCAGTTTTGTTTGCTTATGATATAAGTGTATCATGTTTACCATTAATAATAGTATATACTAATTTTCATGAAGGATTTCCCGGAGACATAAAAGCTATTTCAAGTGATCCACAAGAGTAAAAAGTTTGATAAACGCTGCTGTAGAGAGAATACTCGACTATCTAACCCACCATAAAGGCGTCAATGGTCGAATGTTCCTCGAAAGTGTAGCGATGCTCTGTAATATATACGTTCTCCAGTTATCCAAGTATCAGAGGAAAAGTCCTCTCGGCAGTAAACAAAAGATATTTTCAGAATTCGAACGAATGAGATTTCAACAATGGAAACCGTATTAATAACTAAAGCGCAACCAACCAGACGAGCGGAGAAGTTGCGAAAGAAAATAGAATTTAATCAAAAAGAAAGGAAATGGTTTTCTAAATAAAATCGAACGTTCAGATTTGGCTGTTATGGCGAGTGAAATAAAATTCGGTAAAAGAAAGTAAATAAGTTAAAATGACGATTTCTTATCGTGTGGTTTTCTCAAGGGACACTAAAGTCGATGTTTCGCCTGTAAATATATTCACAACAAGGAAGTTTGTTTTTCTTTCTTTTAACTTTATCTTTCCTGCCGTCTTTCTTTCATTAGATATTTTTTGTACTTTTGTTTGTTGTATTTATTAGATTTATCTTTTCTTCAATTTTGATTCATGATAAAGTATACTCATTGACATTTTCCCAATTTACGACCTACCTACCTACCGAAATACCTCCCTAAATACCTTCCGATATATCCATCAATCTATCTATCTATCTAAGTCTGTTCATTTTTTTTTTATATTTCAACATGTCTTTGTTTGATGAAGTGTGGAACGGTTAGTGTCTGCACCGTATATAATTTCATTATATAATATCATTATAAGGAGAAGTTGAATGGTCCGTAATATTTGGATCCTGATATTATTAATTGTTGCTTTTCTCATTTGGAATTTGCGTCAAGTTAGAAAGAAGTTAAAATGTTTTCATATAAGAGGTAATGTGTGTTGAATAGAGAATAATAGTTCCTTTTCTATGCTCTGCCAAATACCAACACAGACGAAATTGTAACCTCCCACATGCCTTGTTGGACTTTGCAAAGTGACTCAAAAAAAAAAAAAAAATAGTGAAGACTTTTCAAGATTTCAAATTTGAATACATTCGGTAATTAGTAACACTATATAGTTATTTGTTTGTCAAACTCAAGTATTCTTTATTGTGTGTGTCTCAGAACAAGATACTATTTACCAACCCCTCCGCTCGGGCAGGATATGACACAAGGTCAAATTTTAAGCGGAGTTTAACAGGTTTGAGTTTTCCTTCTCCTAGACTAGTTGCCTAACCAAGGCTGAAGAACCTTGTCTGTCCTACTATTTACCCATAGCTGGAGGGAGAATAATTGGATTCATACCTTCCCCAAGGGTATTAGTGCTATGTGAAATGCAATCAGTCTCGTCCAGGATTTGAACTCGTGTCGCCGTGTCCATTTCCTACGACGATAACGACTACACCACGGGCACCTCCTGAACAAGAGAACTAGATAATGCCCATTGATTTCATTCGTTAACTTGTATAAGATACATGGACTTTGATTCATTTACTTTCACGTCATCTTCATCCATCGAGAACCATTTTCTGTCTAGAGGTTACGGAATCATGTTCCTTGTCTGTTCATATTTGCCTTCTTCGAGTAGTTGGGTCAAGAGAATCTTTTTACATGTTTAGGGGATATCAAGTACTAAAAAAATGCACACGGATTTATGATCTCAAGTAACGAATAATAATCAATAAAAAGGATTAAACAGTTTTTTTTACTCATAGAAAATACCTTAACGTATTACCCTTCCTTGTCAGAGTGGGCTTGGGAGTAATGGTAATAAATAAGTAGTCTATACTGCCCAGAGCTTCAGAACTGGGACCTTAGAATCAGATGCAGTTTTGTATCATACCTAGGACATCCCTTTTTGTATGGTCTTACCCCTATTTAAGGGATACAGTCAGTGCAAAGCCCCACAGATATAGTGGATTAATTAGAAAACTGACTCAAGTTCCTGAATTTTATGAAGTGTATAATAATGAATGTAACATATACTATGATAGATATGAAGAGATTATGAAGAAACACATTATTACATACATATATTCATTGAGAGAAAAAGGGTCATATTGGGAAAGGAATTCATTTGGCTAAAGCTGACATCACCCCAAATGATAAGATTAAAAAAAAACCTTAATGGTGATATCTGAGCTTTCGTAAATCTATCAATAGAAAGCAAAGTTATTTCTTCAGAGTAAGTGAACTAAAGTATTGAAATATATAGAAATAAAATAAAACTAGTAATCTAAACATAAAAATAATAAAGAAAACATTTGTAACTTTTAGGAAACTTTCTTTCTTAGGAAGTTTATCAAACCTTCTACTGTGTCGAAAAGTCAATATATAAAGAAAAACACACTATTCCTTATCCTTCAGGTCATCACTATAATCTTTATTATCGATTTGGTGGGTGGTAACTTTAGATTTGCGTTGCGTCTGTATATTTTAAATATCTTTGCGGTTTTCTAATTATTTTATTTCCTTTTCTTATCATCTAATTTGGTTGTCTTCTTTTGGGCTGATTTTCCTTTGTTTGATTAAAGAAAGATTTTATTTATTTTTTTGTAAATAGATATTTTTCATTGAGTCCTGCATATCCTTCAAATCGACTTCTGATGAATAAAGTTAAATAATAATCACAAAAATAGAAATAAACAACGGAGATTTTAGAATAAGAAATAAAAAATTAAAATTGAATTCCTTGAAATAATAACAATGAAAGAAGAAAAATCAGAAAATGAATAATATGGGGAAAGAGAATAGGGAGAAAGAAGAAAGAGAAAAGGAAAGCAGGAGTATTCTGAAAGGAGGCAAATTTTCTCAGGAGTTAAATGGTCAAGGACTATTGTTATTATGCGTAAACTTTTGGCTAAATATGTGAGATCTTAGGATATATATATATATATATATATATATATATATATATATATATATATATATACATCACGATTAACCTAATCATAGTCAACTCGAGCAAATTGCATAGAGTTCCCTGAATCTCTTTCGATACCAGTCTCTATCAAATTTGATGTATGTAAGTTTTAGCTTGTCATCCCATACTTATGTGACCATGTATAGGTGTCTATAAAAAAACTTCGTTCAAAGTTCGTCCATACTTCTCCTGGCTTAGTCGGTTGGGGCTACTGAATACGCCGATTACATTTCTGCAGTGGAGTAAGACTCACTCAACGAGTGTCCAGATTATGACACAAAACAATCTGATGGTGAGGCTTCAGTAAAACAGGAGCTTTGGGAAATGCAGAGTACCCCTTTATTACCATTGCTCCCAGGTCAAATCAGACCCGGAATTGTAGCATTTGATAGGGTCCTTTCTATGGGTCAAATAGAACCAAACTGTGTACTTATGCCAAACGGAATTGCTTGAAATAGAACTGATTTACATTTAATTTTGTCAACAAAAAACTTTACCTATCCTAAAATGAGTTGTTTGAAATAGAACTGTTTATATGTATAAGCATGAATTTGGCATTAAATATGCAACAATGGTTGATGTACCATAAAATCCTACCAAACAACCAGCCAACTAATATTACTTCTCCAACAGCGGCCAGCATGAATTGTTCGTTTTTCTTGGATCCTTTGTAAAATTGAATGTGAACGTAGAGTTACTGTTTTGCTAGGTATTACTGACAGGATTTGTTCAAAACTGCCGGTTAAGTTCTTTTGTCTTGTCTATCAAGCTTTTTCTCCAGTGGGTGCATCTATACATTACTGTCGACACGGTCACATTCTTGAAAGAAATCCCGTTTTATTTTATCAAAGAGATCAGATTTCAAGGAATGAAATCGGAGATTAGAGTTCAGATACTGGAAAAAGCTGTTTGCATTACTCATATCACCACTAGTACGGCGAAAGGTACGAATTGAACTTTTCTACCTTCAATTACACTGGTTTACAAAAAAAATCTGGTCTGAGGGGATAGGTGTTTTTTTGTTAATTTGGGTGTGCTGAATTTAAATTTATAAATAGTTTTGCTCTATCACATCTAGTGTTCTGGCTTTTAAATAGTCTCATTTTAGAATAAACAGAGAATATATGTGCATATTTCAAGAGTTGCAGCAGCTTATAACACATAAAACGGGATAGATAAAGAACACTGATTGAATCAATATACTTGGATGACACAATTACACAATTCATAGTACCACAGACAGTCAAAAGTGTGTTTTCTCAAAAGATCTGGTGTATTTTGCCTCCGCGATGTCACGCAAGAGCATCCAGCAGAAGTCTCCCATCATGCCGGGGTTCCATTTGCCTTGATAGTTGCTCTCCATCTTCGAAATGTCTTAATGGAATCTTTCTCCATGCTCATCACTCACTGCTCCAAGGTTTGGCGGGAAGAGGTTGTGGTGGGAATGGAGAAAATGAATCTTGAGTGACATTCGGCACCCCATATCCTCGTAAGACTTTAGCAACTTCTCAAACAGGCTTGGTAATCTGGTACGCATGTGTTACCAAGGAAGCCAGTACAGACTGACTTGAATGCTTCCCATGCTCTCTGTTCCTTTAAGTTAAGAAGCTCCTCGAAATCAGTATCCTTCAGCAATTCTCGGATCTGAGGTCCGACAAAGATGCCCTCTTTGAGCTTAGCAGCACTAAGATCTGAGAACACAATAGACAAGTGTTGCAAGGCAGCACCATTTTTGTGCAATGCCTTCATGAAATTCTTCATCAAACCAAGCTTGATGTGAAGAGGAGGAAGAAGCACCTTATTCATGTCCACCAGAGGATTCTCCTTGAGGCTGTATTCGCCAGGAACAAAAGTGCTTCTAGACCCCCAGCCTTTCTGCTAGTAATGCTGGGATATAACCCGACTATCCCAGAGAGAGAGAGAAAACAAAGGTACTTTGTGAAGCCCACTTGCATACCCATAAGACCAATGACCTTATTTGTTCCAATTCCTGAAACTGGTGATCCTTACATATTCCTGGATTAGGTTCCACTGTTTAAGCCGAGAAGCCAAGAGCTCTGACTGCTGTTTTGACAGATACAAATCACGAGCAAGATCATTTAGGTCTTCTTGCGTGATCTAGTGTGGCTAATTGCCACTTGTTCCTGAATATGTAGACTCAATATCTTCAAAAGATATTGACTCGGCAGAATCCTCCCTTGAAGGCATTTTTTCATCTGATGAGGAAAGAAGATCCTTATTTACTGGAGGTGTAGATACAGGAAGATCATCTGAATGGGGAATGGGTCTCATAGCAGATCGAAGGTTAGGATATTTGATCTTTTTCCTAGAAGATGCATTGAAACCAGTTACATTAGTTAAACAAAAATAACAATCATCTGCGTGGTTTCGCGGCTCTCTCCAAACCGTCGGGACTGCAAAGTTGAAAGCCGCTTTCTTGCCATTAAACCATGCAGTTAGTCCATTGTAGCAGGGTTACAACAGATGTGTTGAGCCGAAGACTTGTCCTGATCACCAATTTTACAGTCAAAATAGTGAAAGTAGGCGGTTCTGAGGACGGAAGTGATGGTTCGACGATATGCAACTGTTGTGAAGTCCCCGCACACGTAGGAAAAAGAATTGGCCTTGTTGAGGCATTCTCAACATTTTGACGTGCTTGAAGCCATTGAAGAATCTGAAAATATAATAAAGTAAGACTAAATGTGCATTTGAAAATCTAATACTAATATTTAGTAACACAAAAGATGTGTAACACGATAGTTGAGGGACACCAACCACCTGCGAGACAACCTCTTCCAATGACTGCCGGAGTGTGGATTGAGACCGGCTGCCTTAACTGTCAAAATCCATCTTGATATATAACTATATATAACTATATATATATATATATATATATATATATATATATATATATATATATATAGATATAATGTAATGCTATCACTTACATTTAGTGCATAATAACTAAAAAAAAAGCAATAAATCTCACAATATTGGAATTGACCCTGAATTCATATACGCCTTTATGTAACGTATATTCACAAAATGTACACTATGTATATCTAAAAAAACTAGAGGTGATCAGTAAAAACGGATTTCAAATTTGAATTCAGCACCCTCAAATTAGGTAAAAACAGGCCTTTTTGTGCTTGCCTCTATTTCTTTGTAAACCAGTGTTATGGGTAATTAGTTGGGCAGTTGAAGGAACACTCAGAATTCAACCTTCATACATTTTGCTTTGAAAAAAAATTGATATTCTGTTTCATCTGATTTGAGGGACTGGGGCACACACAGGTATACACACACACACACTCACACACACATATATATATATATATATATATATATATATAATACGCCTGAGATTTGTGTTATAGAAAAATGGTCAGAGCATATATATATACTAATACATCATTTTTTAAATATATTTTTGTCATAGAGAAAGACTTTTTCTGTCTCATCTTACCCTTCCTATTTTCGCTCCAACGCCATAGAGCTAGTTTTTGTTTTTTGCGAGGAAAATTCAATATTTGGTAATCTTTCTTTTTAATCATCCATTTTACTCACGTGTTTCATCCGACGGTTGTATTTTTTCAAATATATAAAATTTTTGTAATGAAGATATGATGAGGTGAGTTTATTTACTTTAGGGGTATCTTGGTCTACTGGGGAGTATTTGAGCCCTTTCCTGGTTTAATATGAGCAATATTAACACACACACACACACACACATATATATATATATGTGTGTGTGTGTGTGTGTGTGTGTGTGTGTGTGTGTGTGTGTGTGTGTGATATAAGTAAGAATGTTTAGTAAGTGGACTGTAAACCCTAAAGTTCATGCTACTGGAATTCTGAACACTAACTTCATATTTTCCGGTTCTAATTCTAAACGTTTCTATTGATACTATATGCAATTCATTATATTCATCACTCAGAAACATACAAATATTGATATATAGACAAATACACACACATACACAAAAATACAATGGTGCACACCCTGAACACACACACACACACACACATATCATAGGAATAATAATAATAATAATAATAATAATAATAATAATAATAATAATAATATCTTAATAATGGAATTTTCTATAATTATGAATAAAGATTGTATGAATCTAAAAATAATATATACAATAATTAAACTTGGTGACGAACAAACGGTAATGTACATATTTTCATAGATAAAAACAGTTTAATTATAATATTCCAAAGATTATATAACATCTAAATTTTTAAAAAAATTATACATCGCCTATATATGAGTTTAGCAGAAATTATATGGTAGTCAATAAGAAAAAAAAAAAATAAAAGAAAAAACCAAACCGTATTCGCACGTTGCTTCTGCTCAGTCTTTGGAGAGTTTATATATATATATATATATATATATATATATATATATATATATATACATATATATATATGCCAAATTCAAATCTATTTTAGTCTGACGCAGAGTATGAGAGAAGGAAAAGGAAAAAGCACTTTTATTCCACCAATCATCTTCGTCTTATGTCTTGACTTAAGGAAAAGCCTTATTACAAAAAGATCTGATTAAGAACAGCAAAATCAGGCACTTCAATCGGTAGACGGCGTTTAGTGAAATATATATGAAATAAACAATTGAAAGAAAGTCAGAAATTAATTATGCAAGAAGAAGAAGAAGAAGAAGAAGAGGAAGAATGAAAAAAGTAATGAGGACTTTTCTCCAAGTTTTAATCATGTATATTTTGTATAATTTAAAGATGGAGTCAGAAGAATACGCCATGCTAGATAATACCTCGACTGAGAAGGTTTAACGTTAACTGCAATGTGATAAAACTCATACAAAAAAAATGGGGAGAGTCCTGGCGGTTTCATGAAATTGAAATTTCTAAGTGAGGCAAACGTTGATTTTTTCACGGCAAGGAATGAATTGTAGCATTTACCGTTGTATTATATTGAATATCTCTGTTGCATGGGCTGTAGGATTTATATCCACTGTGTATACTGTTTATTCGAACAACTCTAGCTGGAAAATACTATAGTCATTATTTCTTTTCTGTTCAGTATTTTTCTTGTAAAGAGGGAATGTTTCTTTTTCTATGTGAATTTTCAGTCAGTCAGTCAATCAATCAGTCTGTTGAACTTCCCTGGGTCACATATAGGCTTTTAAGGTTTTATTTCACTATACGCCATACCTTGAGTAGCTGTTTGATGACCATTAATCTGTAGAGGTTAATTCTTCAGGGTGTTTAGCCACCCTCCTCATCAGTAATGTCTTGTGATAGGACTTGTTTGTCTAAAATATTTTCTCAAAGCTATGGGTGTAAATACGGTTTAATTCTTTTCCAAAAATGCAATAGCTTGAAGGAAAACATTAACAGTCTCATCTAGAATTTGAACTTAGTTGGAATAGTCCATTTACCAGAATGATAGTGCCATCCATGACACCTTTTCTCAATGAATTTAGCAGAATGGATCAATTGACATTTTGTGTGAACAAACGCAACAGAAATACTTAGTTCAGCAGTCTGAACAATTTTTGAATGATAATCACATCTTAAATTTGATACTGTAATTTTTATGTGAGCTGGTAGAGAAAATGTTTACAGTATAATATTATGAATTGCCGTATATATGATTTTTATTCTTACTATTGATATATTTTATGAATCTATTTTTATATGAACGATAGATCTGTTAATATCCTATTATTAGCCTTAGTTATACTTTGTATAGTTTTAATTGCAGTAATAATAGGATTGAGCTCAAAGTAAAATAGGATAAATATTTTTTCTATTTTTTTTTAAATGCCTAATAGTAAGTAAGGAAAACAAATAATTGAAATATCAATTCGATATCAGTGATAGAACGGATAAAGAAGAAATAAAATAAAAGTAGAGATTTTAACAATACTAACACCAGACGATGTAAATGAAAAAAAGATTAAAAGCTTCGATGAAACAAAGGAGACAGCGTTTACTACTTTGTGGCATAGATGGTGGGTGAAGAAGGCGGGAGATAGAAGGCGGTAAAATACCAAACAGTAGACAGATGCCATTTTGTTCTGCTTTTGTAGATTGAGATAGACGCCATTTTGTCGGCTAATCTGCCTTTCTGATTTACTTATTTTTTTATTTAATGTAATTTTTGGTTTACCGTCATCAAAGACTGCCGAAGCATATTTTTAAAAAAATATGTTCATTCAGTGATAGTCAGTAGTTTTCAATGTTTAATTGTTTGATACAGAATTAAATAAGAATAAAAATAAAAAAAGAAAGATTTTTGTTGACAATATCCTGCGCTTTCAAAGAGGGACTATTGTTTTTAAATTTGATGTACCGCAGAAGTTGTCCAGAATTTGCTTATCAGGATAAAACAGCGAATGATATATATGAATTACGATACTTACCACCCTTTAATGGTTCCATGAAAAAACGTTGGAGTAAAATCTACCATTCTCTGTATTCTGCTTTATAACAATATGAAAATGATTGAGTCAATCTTGTGTATAGTTAGAAACGGGATTAATTGTTAGGAAATAATTCATACTGAAAATTCCTCAAGCCAAGCGAAATCCTTCGCACTGTGTTTGAATTTCAGCTCTACAAATTTTCCTAAACGTCAGACCGTCCGGTCGGCAGGGCTTAGAATACACTGACTGTATTACCAGCAGATGAGAAAACCCTCCTCCAAATGAGTAAACAGGGTAAGGCACTAAACTGTATCTGATAGCAAGGATATAGTACTTGAGCGCTGGGAAGTGTGGTGTACGTCTTTAGTTTCACTACACCTTGGTCTTCTCTGACTCGGTTAGGGTTGCATTTATGGGTCAAATAGATCTGTTTAAAGATTATTCATATTCAATAGGACAATGTGCAAAAAAAACAACAACAAAAAAACAAAACACGTGCGTAACAACTTCGCAAAAAAGTAAACATTAACAAAATTGGACGTAAAATGAACGTCATTCTCTCAACTGTTGGCATAAACCTAAAACAATTGACATTAAAATAAATCAACAGAAACAATAGGAAAATAAGATATTCAAAGGTTGACCTATGTATGAGTATATTCGGTAGTTTTTCACCAGAAATATTTGTTGACCTTAGCATTTTGGCAGATGGAGAAATGAGAAATAAGATAGTTTTCGTTATTTATCAGCATCGCAAATTATATCCAAGCGTCGATTTCTAACTCTGACGGTGGTTACTTGTGTGATTTTCTTCCAAATGGTTCTAATAAAATAGAAAACTTTTATCCATCACTTATTACGCTTTATTTCACAGTCAGAAATCTTTACTTTCATTCTACGAACACTAATGATAGCTGAAATCAGTAGAAAGGAGTTTGATGTCTTTGCAACATAAGCTTTGACCTCTTATCCAGCATATAGGTATCATCCAATGACTGATGTTTATACAGCAGCATTGCTTCTAACAAAGCATTCATCAGATGATGACTCTGAGTTTAGGCACTAACCTAGAGAACCCCAGCTGTAACTCACGTTACCACCAGACTTTGTTGGATTGCTGTCACTTTGTGGGATTGCCATATCCACGCTGATGGTGTTATAGCCTTATCTTGGATCTTTTTTATGCATTTCCTCTTGTCTGAGAGAGAAAGTCCATACGTAGTCAAGAATACAGAGGTTGAGATGGAAATAAAACTTCGGCATCTGACCTCAATAGGAAATACATTGGTTATCCAGACAATGATTGAAACATTGTTCTCGCAGCTCCTCATATTTTTCCAACTGACGCTGATGTGCCTCGTCGAAATTTTTTTGAAAAGCGGCTGTTAACTCAATAACGAAAGCTTCTTTTTTAATTTAACGAACAAAATGACAATATCTGGACGCTGGGTCGTTAACACTAATTCCGTTGGAAATACGAAATGATGATCTAAATCAATCGTGACGTGCTAGTCCGTGCAGCCATCGAGCAATGATGATCGGTGATTATTTTGACACGAAAGTTTCGAAATATTTCCTTATTTAAAGAAATGAATCTCTCTATTGGTGATATTATTGAGAGCTTCATTAGCAGTCTCAGAACATATCCTCGCAGCCTCGGAAAAAATCTCAAGGACTTTATGTCTCCACGTGTAGCTTCTTAGAACATACTCAAATCCAGTGAGAATATGTTTGAGGCTGGCACTTTTCCCACATTCTCTGTATCGGTCGGATGTAGTTAACCACCAAGCATGAAAGTTGACTGGTGTTGGTAAAAAGTCGTAGACTGCTTTTATAAGGAAACTTAATTTTGGAGGTTCTATATGCTTTAGGTCATCCCATGTTACAGCTCTGTCTTTTGCACTCTCCCACTTGGTTCATGAGCCCTGTTTCCGTTGTCCTACATCAGTTGTATGAAGCCTGACATCCCCGAGATGATGAATTTCTTCCGAAACCATTTTTCTTTTGTTTATTGTGGATTCCTTGGACCACCAACGCTGTTGATGAAGGCCTAGACCAGCTGTTTCATTTGCTACAGTGCTAATTATTACTTTCGTCTTAAGTGCCGATTCTGCATTCTCTACAGCTATTTATCCCGCCATTTCCGACCAATTATTACGGAAGGCTGGGTGTTCTTCACTTGTGGGTGGCAAGAGTCACACTGCATCTGGAAAAGTCACGCTTTACCTAATTTATATTCCTCAACAAGTGACAATGCCGGAAGTTTTTGGTTTGTAGATGAACTGTATAGTGCCACATTTGTTAAGGAGTTAGGTACTCCCAACCCTTTTTTTCGTATATATACTGATTAACCACTTTTTTGCTTCAACTTTTGTAATTGAAACCTCATGTACTTGCATTGGCCGTGATAATTTAGGAAATAATCGAAAATAGATACACCAAACTTTATTTTTATTGAGGAGGTCACATTTACCAATGGAGCGTAATTTATCTTTCAGCAATTTGCTTAGGTCTTGCCAACGATGTCGATCAGTAAGTAGTAGGGAACAACAGAGACTGAGGCTCTTAACACTTTTTTCGTGGATTGTGGGGATTTGGTTCCCATCAACGGAGAACTTTACCTCCCTGCAGTTTCCTTTAATTATTGATAAACTGCGGCATTTTGAAGGCTTTATTTTCATCACAGCTCATTTGAAGAGCTCCTGTAGGCGGTTCAGTAGTTGTTCAAAGTGCGATCTGGATTCTGTGACTAAAGTTACATCATCCATAAAAGTCTCCATTGATATACCGGTTATTTCATTAGTGTTGACTTCAGTACTAAGCAATATCATCTCCATTACCAAAACGAAAAGTAGTGGAGAGGTAACACATCTCACCATAATGACAATATTCCACTTTTACCAGTTAATTGAATATTTATAATTAGAAAACCTCACATTAGTACATTTAAAGTACGCTAATATGAGGTTTTTAATGTCCTCTGGAATCCAAAAGAACTCCACAGCTTTCTCAAGTTGTTGGTGTCTTACTGAGTCATATGTATTTTCTAGATCCAACCAAAATGATGTGAAGTTCTGCTGGTTTATTATTTTTGACCGTTTTTGTTCGTTCCCACAACATAGTAATAAGTTCAATACAATCTAGAAAGCCGGGAATTCTAGTCTTTTGTATTGATGTATGATTGTAAGAGGGCTAAGAGTAGTAGTATTTATTTGTCATGAATATTTTCTGTGAGTTGTGTAAAGTATCATAGGCAACAAACATTGAAAACCTTAAATTATAATTTATTGTAGATTCTCAGACCACTGGTTACTTAAAAATACATTGAAAAGTAAATATTTACAAGAACCGTTTGTTGCTGCTTTTGATTTGCATTTCCTGGTCACCTTGGAAATTCTATCATTGTAGGAACAAGAAATGACATGACAAACTGATAAAATCCAAACGAACGCATCGCTTAAATTAGCTAGGATACTGAAGAGACGCAAAGATTTGAGAGGAAGTTTTTTTATATATTGAGGAATATAATGATGATTAATATAACACTTAAAAAAGAATCCGCGTCAAAATATAAATATAAAAATATGAATCTTAAGAAGTATCAGAATATCCAAATCTCTACGTTGCTTAAATTAGTTATAATTACCAGGGATTGCAGGAATATGCCTTCATCTCCAGCCTCAAACCATTTATTGTCGTATTAAACATCAAGTGATCCACCACACAAATGATTCGTTGAAGAAATCATATTATAATGCTATTTTTCAGCAGATCACAGAATAGTATTTGAGTAAACACACACACACACATATATATATAAACACACACACACACACACACACACACATATATATATATATATATATATATATATATATATATATATATATATATATAGAAGTTGTGGAGGTGCCCGTGGTGTAATAGTTATCGTCAAAGCAAATGGACACGGCGACACGAGTTCAAATCCTGGACGAGACTGATTGCATTTCACATAGCACTAATACCCTTGCGAAAGGTATGAATCCAATTATTCTCCCTCCAGCTATGGGTAAATAGTAGGGCAGACTGGCTCTTCAGCCTTGGTGAGGCAACTAGTCTAGGAGATGGAAAAATCTGAATTTAAACTCCGCTTAAAAAGATTGACCTTGCATCATATCCTGTCGGAGCGGAGGAGTTGGTAAATATATATATAAGTTGTAAGTTGGCCGACTGTAGTCCAGGCTCCCTTTTCAATTGCTTCAACACCATTGTGTAAGGGTGAGCGCAACTCCTTTTCCTGGATAGCTCACTTACCCTTGATCGGTACGTTATAATAGATGAGTATTAAGCAAAGAGTTATCAAGTACCTTTTTTTAGTGGTTTGTATGAATCGACCTGGGAGAGAACTCCAGTCTCTCGGACCATTGGCTAACACTCTACCGACTATGATAATATATATATATATATATATATATATATATATATATGCAGTTGTGTTAAAATGTCTTGTGTACCATGATGATGAAAGTAGTACTCTTCATAATAGGAGTGTTTGGGGATTGTGTATGACCATGTTTATTGAGTAAAATAATGTGAAACTTTACAATCATTCAGTTTGTCTTACACAAGCCGACTCTCATTTTTTAATAGACAATACTTTCATATTGATGAGATATGCTGTCACTCCATCTGATAATTCTGATCTGATTCTTTAACATGTCGTCCGTTTAGAAGAACTACAATGGACATGACTATGCTGCGATAAAACTTTATGAGGAATTTCGTAAACTAATTCCCAAAATCTAACCCAGTGTTCCGGGGCTGTAGAATACGCCGACTATATCTCCACAGATGGATAAGACCTCACCAACGACTGTCATGCCTGTAAACTGCATCAGATAATAAGGATTCAACCCTGGATCTTAGGGAAATATAGGGTACCTCTTCACTGCCATAACTCTCTGATCAACACTAACTAGGAGTGGTGATACCGGTTAGGGCCCGATCTATGGGTCAAATAAAATTTATATTCTCAGATAAGAATACTTGAAACCATTTCATTGCGCGATAACAAATGATTAATATTGAAATGAATTATTAGGGTTAGAACAAATCATTTCTGTACAAACATAATTTGGCATTAAACAACCCACCAAGGTTGATATGTCATTAAACTAAATAACCTAACCTGAAACCTGATCATATGATAGTATCGCTTTTTATACAGTGAGCTGCTGTTGTTCATTTATCTTGACGTTTTTCAGCAAGAGAACTTCAGACATATTTAATTAATTTGTTTGAAAGAATCACGACAAAAAATTCGAGTAGCTAATCAATAACTGATTAACAAAAAAATATATTTTTTTAAATATTTATTTATTTCAGTATTTATTGATATCATCACCAGAATATTATGATGCCATAAATATTGAAATATTATCAAACTTGCCATATTTTGCCTCTTATCAAATATTGATTATATACAAGAATTTTTTCCGGGTCACTATTTGTGTTTGCTTTTGAATTGTCTGGAAGAAAAATAAAAAGAAAAGGTTATAAAGTTAAATTAGCAATTTTCGGTAAACAATCATTCAAATAACCCACCATTTTTAAAAAAATCATTCAATACACCTGAATCACGAACTGTTTTTTTCTTCTTACGGCATGATAAGTTCATTTGTTCAGGAAGACCGATTGAGCTGGGTTTATATCTTTCTTATTTGAATTCTAGCAATTTCAGAGATTCTGTTTTCTCACTATTCCGAATGGCCTATTTTCCACCTTCTCATGGGTAAAATGTATTTCTTTTTTAGGTGAAGATCACCAGGAAAGGAAACATAAGTAGAAAGTGCATCAATTATACAAATCAAACCACTTCTCGTATGACACAAATATTAAGCGAGTCTTTTTGTTATGCAAATAAATTCAGATTATGTTACTTGCCTGGAAGCTATATTATGCACAAAGATTATATTCAAAGCTTTTTTCAATTTAAAAAAAAATATTTAAGTGCTCCTTTTTATCTTTAATTTCTGACCTCATTCAAGAGAGAGAATTATGACCATTCCACTGCCCATATTATCTTTAATTCTGACCTCATTCAAGAGAGAGAATTATGACCATTCCACTGCCCATATTATCTTTAATTCTGACCTCATTCAAGAGAGAGAATTATGACCATTCCACTGCCCATATTATCTTTAATTCTGACCTCTTTCAAGAGAGAGAATTATGACCATTCCACTGTCCTTTTTATCTTTAATTCTGACCTCATTCAAGAGAGAGAATTATGACCATTCCACTGCCCATATTATCTTTAATTCTGACCTCATTCAAGAGAGAGAATTATGACCATTCCACTGCCCATATTATCTTTAATTCTGACCTCTTTCAAGAGAGAGAATTATGACCATTCCACTGTCCTTTTTATCTTTAATTCTGACTTCATTCAAGAGAGAGAATTATGACCATTCCACTGCCCATATTATCTTTAATTCTGACCTCATTCAAGAGAGAGAATTATGACCATTCCACTGCCCATATTATCTTTAATTCTGACCTCATTCAAGTGAGAGAATTATGACCATTCCACTGCCCATATTATCTTTAATTCTGACCTCATTCAAGTGAGAGAATTATGACCATTCCACTGCCCATATTATCTTTAATTCTGACCTCTTTCAAGAGAGAGAATTATGACCATTCCACTGTCCTTTTTATCTTTAATCCTGACCTCATTCAAGAGAGAGAATTATGACCATTCCACTGCCCATATTATCTTTAATTCTGACCTCATTCAAGAGAGAGAATTATGACCATTCCACTGTCCTTTTTATCTTTAATTCTGACCTCATTCAAGAGAGAGAATTATGACCATTCCACTGCCCATATTATCTTTAATTCTGACCTCATTCAAGAGAGAGAATTATGACCATTCCACTGCCCATATTATCTTTAATTCTGACCTCTTTCAAGAGAGAGAATTATGACCATTCCACTGTCCTTTTTATCTTTAATTCTGACCTCATTCAAGAGAGAGAATTATGACCATTCCACTGCCCATATTATCTTTAATTCTGACCTCATTCAAGAGAGAGAATTATGACCATTCCACTGCCCATATTATCTTTAATTCTGACCTCATTCAAGAGAGAGAATTATGACCATTCCACTGCCCATATTATCTTTAATTCTGACCTCATTCAAGAGAGAGAATTATGACCATTCCACTGCCCATATTATCTTTAATTCTGACCTCATTCAAGAGAGAGAATTATGACCATTGCACCCGCCCACATTTATCTGCCATACGAGATTTTTCTTATTCTATCGAAGAAATGAATTTAAACAAAGAATCAAGCAACAAATAAAATGATAATGTATATATAGATGCTTAATAAAATTGTGTTAAATAATGAGAGTTATTGACTCAGTAAATAAGAAAGAAACTCGATTTTATAAGATAATTGATTATCGTTAACTTAGGGAAAATGGTTGTATTTGAGATGCTGGAAATATATGAAACTTTAAGTTAAATTTAAGTTAAAATTCATACGGGATTGTTTATTACGAGAAAACTGTTATAAAAATATAATCATTTTAAAGATTTGAAGTATTGCACTTATTCAACTTATTTTTATTGTCAAGGTAATTCATGGATAACTATATTCTGTGGATTTTCACCAATCTTATCTTTTTATCACCATTTTAGTTAGATTACTTGCGAGCTCTAAAAGCAGCCCCCTTTTTCTATACTTGAGAAAAGGTCATATATTGCGTTAGACGAACGTAGTAAGAAAAAGCCAGAAATAGATGACGAAAACTTCTTCGAAATTTCTGAATAGAATTTTCTATAGAGACGGCAAACCCAAAGAAGGCTGTAGAATCAATTGACCAAAATGTTGTTGTAACAATGAAAATGAATTAAAAATTACTAAATGATTCATATAGATCTTTTCAATTTTTGTGACTAAATCTAAAATTCACCAAGATGAATAACTGGTAATGAGACGCACCATCTGATAAGCATTTAAAGCAGATATATATTTTGCCCTCCAGTTAATGTCAGAAAAAAGTGAATGGTACAGACGCAATGATTTGTTGAATAAAATCAATAGAAGAATTTCAAATTTACTGCTTTGCGTAACGTTAGTGTAAAATTGGAAATTGAAAAAGGTAAAAAAAGAGCGAAAAAAAAAAAAAAGAAAAAGAAAAAAGAGAAAGGAACATAATTGTGGTTTCAGTCTTAAACAGGAAAAAAAGGAAAGATGAAAATCCATCTGTATAAAACCTAATTTAAATTTCATATATTTTTTCTGAATATTTCAAATAAAAAGTGTGAATTAAAAAAATCTTATGGATAAATATCAAGATTAAATTTAGGTTAAAACCAGTATATATTTTTTTTCATATTAGGATTATCAAATGCATTCATAATACTTCACTAATAAGCACCACTGTAGGTCTGCCTACTTGCCTATCTATCTATCTATAAATCTATCTATCAATATATCAATTTATATACAGGCACCTTAACAAATATTTTTGTATATCTATGTACATGTGTGTGTGTGTGTGTGTGTGCTAGGTGGTTTTGAATATGAAATAATTAATGAATGTACATAAGAACACACACACACACACACACACACACACACACACACACACACACACACACATATATATATATATATAAGGAGAAGCGCTTGGCGTAACGGTTATCTTTGTTGCTAATGATATCGGTGCCTGGAGTTCAAATCCCGAACGAGGACTTCCGTGTTTCACTTCCAAAAAATACGCTTTGGAAAGATCTGACCTCGGTTCTAGCTCTACCAGCCATGTGTAAATAGTAAGGAAGGGTAGTTTCTTTAGCTTTGGATTGACAACCAGCCTAGGAGAAGGACAACTCTGAATTCAAACCAACTGTATTCCGGTTAAGGATTAACCTTGTGTCAAATCCCGCTCGCGAGTTAGGGGCTAGATAAATGCATATATATATATATATATATATATATATATATATATATATATATATATATATATATATCATTATGTCATGCTGCTAGCATGGATTTCCCAAACCCTTTCTCGCCACCCGTCTTTTAATTATAGATGCGACAGTTTCTTTGGGGAATCCGTGGGCGAGAAGTATTTGCTCCATCTTCCCTCTGTGTATGGAGTCAAATGCCTTGGAGAAGTCGACGAATAATAATGTTGCCTCGAGGTTTTTTTGCATGAACACCGAGAATTCGATGGATAGTCAGAATTTGTGATGTCGTGGATCGATTTCTCCGAGAAGCTATTTTAGTTCTTCCTTAGTATTTTCTCAATTCTAGGCTCTATGTAGTTGCGTAGTAGAGCAACGAAGATCTTGGGCCGTTATATATATATATATATATATTATATATATATATATATATATATATATATATATATATTTATATATATGCCCTTATATACGTGTGTGCATTGTACGTATGCAAGCAAGTGCATGTGAGGTGTAATATACACCTATATATAATATTATATATATATATATATATATATATATTATATATATATATATATATATCACGTAGCCCATTAAACTGAAGTGCTACAAATTAAATAAAGCAATATACTGGCTGGTTTCACATATACGAATAGAAACGGAATCAGATTAATGACGTGTGTGACGTGTGTAAAGAGGGTACAGATAACACCGTTTGACTGGAGGAAGGATTTAATTATTTTTGGAGTCAGATAGATGGATACTCTCACTAAAGTTTCAACGTCTGAATTTTTTTTTTCCTTTCGGAATCAGTAGAAGAGGTAAACTCGGAATAAATGAAATCTGGACAGAAATCAGCTGAAGCTGAGAGCTAAAAGAACACATACTTTATTCACAAACGGAACCATCAGTTACTGACAAGGAGAATAATCACCTAAAAGAGGGAATATTACTTTCATTTACATCTCAATTGAATGTTGATGCCGCTGAATCTATCATTTAACAAATTCTACATCATACATTGCATTCCGTAATATTTTGGAGTCATTGACTCGCTAAGGTATCCTGACTGAAAAATAGTATCAGATACGTTTCTTTAATTAAATCAGAGAAGATCGTAAGAAAACAGGTTTCATTCTTAGTTTAATAGTTGATAAAAATTTCGTGAATTGTTAATACCAAATCTATCCTTGTAAAAGAACAGCTGTGATACCATTTAACCCACCAATGGGAATATTAAGAGGGTTCAATAACCTTTCAAAGGGTATAAGTCCAAAAGTGAATGTAATAGCCTAACTAGAGTGCAACACTTTAGGCCATTTGGCCAGAGAGACTTCCACACTGGACTGTAACAGACAATAACCTTGTCTTCTGGTTAAAAGAGTTAGATTTATAAGAAATATTAAAAATGGAACTTTTTCAAAAACTTTCAAAACTACCTATAAAAAGTTACTTTGGAGAATTTAAAAAAAAATCTTTATTCTGATAAAAATTTAAAAATTAAAAAAAAAAAATTGAACACTAAGTATGTCTTCATATTCTGAAAGAGAACATTTTGTTAATTTGAAAATAATTTTTGTATGATAAATTGCATTCTAAACATCACTATTAAGATGATTTAACCAAAGAAGCAACATTTTGAATATTGGTATATTATCATATATAAATAAATATAACGTCTAAATATTTTCTTTTTCACATTTTCACACACACACATCACACACACACACACACACACACACACACACACACACACACACACACACACACACATATATATATATATATATAAGTAAAAAGTAACCTATATGTACGCACACTTACCCACATAAACTTGACGACTGACAGTAGAAAACAGTCTGCTTTTCATGACACTATAAAAGGCAGCCCTATTGTCAGTTATAACGAACAATAGGAATGTAAAAAGTGAAAATAAAGCATTAGACCTTTGAATTAATGTTTATCAGCGCCACTTTTTTTCCTCGTCTGTTTGCCAGGTCCGAATCATAAGAAAGTCAAATCAACAGTTTGAAAGAAAATCGATCTCCTTTATTTTTTTTTTCTAAAATGTTCACTATTTCTTTTTCTGTAGACAAAGAAATCATTATTTGAGTGGTAAATAATAACGATCAAATCTTTCCCTCTCAAAAATACTTCTGTTATAGTTGAGTTGAGGGAATTTAACAAAGGAGATGTTATGAACTGTTGAAACCCCACTCTAAATATATGTTTGGAAATTTTGTAGTGAGAACGAAAACAAAAATCTATCAGTTCGTCAACGTGACAATTTCGATAGACCACACGCTGAAGATCATAGAAAGTAAAAGAAAACAACTAAAACTAAAACAAAACAAAAAAAAAAAATACCAGGATTTCGTCCAATAACCGAATATAAAGTGGTCAATTTAAACTGACTATAATAATCATAAGATGAATTTGTGAAAACTTGACATGAAGGGGTTAATAGAGTCAAAACCACGGTAATTAAAAAGGTGATGCTAATGTGAAATGGCTTGTTTTCAATTAACACCTTACGGACAACCTCGAAATTTCACTCGTATAAACACATAGATAGATAGATAGATAGATAAGTAATTACTTTAGCTAGTGGAAATTCCAACCAGAGTTGACTCTTCAAAACAGGAAGTAAGATTGTACACACACACGCACACACACACACACACACACACACACACACACACACACACACACACACACACATATATATATATATATATATATATATATATTATGAAACCGTTCTTCAGTTTGGATAGAGACTCAAATTAACTTAGTAAAATTTAGAGTTTTGTAATTGAGTTAGTAACTGATATTCCTTGTTTTGCTATTTTCAAATGACATTGATGCGTTAAACCCATTTAAGAAAACGAAAATTGAATTAGTATCTTATTTGAAATTGTGTTATATTTAAACAAGACAGTTTTCACTCTAAATTTTTGAGCTTGACCCTTGTAAATTTCTCCATATAACTTTAAGCTTTGAGAGAGAGAGAGAGAGAGAGAGAGAGAGAGAGAGAGAGAGAGAGAGAAAGAAAGAAAGAAAGAGAAAGAGAAGGAGAGAGAGAGAGAAGGAGAGAGAGAGAGAGAGAGAAAACTTTTAACACGGAATTCGTTGTTTTAGAGTTCATACCTTGGTATTTGTAATCAAAATATCCAATTCTGCGTAATTAAAAAAATTGTATTATATTTTGCATTAATTTTCCAATTAAACTTACATCCCATTAAAATGAAATTAAATAATGTTTAAATATAAGCTGAGACAATATAATAATGTTAACGTAACTTATCTAGTTACAAAGAAAAATTCAACTTAACCGATTACACTGTAATTTAATAGATTCGTCATTTACGTGCCAAAATCATAAGAAGTTTGTAAAGTTACAAGAAGACATCATTAAATTTTTGCGCCCCAGCAAATTGTTGGGAAACAAGCGGAACAAATTAGATGATGATGCAGCACATTAACTTCAAAATACAAGAAAATGACCAAATGGGAAGAGTTGGTTTATAAATGCAAAGAAAAACGTTAAATGCGGTATGGGCTGTTGAATACACCGACTGTATCTCTTCAGAGGGATGAGATCCTTCCACCAATGAGTGTTCTGATATGACACAAAACCATTTGCTGGTAAAGCTTCTCTCCTGGCATTTTGTAGAATATAGATTACCATTTCATTGATATTATTCCCAGGTTCACAATAACTCTAAGTGGTATTACATGTCTATGGGTGAGATAGAACTGTTTAATCATTTAATATAGTGGAAAACATTTAATTATAGCAAAAAGAAATATTGGTGTCTGACTGCAAAACTCGGATCTATTCAACTATGTGCAAATAAAACTATTAATGTTTCCAATATTTGAAATCATTTAACTGTATGCAAACAAACGCGCTTCATCCCGTGTAAAAACATTTACCTAAAAACAATTCGTTTACAAATCATATACGAAGATGATCAAATACGTTTCCAGACTTTTTTGTATTGGCACTTTTATTGATAGAACACACATGAAACTATAGTCCCCTTCGAAGTAATCTCCTCCGGCTGCAATAAACTTGTTGCACCGTTCCAACAACTTCTGGAAGGCCTTATGGAAGTCCTCTTGTTTGAGCGTGTCAATGACCTTCGTCACAGCCTCTTTCCTTTCCTCAATTGTCTCATAACGACAGCCTCTGAGCTTAGGGAATAACCAAAAGTCACAGGGAGCAAGGTCTGAGAGACTGTGTTGATGCCCATCTTGATCAAATAGTCTGTGAAAATGATGGGGTTATGGACTGGTGCATTGTCCTGGTGGAAATGCCACTGACCCAATTTGAAGAGTGCTGGCCTCTTCCGACGGAATATCAACCCGAACTCCCTAAAACCTCAACATGGTAACCCTAACCCTAACCCTTTCGCCAATCAACTCTGGTGTATTGACTTCCTTACACTCCCCACACCTCTCATCATCCCTCACAGACGCCCTGCCTTCCTTGAATCTCTTATGCCACCCAAAAACTGATGCTCGATTCATGCAAGATAGTTGAAAAGCAGTCTGAAGCATTCCATACGTTTCTGTGGCATTTTTTCCAAGTTTAAAACAGAATTTTATTGCATATCGTTCTTCTAAAGTGTCCTCATGTCCATATTGTATTTCTGAAATTCACTAGCTGTGACAATCAGGCTTTAGTAGGGTGTATTCCAATTGCTGCTGTAGCTGTTCATTTGAAGCTGAAATCATAAAAATTGGTCAGTCATCTCATAAGATGTATAGCAATAACATAGTGAATTTTCAAGAGTCTATGACAATTTTAAATGCCTGTACAAAAAATTCTGGAAACATATTTTATGCACCACGTATATATAATATATATGTATAAAGAGGATTTAGCATTGAATAACCTACAAGTGTAGATATGCCGTAAAGCACAACGAACGAACGAACGAACGAACCGACCAACCAACCAACTAATCGACCAACAAAAAGAAGAAAAATTAGGAGACCCCAAGAATTTGAAATGAATTTTGGTTTTCTTTTTATCGAAACATAAAATCAGTTGCTACCATCGTTCGGTTTGTCATTTTTGGTCACACGCAAAATCTGGATTAGCATCTTTTAGTAAAAATCACTGCTGATTATTGTTGTCCGGATCAAATCTTTGACAACAACCTGTCGTAGCCAAAACATTAACTAGGAATTTACTCACTTGCTTTTGTTCCACAGAATTTTTGTTCAAGTTTCATGTCTTAATCTGAAATCACTAAATAGATTTATAAAGGAAATAAATTCTTCACCTTTCTTTTTCTAGATTTACATTTTTCTACCCGTCATCCGAATTTTAGCTTGGTCACTAGATTCCGAATGGTCACTAGATTCCGAGTGGTCACTAGATTCCGAATGGTCACTTGATTCCGAATGGTCACTTGATTCCGAGTGAGATAAGCTGATAATACTGATGAAAAAGTATATAAAATGAGATATTAATACAAAGATAATAATCCTCTTAATTCAATGAATTGATAATAATAAGTCTATTCCTTGCAGACAGTTTACCAATTCCATCAATGAAACGCTATTTAATTATGAATACCCGATTATAGATATGATCTGAGAAATTCCGACTTGTATAATAATTGTAAGGAATTCCGGTTTAAAGCATAACAAAAATAATAATAAAATGAAATGAGGCTAATAGAAATAGAAGTAGCATTATTTTATTTTATAGTACCAATGCAGATCTTATGTGGTAGATACTATCCTTACATTGGTAGACAAATATTTTCAAAAGGTTTGATCGTTGAGGAAGCTCTTTAAAAGAAATCCTCTATAATGGTTATCTACTCATGTACAATAAATGTTTACAAATTAGTTACTGCCCATAATACGATTATATCGAAAGTGCATAAAACTAGCAAACCAGGCCGTAGTTGTATCAGTGATACATGCCCCTTAAATAAAGCCTAATTTGAGGATAACCTTATTTACAAAGCTTCAATCCATATCAAGAGAGTGGAAAAAACTTATTTTGGTGGAACCAAAATAACTTCAAGTCTAAATAGTAAACACACAATTCTTTCAAAGTAAAAGAACAAAAACAGAACTAACTGATCGAAATATAATTGTTCGATTGGAAACAGGGTTTCGGTATATCTCCAAATGGCCCATATTTAAGTGTTTAACACTTATTCTAGTTGTAACTAAATAATGTTAAAGGTTTGTAGATCACAAGTGGGATTATGTTGAAAAATAACTCTTATTTAATTACATTCCTTAAGAACATTTTGGTCAGCCAATGAACTTGCCAATGACTCTGGTAGACTTCCATTCGCAGTTATAATACAACCTCTTATTGTTCGGTCATTTACATTTTTCTTTTTTCTTGACCTTCAACGGTATATTCACAATGAAGAGCAATTGGCTTCAAAGATTTAGTACTTATTCATATTTCCCCATCATCATCATTATGTCGAGCTACCAGCACGGATATACATGAACCTCTCTCGCCACCCCTCCCTATCGTCCATTGCTTCCTGCTGGTCCTCAGGGCTACATATTGTATCGGCACTGAGCTGCTGTATGTAGGATCGAGCTGGTCGTCCTGCCTTTGCTCGTCAATGTGAAGGAGTACATCCGTTATGAGCTCGTCCCTACTTCTCCAGCAGTGTCCCGCATGTTTGGTTCGTCTAATTTTGATAGTTTACGTGATGGGTGCTAGGTGTTCGTACAGGGGCTGCTTTGTGGGGTACTGTCTCCAGGACTCGTTCAATATTGCTCGCAGCATTCTTATGTAATTGTCGTCAAGCTTTTTCTCCATAAGTTTTGTTAGCGTCCATGTAGTGCATCCATATAGCAGTATCGACACGAGCGCTGCTTGGAAGAAACTGCGCTTCATTTTATCTGGCTTCCGTATGACCAATAGGCTATCGATAGCTGCCCATGTCTTTGCTAGTCGGGTGTCGATGTCTGTCTCGGTTGATGAGACACTGCTCCCTAGGTAGGTGAACTTGTCAACTAGTTTCAGATTAGTCTCCTTCCATATTATTTTTTAGACTTATAATTACTGTAACTACACGCGTCAATCCAAATAACTAAATTTGCTTTAATTCTTTACAATCTTAAATAATTGGAGATATTGCATGGGTAATTTTTCCTTATTTCCGGTTATGCGCATCACGTGATTTTATTTCTATCGGTAACCTGCTTAATCTTATAAATTGTTTATTTTGTTTTACATCCATCCTCCTGACTCAAAATTGTGTTTCATCTACACATGGATGTTTTATTTACAGAATCTATCAATGAGAAAATCGATTTATTATATACTCTGTGTAATAAGCAAATTTTTCAATTATTAATTTCGATCATTTGCTTTGTTTCTTTCAAGTGGCAAACTAGAATCAGTTAGGGACTGTTTGTAAGGACGCAATTTATCCCCCCGCCCAGAAATTTGAAAGCGTCATGCTGTACAGTTTGGCATTCCCAATACAAAAATTTCAAAGTGTTTCAGAGAAAATCGGAGGACAGTGAAGAGGATTCGAAAATCTAATGTTGATTATGAAGGTACGGTAACTAGGTAAGTAAAGTAAAGTTGGCGACCGTAGTCGAGGGTGACTAGAAGGCTCCCTTTTCAGTAGCTACTACACCTAGGTGTAGGGAAGAGCGCTACTCCTTTCCCAGGATTGCTCCACTTTATCCTTGATACCTACTTTATATTGTTGAGTGTTAAGTAAGGAGGTATCAAGTACCATTTTTAAAGACTTTGGTATGACGCGATGTGGGATTGAACCCAGGTCTCCCGGAACGGCAACTAGGTAGCCTCACTCAAATCTCTCTGATAAGAAAGAACTCCCGATTTCGTTAGTGAGATTTAGGCTATGACTGAAAACGATCTCAGCAAGTCAATCAGGTCCATACCTAGGGACACGGAAGTGTCTGAGTTTCTTATCAGGCAGTTAGTGCATGATGACATTCGATATTTCTTTTGGAAGGTGAGAAAGGGCTAATTTTATTAGTTCACGAAAGACTTTAGGAAACAACATGCTGAAAGTGTTAGAACTAAGCCAAGCATCACCTATAAGCAAACATGTTAGTTTTATCCGACGAGAAATATTTCTGCTTGGTACAGACAGTGAACTCACAGAGCAACCGTTAACTTGCTCTATCCTCTAGTAAAATATGTACCGATAGAGATTTAAACCTAGTACATAATTTATATCACGACGTTTCCGCTGGTCATAAGTGACCGTAACGTTATGCCTCCATTTATCTTCTTACATAGTCTCTGATCCAAGAGAAAGCCTATATCAACTGCTTGGAAGAAGTACTTCAGCCATCGGTTGAGAGAGTGGCTGCAAAAAGAACATATTTGTCACAATCGTACTTAGTGCTATTCCACACAAGCAGGAAGAACTCAGTCTTGGTTGTCAGAAAATATCTGTGACCATGACACTTCTAACATTTGGCTGTACAACTCAGATTGAGATTGCCTTGATTATTATGCGCAGGACACGGTTGGGCCAGAGAATAGCAAAATACCGAAGATGAACAGAAGGCAAGGATAACGGCAGTATTTACTAATTTAAACAAAGAGAACATCAGAAAGGCAGGGTGAAGATTTCGAAGTAGTCACGAGGCTAAAGTTGAAGCTAAAGGCGATTTCTTTAAATAAATTTAATCTGAAGTATTTCCAAATAATTTCATGCAATTTTAGTGAATAGATCTCGTAAACTGAGATGCTAGTGTTATTTTCTTTTTTGCATAATTTAGACGACAATAAGAGATGTATATATATCGGACGAGGTATCTTAGTCACAGAGTCAAAAAATATGAAATTATATACAAATAGTATGCAACGTCAAACAGCTAAATGCAGACAGATTCACTTTGTTGAAAATCAACGTTTGTATTCTAAGCTCTTTTTCATTTCGATTTCAAAATCGACCATTGGTACCGGTGGGTTCAGTTCCGTTTATTTGTAACTGCATATCAACTCCTTATGAGTTATATACTGTTAGAAATGGATTCAACTGCTTGATTTTCGTCATAACTATATTTTGAACGACCAATTGCAATCATTTTTGCAATCGTACTTTTTTATTTGTCCATAAGAGTAATCATGTGTTTGCACCGTTACATGGCCCGATCAGTTGATGCCGTCCACTACCCTGCTTAGAACACCAACTTTTTAGAGGAATCTTAACTCTTTCCAGAGGATACAACGTATTGTACACTTCGCTGATAAGGCGCAGGCCAATAAAAAATAAATAATCAACCCACTCAAGAAAAACTATATATACATATATATATGTGCGTGTGCGAGAGAGAGAGAGAGAGAGAGAGAGAGAGAGAGAGAGAGAGAGAGAGAGAGAGAGAGACTGAGACAGAGACAGAGGTAGAAAGATATATATATATATATATATATATATATAGTGCATTGATATTGTGCTATTTCCTGATAGTATGTATGTGTGAATATGAAAGCGATATTCAAAGGAAGAGTTCAAAGCATGTGTGTCTGTAAGAGAATGAAAATCAGTGATGATTAAAATAAAGAACGGACATTTTTTGAAAAAAAATGAACAGAACAGCAAAATGAAAGTCTATGCATGACCGGTCGTCTTGAAATTACACGGCTGCTGGTTTTATGTTTCAATAAAATGGTTATTATCTTTCGGGAACCTACGTCCGTGCACGCACACACACACACACACACACACACACACACACACACACACACACACACATATATATATATATATATATATATATATATATATATAAGTATATTCTAGAAAAGTAATGTTTAATTCATAACAGAACGTTGACGGCTCCAGAGACAAGATATATATATATATATATATATATATGTGTGTGTGTGTGTGTGTGTGTGTGTGTGTGTTTTATTATGTGTCTGATTAAAATAATCATTGCATTCGCTTTAAACGTTACTAAATAGGTTTATACGTTGTTCTTCAATCTGAATATGTAAAGTATACAACATATCAGCTATGTTCGTGAAAACAACACTGCTTTAAGCAAAAATGTTTAAACAATCAAACCACTTGTCTCACTTGATTGCATTCAAAGATATCGCACATATTTGTATTGTATTTTTCACAGAAACATATTTGTTTCATAAAAGGATATAATTGTTAAATGTTTGAAAAATGAAATGAATCTATCCTATTTTTTTTCGTCGTGTCTTTTTTTCAAATTTTAAATCTTGGGCATGTATAGGGAGTAGACGTGTACTTCAAATTATATATATATTTATATATATATATCATCATCATCATGTCGCGCCGCCTGCGCGGATATCCCTGACCGTCTCTCGCCATTTCTCCCTATCATTCATCGCCTCCGGCAGGTCTTCAGGATTACAACCCGTGTCCTCACATAGCTGCTGTATGTAAGTTCGTGCTGGTCGTCCCACTCTTGCACATCCATGAGTGGGGGTCCACAGGAGTACATCGCTTATGAGCTCGTCCTTGCTTCTCCAGCAGTGTCCTGCGTGTCTGGTTCGTCGAACTTGTATAGTTTTTGTGATGGGGGGCAAGTGTCCGTATAGTTGGAGTCTCGTGGGGAGTTGTCGCCAGGACTTGTTTAATACTGCTCTCAACATTCTTGTGTAATTTCCGTCCAGCCTCCTCTCCAGCCGCTTCGTAAGCGTCCATGTGGTGCATCCATATAGCAGTATCGACACAACCGCTGCCTGGAAGAAACTGCGTTTCATTTTATCTGTTAGGTCCGACTTCCATATGATCGAGAGCCTATCGATAGCTGTCCATGCCTTCGTCAGTCGTGTGTCGATGTCCTTCTCGGTTGATGAGACGCTGCTTCCTAGGTAGGTGAATTTGTCGACTAGTTTCAGAGAGGCTCCGTCTAGTGTGGCAATGTTGCCTGTTTGGTTGTAACACATATATTCGGTTTTGTTTGCATTGACATGTAGGCCAATGCCAGCTGCAGCTCGTTCCAGACTATGTAGTAGTGTCTCTGCTTGATTAGGCGTATTCGCTAGTAACGCCAAGTCATCAGCGTAGTCGGCGTCCGTGATTGTTTTTGCGGGGTACCTTTTGCTTCTTCTCTTAGTCAGCTCAAAGCCATTTTCTCTGATTTTGTCGATCGAAGTCCTAAGCACATAGTCTAGACAGATGATAAAGAGGTACGGGGCTAGTGTGTCTCCTTGTAGTACTCCTGCAACAATGTCGAAGTATTCCGTGTCTCCATCTGGTGAACGTACTTTTACTTTGGTGTTTCTGTAGAGAATCATTATCGCTGCTACGGTTTCTTTTGGTAGGCCGTAAGCTAGTAGGATTTGCTCCATCTTCCCTCTGTGTATGGAATCGAAGGCCTTGGTAAAGTCGACAAATAGTAATGTCGCCTGTAAGTTTTTTGCCTGAACGCCTTCCAGGATTCTACGAATGGTCAGTATTTGTGAGGTTGTGGATCTATTTCTCCGGAAGCCATTTTGGTTTTTCCTAAGGATGTTTTCCATTTTGGGTTCTATGCGGTTTCGTAGTAGGGCATTGTAGATTTTGGCTGCTATGGATGTAAGTGTTATCCCTCGGTAGTTCTTGGCTAGTCCGAGGTCGCCTTTTTTAGGGAATGGAAGGATGCATCCCTTCGTCCATCGTTCTATCCTATTTTGACTATAGACTGCGTTGCATTGCCGGAGCAGTATATCGTCGAATTGTCTCGTCTTCCACACTTCTGGGGGGATCTCGTCTAGCCCCGCCGCTTTCCTATTTTTAATTCTTCTGAGAACCGTGTCGAGTTCTTCTTTGGTGAAAGGACCTAGTTTTACGTCTAATTGCTTACTAATAATTCTGGTGATCGGTTCATCGATATATATATAGTTTCAAGTAACTAATGATTTGTATACAGTTATAGCTTCAAGTAATTATTCTTTATACACATAATTTGCATACAGCCACGGGGTTACAAGTATTCTTATCTGATACTATTGTTTTGCAAGAAATGATATGGTTTCAGATATTTTCATCTAATACTAATAAACTTTACCTAATCATATGGCCTCAAGTAAATATTTACCCAACCTCAACGCGGCGGGCAGGATTTAAGTAAAGATCAATTTTCAAGCAGTGTGCATCTAGTTTGAATTTAAAGTTTTCCTTTTCCTAGTCTGGTTACCTAACTAGGGCTAAAGAACTCAGTCTCCTCTACTATTTACTCATAGCAAAAGGATCCAAGATAGATTGACGACATTCCAAAGGCTATTAGCAAAAACTGAAAGACAAACTGCTTCATCCATTATTTGATCTCAAGTCGCCATTTCCATTTAGTATGGTGATAAATAATATATAAAGTACATATAACTCAATATAGTTTCAAATATTACAATTCAACTCTAAAAATGTACACAGTAATTATTCCCATTAATCTTTTATTTTAAGTCTTGATTTCAAGTATTCCTATCTAATACTAATAATTTTCATGAATATATCTAAGCCTAAGATGGTACCATACACTCTGGATCAGATTTATTGATATTTTAACACATCTACTGTCATTTTAAGCTGAGAGGTTAAGGAATCTCATTCATGTTTACATTTGTTATAGTTGTTTCTTTAGGAGGTTTTCTTATTCTATACTTCTCGTACATTTATTTCTGTGATGTGAAATTTATACCAATTCAGACAGATATTTCTGTGTATGTAAAATATACATTAATATCAACATATCTATCGAACTATATAGATCTTTATATATATATATATATATATATATATATATATATATATATATATATATACCTTTTTGTATTGTTTTAATGCTTCTTTTGTGCTACTGTCTGCGAATGCCCTCGCTATTCCCTTTTTGGAATCTCTATTTTACCGTAAATTATCATGAAACGTACAACATAAAAATAAAATAAATTTTTCCTTTGTTGCGTATCACCATTAAAAGTCTTGCTTTTAAATTCAAACAATACAGGTCGTCTTTTCTGTTCATAAGACATGTCACGAAGTTCAAGAGAAAATTTCACAGTTCAAGTCTAGTAAATCTAAAACTTTCTCGGCAAATGACTGATGTTAAATTGGATTCTTCGTGTTATATGTTAATACTTAAAACTATTTAACTATGTGCAAACAAATGAGCTCTGGCTCATTTTAAAATATTACCTTCAAACTATCCTTTTACAAATCACATATATATATATATATATATTTATATATATGAGTGTGTGTCTGTGTGTGTGTGTGTGTGTATATATATATATATATATATTTGTAATATATATATATATATATATTTGCAATATATATATATATATATAGGTGTGTGTGTGTGTGCGTATGTGTGTGTATGCGTCTATATATTTGTGTGTCTATATGTATGTGTGTGTGTGTGTGTGTGTGTGTGTGTGTGTGTGTGTGTGTTCGAAAAAGATTTGGCATTAAATTACCATCCAGGGTTGATATGCTATTAAACCCAACCAACCAAACCCAATGTATATTTGATATATATGTATAAATAGGATTTGACATTGATTAATCAACAAAGTTGTTATGTTATGAAATCCAACCAACCAACCAACCAACCTAAACATTCAGTAACTATCCAGTAACCAAAATCTTCCCCTGTTACAAATGGATCGTTTATGCAGAGTGTCGTCATTTCTGTCTTGGATCCATCAAATCGCAACAAAGGCGAATTAAAAAATCTCTTCCAGTAATAGAAAATTTTTATTGTTTCTTTTGTAATTACTTACTGACTAGTCGGGCCTCCCTATAGTTTGCAATGTTTTCTATTATACATATAATATAAATTGTTCATATTTGTGACAATATGACATCATGATTCAATATATAACCTCTTCCTTTAGGGCACATCAAAAGAAAAAAATTATCACTATCCACATTAAGTGTATAACTTAGTTGTTGTTTTTTTCTTATGGCCCTTTCAGTCCTACTTTACTCGTTTGAACTCGAACAGCAATTCGATAAATTAAAAAACTTATTCCTTTTTTTTAATTAAAAATGATTCGAAACTGTATAAATAATTGTTAAAATATGTTGTGCATTATAGAAATACAACTAATTTATTGAGCGTAAGCTTTAACAACAAATTACATTAACCAGGCCATTGGCCTAATGAGTTGAGGGCTCGCTAATGACCCCAGGAGACCGGAGTTCAATCCGTGGTCGAGTTATGCCAAAGACTCAAAAAATGGTACTTGATGCCGCCTTGCTTAACACTCAGCATTTTAAGGTAAGGATCAAAGGTAAAGTGGATCAATCCAGGAAAAGGAGTAGCGCCCTCCTTTACACCTCGGCGTAGTAGCAATTGAAAAAGGAGACTTCGTGTCGCCCTCGTCTAAGGTCACCAACTTACACCCTATTGATAACAAATTTTTACAGGTTGAGTAACTCATAAATAGACGATGACTATAATTAAAAAAAAAACATACTACGTGGAGCCTTCAATAAGTTTCCAGACTTTTTGTACGAAAATTTAAATTGTCGTAAACTCTTGAAAATTCACTATGTTATTGCTATAAATCTTATGAGATGACTAGCCAATTTTTATGATTTCAGCTTCAAATGAACAGCTACAGCAGCAATTGGAATACTCCCTACTAAAGCCTGACTGTCACAGCTGGTGAATTTCAAAAATGCAATCTGGACGAGAGGACACTTTAGAAGAACGATATGCAATAAAATTCTGTTTTAAACTTGGAAAAAAAGCCACAGAAACGTATGGAATACTTCAGACTGCTTGGAAGCATCTTGCATGAATCGAGCATCAGCTTTTGAGTGGCATAAGAAATTCAAGGAAGGCAGGGAGTCTGTGAGGGATGATGTGAGGTGTAGGAGGAGAAGGGAGGTCAATACACCAGACTTGATTGGCGAAAGGGTTTGGGTTAGGGTTACTATGTTGAGGTTTTAGAGGAGTTCAGGAATAGATTCCGTCGGAAGTGGCCAGAACTCTTCAAATCGGGTCTGTGGCATTTCCACGAAGACAATGTACCAGTCCTCAACTCCATCCTTGTCACAGACTATTTGACCAAGATGGGCATCAAGACATTTTGTCACCCTCCCTATAGTCCAGACCTTGTTCCCTGTGACTTTTGGTTATTCCCTATTTTCAGAGGCTGTCGTTATGAGACAATTGAGGAGATAAGAGGCTGTGACGAAGGTCATAAACACGCTCACACAAGAGGCCTTCCATGGGACCTTCTAGAAGTTATTAGAACGGTAGAACAAGTGCATTGCAGCCGGAGGAGGTTACTTCGAAGGGGACTAGACTTTCATGAGTGTACTATCAATAAAAGTGCCCATACGAAAAAAAGGCTGGAAACTTATTTAATCATCCTCGTATTTTCCTACCAACTTATTCAATGTGTGATTTGTGGTTGATGTTTCTCTGCTTTCACCAGCTTCAGATTTGTCAGTGATAATTGATGATCAACACTTTGTCTTATATCCAATTTGTTACAAGCTTTTGATTGAAAGTTAATGACATGGAGGGGAAAATCAAAGTTTTCTTTTGACAAAAAATACTACCGTTGACCACCAATTAAGAATTTTACTTGCGTTGACTCTTGAAAACGTTTTTTGGACACCAGTTTAGAACCAGTACTATAACTGAAGAAGGTCGTAGAATTGATTGAGCTAACTTTGCATCAACGACAAAGCAACAAACTTTTTAACAAGATGAATTTAATATTCCAGAAACATTTGGAATGATAAAATTTCTCATTAAAACGATTGAAACTCTAAAATCTTCGTCCAAATCATTAAACGTTAGAAAAATCTACGTTTTTAAGATTACATTTTCTTAAAAATGTAGAAAATTTTAACATCCATGTATGAATTTACTGGTTTAGTCAAACAAAAAGATTTGTTTTCTCCTTTAATAAATGACTGGAAAACAAAATCAACCTATTCTCTACAGAGAAATACTGTTTATTAACGTATACATATTTAAAGTATTGTTTGTGTATGAAGAATTTGTGTTACTGAATGGAGAGGTTTTGCCATGAACATATCTACTTTTGATGTGACATAAAAGTTTGTTATCTTCGTTTAAATCATTATATGTCTGTAAAGACGAGATCAGTCTTTATTCTTTGATCTATGAAAAACGAAAAGAAGAAAAGAAAAAAGGAATACCTCTTTTTTATAAATCTATAATACAAAAAAATGATCCTTCATCTTTTGCCATTTGGTAAACGTGTCCCGAATTTTGACAGTAGGTGACATGAGATGAATTGTTAGAGTGTGTCTTTGGTGTTTCTTTTTAGAGAATTATTGGCAACAATGGTTGGTGTGATTATGCAAACCGTATTCTTTAAAAAGAATAAAACAGAAATAAAACGCATTTTTCTTAACTGATAATAAAAGGAAAGCGATGGTAAGAATTTGGTGTGTGTAGTTTAAAGTTTAAAAAATTGAGTTTGATATAAATGAAAGAAAAAAAACGCAGAAATTTGGTTGTGAAAGAAAGAATAGGATGATGGAAAATTCAAACTAAGTGAAGAAAGAGAATAAAATCGAGAAAAGAACAAATCATAAAAGGAAAACTAGACATATAAAAAAGAAATCAAGAAACCAAAAGATGAAGTAAAAGTTAAGAAAAATGAAAGGCCGTAAGGAAAATGTGCGGTAGCAGTAAAAATAATGAGAAAAAAAAGAAGAAAAGAAACGAGAAGAGAAAAAAACTAAATAATGAAAGAAAAAAGGTGAAACAAATTGAATGAAAAAGAGAAAAAACACGAGAAAAACAAAGAATGAGAGAGAGAGAGGTAAATCTGTGAAGAAAGAAAGAAAAAACGAAAGACGAAATAAAGAAAAACGAAGCAAAACAAAAATTAGATTGTAAATAATAAAAAGAGAATGAAAACAAAATTTGCAAAAGGAGACGATAGGAGAGATAAAACGCAGAAGAATAAAAGAAATACAAAATAAATAGAAAAGTTGAAGAGATTCAAGTGAGAAAAACTATAGAAATAGAATTAAAAATCGAAAAAAAAAAAAAACAGGCACAGAAAAGAAAACCTGAACGTGAGATCGAAAAGAGAAAGAAAATTAAGTGAAAGATTGATGGTAAAAATTAAAGAATTAACAGAAATATGAATAGATTTATAAATAAATAAATAATATTCAAAATAAAAAAAGAAAAAGACAATATTAAGAATAAGAAGAAATAGAAAGAAAGAAAGAAAAAAAGAAAGAAAGAAAGAAAGAAAGAAAGAAAGAAGGAAAATCAAGCTCAAGATAAATAACCATGGAAGAACAGATTGACAAAAAGTTAATATGATGGAGGAAAAAGAAAACTGCCATGATATTTGATTAAGAAAGAAAAACTTTGAAGCAGAAAAAAAAAGAAAAAGAAATATATCATTGAATATAAACACATAAAAAAAAACTAGCTTAAGTAACAAATCATATATGATCTGAGAAGTGATACGTCTAAGAATCGTAGACCCAAACAATGTTAGCTGTGACCGCAAAGACATTACTAAAAATTTCATGGCGCCAATACTTTGCCATGATGTGACCGCTTCTATAAACTTACGCTTGCTTTGATACCCGCCTTCCTAATGGCTCCGATATGAAGAAACGCGTAACTATCTGACCGTAAGTGTTGAGGTAGACTAGAGTTTATTCTCATATCTATCTATCTATCTATCTATCTTAAGTGTAACATCAAGAAGAAAAATAAATCTATTCACTGAGCACCCAGTAGGAAATATGACAGAAATGTTTTAATATATATATATATATATATATATATATATATATATATAAAGATTGATATGCCATATGTCATTAAACAAAGAAATCAACATTATATATATATATATATATATACACGCAGGTGTATAAGTATAGAGATTTATTTCACTGAGCTTGGTTAGACTGATATAAGGCTATCATAGTGTAGTAGGAGCCAAATTGTCTTGTTTAATTTCAAATTTTAAAAGAATTTATTTTTAAAGTCTTAAAATCGATGATTTTTTTCATATCTTACATAGATATAAACATACATACATACATACATACATACATACATACATACATACATACATATGTATGTGTGTGTGTGTGTGTGTGTGTGTGCATATATATGAATATGTACAAATATATAAAACACAAGGTTTTCAAAGGATGATTTATTTTTGTCAACTTTAACGTTTCGATTTTTTCATGGGAAACATTAAACCTTCAGCAGGGCTTATAAATTTTTAAACGAAACAAAAACAGAGATTTAAACATTTGATTTCCGATGGTGATGTTCAATTTGATTCTTGTTTCATGATATCTGTGTTCGAAATTCATCTTAAAAAATATAAGATATTTTCTTAAAATATAAGATATTTTCTTAAAACTACATCAAATGAATCTGTCCATCTATATCTATTTATGTTCATATTTATTTTATTTTATTCATGTATACCGATTTTAAACATTCTGTAAAACTTCTGTCAATATCATGTTAGTCTGCTTTATTCGATCTTTTTCAGCTTGCTTGATCTATCTATCTGTAAATGATGAATCCAAATTATTTTAAGTAAGACATTTTGTAACTTTCTTTTAGATCTTATCAGACTTTAAAAAAAGAGATGAATTGAAATACCCATGTCTCAGTTTTATAGTTTTGTAGTTTGAAATGATAGTAGATGCAACAATTTGGGGGTGATTTTTATTATGTATAAAAACTAACATTTTGTAATTTTTTAAAGTAAAGTTAAGAATTGTTTCTAAATTATGTTCAGCTAAACTCTGAGTAACGTTTTCTTTATTCAAATCCCTAATGTGTTCATGAATTCATTTTTTAATGTCATCAGAAGTTTCACTCGCACATTTTTTATAACACTTCAGTCAAGGGATATCATAAACTCCGGCCAAATCCTGAACGAGGCTGATTACATTTCACATGGCACTAATACACTTAGGAAAAGTATGAATCCAATTCTTCTCCCTCCAGCTATGGGTAAATAGTAGGGCAGACTGGCTCTTCAGCCTTAGTGAGGCAACTAGTCTAGGAGAAGGAAAACTCTGACTTCAAACCTGTTAAACTCCGCTTAAAGATTGACCTTGTGTCATATCCTGCCCGAGTGGAGGGGTTGGTAAATATGATAAAACTCTGGCCATAGATGTGACGTTGGTATAGTTATTTTTATCATTAATTAAATTCCTAATTGTCTTTGAAGAGTTACGGACTGTTTTATTTTCAAGGATATTTAAATTTTTTTCGATAATATTTGTAGTCGAATGGTTGAGTTGAGTAATAATATCTATGTAATGAATTATTCAAAAATTATTAGGTTGAAAATGTGGAAAAAAAATTCGTTTGCGAATTTTGAGAGCTTTTATTTTGCCACGTTGTATGGAAGATTTTGTTTATTACAGATACACTAAGGAATTTTCTGGAAAATCAAATTTGTTATTTCAAAATCTGTGTGTGCAAATCCTGAGAGCTTTAAGGTAAAAACCTATGATTATTTTATTTTTTTATTTAGGTGTTATGATGCGAGTAAAACTGTATATAGTCATTTTATTTTTTTGATTTCTGATGAATTTGAACTTCTTGTTTGTTGCTATTATTTATTAGATAAATGTCCTAGAAAGGTAAAGGGCCGTTAGTTTTGCAGTTCATGAGTAGACTATCTGGTTGGTTCAATATAGTTTAATCTATCCGCAAATTTTGTTAAGTTTTATTCCGTTGATATATTAGTATTATATCATTTATATTATGGAAATTGGTAGAACCTTTTGATTTTATAAATTAAAAGGTACTTAAAAACAAAACCATCTTATAGCGAGTTTTATTCTCTGAAACATTTTTGCATTTCATAAAATAACAGAAATTGCTAAAAATTTCTACGTACAGTTTGACAAAAATTAGCACCTACTTATTTACTTTTTTCCTTAAAAAACTTTCACAGTCCTATCAACACTTTGAAAAATGCAGACATTTATGCTACCATTTTTGTTTATTTTTGATAGAGATTTTAATTGAATTAAAGACATTTATTGATAATATCATATAATTGGTTTTAAACAATCAATTTTAGGAATTTTTGCTATCTTTTCTATGTTTTTCGGATAAAAAAAAACATTAAGAAAATGTGTACCTGCACTGTATGCAGATATTATTACACAACCGAAAAAAGCTTTGAATAAAAAAATACAATATAGGCGGAAAATATTAATACAGAGGCTAAATTAAACAATCTTTCTTTTAGAGAAAGGTATGTGCCACAAAAATTGGTATGGTGCACCATAATGATGATCTTCGTCTATCTTTTGGATGTTTATATAGAGTTTATAATAACATGAACTCTGTTCATTTATGTATTTTTTTACTGGTTCATATATATGTACATGCGTACATTCATTTACAGTAATCTACTAAACTTAGATTAGTTTGGCAGAAGACCACATCTAATGGGAAACGAACCTATGAACTCGAACTCACAAAGTTGCTTGCCTAGCTAACCTTTACATCACGCAAAGTGCCCATATATATACATATATGCTTGCGTCTATTATACATAGAAATAAACACACACATACCCACTCACATATATGTATGTATGTTGGTTGGCTGGTTGGTTGGTTGGTTAGATGGATGGGTGTGTGGGTGTTTGGGTGTGCCTGTGTGGGTGTGTCTGTCTGTGTGAATTGGTGTCTGTAGGGTTGGGTGGGCAAATGTGTAAGATACTTCCCCTACTATTATAGACAGACTTAAGCATTAGTCTACCAATCAAATCGATTAAAATATAAACAGACTAACCAGTAGACACACTGATCGATCGAATTGTCCGATCAATCTGACCGAATAAAGTAACCCTTCGATTAATCGTTAGCTCCATTGGCAAACTTGTGCAAGCGAATCTCCAATTTGAGATGCTAGACGACAACGTGATTGCGAACATTAATGAAAGGGAAAGTATTTCCTAGGATGAATATTGCAGGCTTCTTTGCCGGGTAATTTTTGGATCAGGGAAAAGAATATTGAATGACAAAGCCAGGAAAGTTTCCAAGTTTACTGGTCAGACAGATGAGCTATTTCTTGCTTTAAAAACGAAATGAACAGAGTTGGAAATTTGCCAAATTGTCGAAACTGTGTAGATTTCTTCGCACTCATAGAGCCACACAACACTGAATACAGAACTGTAGGCGTAAAGTTTTGAGATACTATTTGGCGAACATAGAAAGAATCCAGAGAAAAAATAATCAACATTCTCTATAAAGCATATCTTGTTTACGATATTGATCTAGAAAGTAATGAGACTTCTTTTTGGTTTTCCAGGTTGGCAACCCTAATTGAAAATCAGCTGATCAGTGTTTGAAAATGTTCAATCGATGTTTGCTTCTCAGAATTCACATTTAACTGGGTAATGTTGATTTATTAAAAATGTATCTGGTTTAGTGTCACGAAAATGAAAGACAAGATCAAATTCTGTCAAACTCCATTCTATTGTAACAGAAAAAATAGCAATATAGATTTATGGAAGTCAAGTTAGTTCTTTCTTTCATGTTTGATGGTGGAACAAGGCAATTGAAGGCTCTAGAGTCTGGAAATGAATTCTGTTCTTGCCTACAAGTCACACCATAGACTAAGTAAACTGTGAAGAAGTTAGAATCTCATGTGTTCTGATCGAAGTTCGATTGTGAGAATGAGTGATCAAGAATTGAAATTGATCTGTTGATTTTCAATTAAGGGTGGCCACCAGGAAAAAACAAAAAAAAAAAATCAAACAAAAAAATCAAATACAAAATACAACAAACACTTTCTGGGCACACTCCTACAGAACTATTTTAGGGCTAAGGAAAATGTCATTGTACAACTTCCCCTTTCATTCTCTTGATTTGAGTTATTGATACCATTTCCTAATCCTATAACCACAGCTCTGTGGCCGCCATTTGAAACTATTTTATTCGTACAGCAGCTTAAGACGATACTAAGTGAAAGCAGTATCAGGTGGTGTTTCCAAGTATAGTAAACATCTTTACAAGTATTTGGAAGGAAATTAAGCTTGATTTATAACTTAGTAGATAAGAATTAGAAAAGTCTCATTATTTAATAAATATTCTTTGCGTTATTGTAAAACTTTCTGTCTGTAAAGTCACCGTTATTCCATTTTCACTTACTGTGGCAAGCTTGTTTTCTATATTTTTAAGAAACAAAATTTTAATTCTTTATCAGATCTTAAATAAACAATTATAAAAAAGGTATGATATATACTATTTAAATATTTGTGTCCGAATTTCTAGGATGAAAAGTTATCGTTATTATTCAATGATATACATGAACTAATATTCTCATTTTGATTGTTATTATCGTCGTAACATTTTGGCTGTTATACAAAACGCCCTTCCCATATGTCCCATGGCTTAGGGGATACAATCGTTGCTCCAAATTTATGTATTTATTTGACGGTCGTTTGTTCAGTTCCTGGGTCAGATAGGGCAAAATGTTGATTACTCTAATTTAACGGAAGTGGCAAACGTATGATATGGCCAGGATGAATTAACGGATACCAGATACGATTATCATCGAACAAAGAAATATGGAAATATGGAAAGCCTACTACCATAGGTCAAATGAAACATAGGGTTAATATTTTTCATAAGGTTTCTTACGACGACAAACACTTAAAGTAGGCTGGGGTTTGCAATAGCATCAACGTTGTCATCGTAATAACAGCCAGGAATAGAATACTAGCAAGAATACTCTAGGTAAGGGATTTTCCCAACCCCTATGCTTCAGAAAGGATGTGACACAAGGTCAAATTCTAAGTGGAACAATGATGGTTTTCCTTCGTCAAGACTGGTTGCTTAACCAAGGCTAAAGAACTCAATCTGTCCTATTTAAACATAGCTTGAGTGAACAGATGGACTCAAGCCTTTCCCCAGAGTATTGACGGTAAGTAAAAAGCAAACAGCTTCTTCCAGTATTTTCACTGGTTATATTTCCTCTTCAGAAAACTGTTACGCAAAGTACGCCTCTTTTAAGAATACATCGGTGAATGATAATAAATATCTAATCCTCAACATTTCACCCAAAACTTTAAATATCGAAACTGATTTGAGTGAATGGTCTAATGTTACAAAGGTTAAAGGGTAGCAATAAAAAAAAGAACAAACGAAACATTGCTTGTATATCCTAACTTCAAACAGTAGACGCTTAAATACAGTCGTGATTAATGTTTCATATTTTTCTCTCACCAAAGAAGTTGTAGTGCCACAACATTTTTTAATTATTGAATGAAAGAAAAAAAAAATCAGAGTTTTTTTTTTAAACTCATGATCTAGATTTTAATTAAAAACTACCACATGTCAGTATTTTATATAGAATAACTAATCATTTAACGAATGAAGAATAAAATCAGCTTCGAACGTTAAATTGTTTGATTTAGTTTCTTTGTTTAATATCATATAAACCTTCGTAAGTTTTTCTTTTTTTACAGCTAAAGCCATCCTTTTGGAAAAACATAAGCGGTTCTATTTAACCCATAAATCAGGTGTCAGGGAATTTATACTTTTTCCCAAGGGAATTGGTACGAAGGTGAACGTAATTGCACGTTTACAATGATATCGCAGTCCACCACGTTAACCTCATCGACACGAGGACTCTCAACTCTGGAATATTGGAAGCGGACAACATCAAATAAATAGAGATGAAAGAAAGAAATAAGAAAAGAGTACGTCAGATAAACTTCTCAAAATTAGTCTGGGTAAAAATTTGAAAATATATTTGTCAAAAACGTCATGTAAAATTTTACAGACCAACATGCAGAAAACAGTGCAATTTCATGCTGTTCATATTTTGAGAAAACATATAACAACCAAAGAGGTTAAATTAAGAAATAATTCAAAATGTCCCTAAGAGTAAAATGTACCTTAAATCTTAAAATACAAAGTTATATGTCATTCATTGTAGAATAAAATTTTATACGCATCAGAACTTTGGAAGTGTGTTTGTTCCCAGTGTCTAAACGTTAAAATATAAATGAATCAGAGATTGACAGAAAAAAAATTGAAACACTGAAAACACTTGATAAGAGAAAGAGAATAGCAAATCATTGCAACAAAGTAAAAATGAAATATGAACAATTAGATCGAAGAAAACATGAAAAAAATCTAGAAAAACAGTAAATGTTTTGTAGAAAGAGAAGAGATTGTAAATAGAATCTGATGGAAATTCTGCAAGCTGTCTCAAAAAGAATAGAAAAACAGGAAGGGACTCGTAGGAATAATTATACATTATGAATTGTTGAAACTTGGGTTCGACCACGTAAACAAATGTTATCAACCAAAACCAGATTCTATCATTGAAAATAAAAAAAGAAGAAGGATAAAACAACTAAGAAGCTCAATCGAAGAAAATAGAAAAAATCTTATACATTTCTTTGGTTTGATCAGCTTAAATTGTAACCAAAAATGATATTGAAATAATTTTACTTACTAGCAATTTATATGTAAATAGCTCACGCTTTTTAACGATTTCGAATGTTATTTTCTTGCTATAAATTCATGAAAGTGTGTATTCATTGTTTATACATCATTCAGTTTCAAGGAGAATTTTACACAGTAAAAGGTATTGAGATTATTATGTTAATGTTGCTTACATATTTGTATTGCAGACCGAAATAATGCAACACTATTTTTTAAAACAATATTTCTTTAAAGCAATTACGTCTTTCGTACAAAATTGGAGAAAACAATCTTACATTTGTTCTCTTTCATGCTATGATTTTCAGGTCTTGGCACCTAAATTAGGTTTAATCTTAAATCATAGACGAACCAATAGACATTGTATTTTTAGAATTTATTACGAAACCAGACACATTGAATTAGTACTATGATTTATTTTCTTAAATCTAAAAGAACAAAAGCTATTGAAAGAAACAACGTATCAGGCAAGCAGAAAGGGACAGAAATAGAAGAAAAATAAATTATGGAGAAACGAACAAATTCTTTGCCTCAGCAGAAACAGCAACTTATTTATTGCAGAGCAAATAAAGTTACTTGCTTCAACTTCAAGCAACGCATCCAAAATATAGTCACCAACTGAAGATTTCAGAGACTTAATTTTAAAATTGCCGACCCAAAATACAGTAGGATTCTAACTCTCACCCAATTCATAATGAATAATTAATTCTGTAGATGATGGAAGTATCTTTTTTAAAATTCATTTTATGAATAATAATACCTCAAAGAGTTTTTGATCATGATTCAAAATAAAATCACTGGTTAAATTCGACTGGCAAGCTGCAGTTTTTAAGGGAGTAATTAAGAAATTTTTTCCTATATTAATATCCTATTATATGCTTCCCACTTAAATGTGAATGTAAGTTAGCCAAATGGCAATAAATCCTAAAACTTTATCCGAAAAATGAGTTAAAATAAGGACAAAGTTATACAACTTTCAGTTAATACTTTCGTGTGACGTAAAAAACTAATTTCATCCCAGGTCTGTGCCAACCCCTGTTACATTTGCCATAATCCTAAGTTTACTTACGCGCTATGAACAAAAATATCGCTGGTTGAGTTTTGATATTAGTAAGCCAGTCTATTCTTATCAATTTTGTTGCTCAGGAAAAGATAGAAGATAACAAGCAGATACAAGCCAGTAAATGTTAATTAAAAACCTTTTAATAAAACCATTTTCATATACATTTATTTTTCCTTTATAAATCTCATAAAATACATTAGTTTGTTTTATTTTTGCTTATTATTGTCAACTAGATATTTGTGATATTATATTTCAGTTCGTCTTTACTCTTATGTCCAAAATTCTGAAATCTTAAACTGAATATTTGCTATTATTAACATAATATTTTTGCCGATATATTTGATTATTCTTTATCGTCAGAAATTCTGAGATAAGGTATTTTCATGAGTTCATTATCATTCAGACTGCGATCTTTATATATGATTTGTTTAAAGCAATATTTCTGCAGATATATAATTCATCTTTTGTCAGGTATATGTTGTACTCAGTGGTTTTTACTAGTTTCCTTTTTTCATCTTGTCGTTTCAATTAGAACTTGAAAATCTAACAGATTCACAAGACTAAGTGTGCCAGATTGGCTCGAGCGTGCCTCGTGGTTAGAGTCATATGGCGAACGTGTTTCTCACTGCGTGTGGCTTGGTCACCTGGTCTTGCTACGTCGGTCAGCGTTGCCTGGCATGCGTGTCGGGAATGCCTCGTACTTGTGTTGGGTGGCTGAAACTGACAACTCCTAGGCTTTTAACTGCTTCGGCTGGGTCAGGTTTTACACCAGCCGCCTGATGCGCTCCTTTTTAGGGGAATGCCGACCGGCCCTAAAGCATTTTTTTTACCAGCTGCACATTTGAGCTTCGGCTCATTTCCGCCCCCAACATTAAAACGGCCTTGTGCCATATTTCAAAATGATGGTATGTTGATTAAATGCACTGGGTGTTGAAGTTTCACATTTCAATGCTTTTATTCAATGACTAGCATACTATCTATACGAAATTACAAAATTATTTATTCATGAATCACCATTTATCTATTGGAACACTGTATCTGTAACGCAGCTGAGTAGAGAATTTTCGAAGCCCAGTCGGTTGGAGCACTAGAATACTCCGACTGTCTCTGCAGAAGGGTAAGGCCCTCTCAACAGTGAATGTCAGGGATATGACCCTTAAATATCTGATAGGGAGGATCCAGCTCTGGAGCTTTGGAGAATGTGGAGTACCCCTTCATTGTCATTGCTCCGAAGTCCATTCAGAGTGGTAACACCAATCTATTATAGGTCAAGTTGAACAGTTTAACATTTAAACTGTATAGAAATAATAACGATACGAGTGTGCCTACAAATTAGTTCTAACTCACTTAAAAATAAAATTAGCAACTAATTCTTCATTCATAAATGATATATGCAAAACTATTTCATAGTGTGCTAAAAAATGACAGATGTTAAAGAAAAATGTTAGAGTTACATCGTAATAATTGGAGGTGGCCGTGGTGTAATGGTTATCGTCATAGGAAATGGACACGGTGGCACGAGTTCAAATCCTGGACGAGATGGATTGCATTTCATGTAGCACTAATACTCTTGGGAAAGGTATAAATCCAATTATGCCCCCTCTGGATATGGGTAAATAGTAAGACAGACTGGATTCTTCAGCCTTGGTTCGGCAATTAGTCTAAGAGAAGGAAAACTCTGAATTCAAACCTTAACTGTTTGATCATTTAACTGTGTAAAAAGACTGATGTTTAATTGAATTGTTGGTGATGCATAGCAATACTTATAATTATTCGATTTTGTTGAATTATTTACAAATCATATATGTTTAATACATACGCAAAAACCAAATTTGGTTTTAAATACGAGGATCATTAAATGGGTTTCCAGACTTTTTTCGTATGGGCACTTTTATTGATAGTACACACATGAAACTCTAGTCCCCTTCGAAGTAATCTCCCCACGACTGCAATGCACTTGTACCGTTCCAACAACTTCTGGAAGGCCCCATGGAATTCCTCTTGTGTGAGCGTGTCAAAGACCTTCGTCACAGCCTCTATCGTATCCTCAATTGTCTCATAACGACAGCCTCTGAGCTTACGCAATAAGCAAAATTCACCTTGAGCAAGGTCTGGACTATAGGGAGGCTGAGGAACTGTCTTGATGCCCATCTTGGTCAAATAGTCTATGACAAGGATGAAGTTGTGGACTGGTGCATTGTCCTGGTAGAAATGCCACAGACCCGATTTGAAGAATGCTGACCTCTTCCCTAGGAATCTCTTCCTGAACTCCCTTAAAACCTCAACATAGTAACCCTAACCCTAACCCTATGGCCAATCAACTCTAGTGTATTGACCTCCTTACTCCTCCAACACCTCTCATCATCCCTCACAGACTCCCTGCCTTCCTTGAATCTCTTATGCCACTCAAAAACTGATGCTCAATTCATGCAAGATGCTCCAAAAGCAGTCTGAAGTATTCCATACGTTTCTGTGGCATTTTTTGCAAGTTAAAACAGAATTTTATTGCATATTGTTCTTCTAAAGTGTCTTTACGTCCAGATTGCATTTTTGAAATTCACCAGCAGTGACAATCAGGCTTTAGTAGGCTGTATTCCAATTGCTGCTGTAGCTGTTCATTTGAAGCTGAAATCATAAAATTTGGTCAGTCATCTCGTAAGATGTATAGCATAGTGAATTTTCAAGAGTCTACGAAAATTTTAAGTGCCAGCACAAAAGAAATCTGGAAACTTATTGAAGGCACCACGTAACTACGATTGCTAATATGCCATAAACCAAACTAAACCAAACCAATCGTTTAAAAACGTAACCAACAATGTGTTCATATATCAAATATATTTCATAAATATGCGTAAAGATATGATATGCGATAAACCCAACCAAACCAACCCAAGCAAAACAAAATTTCGATCACTTATTTCTTTGACAGAGGTCGGCTTGTACTATCTGTTTCACCTCGGGAAGGAGGAGGTAAAACGAAAGTGAATTTGGTTCTGTAGGAGGGTATCTCCTAGTTGTATTATAGAAGCAGATCAGAATTCTTCCTAACACAGGTCACCAGTGTTAGGAATCCTTATTAAAAATGTTTGTTCTATCCAGTACCAACTCGTCTTTGACTACACATTAAATCGATCTTCTGTATAATTTGCTCTTGGGGAAGCGAGCAAATTCTTAGGACCAGTTACCTAAAGTTTGGACTCAGACCCATGCAGATTTTATGTGTCTGCAAAGACTGTTTTCATTTTCGGAGCGGACAAATGAAGCAGAGTATCATTAAGAAGAGAAACACCTCAACATTGAACAAAAAGAGGAAAGCCAGAATAGAATAACACAGAGATGATGACTTATTAAGCCAACCTTGAGTCGAATTTTATTTCATGGTGTGGATAATGGAAACTACGATAGGAGTGTAGTATCTGAGCACGCTTTGAAAAAAGGTACATACGTACGCATGCGATATATATATATATATATATATATGTTCAATATTGCTCGCAGCATTCTTGTGTAATTGTCATCTAGCTTCTTTTCCAGCCGTTTACTTACCGTTCAAGTTGTGCATCCATACAGCATCCTCGCGGAAACACCCCACAAGGCACCAAGTTAGACGAACCAGACATGCAGGACACTGCTGGAGAAGCAGGTATGAGCTCATAAGTGATGTATTCCTATGGACCCTCACATATGGTCGGGCAAAAGCAGGGCGACCATCTCTAACATACATTCAGCAGCTATGTGAGGATACGGGATGTAGCCCTGAAGACCTGCCAGAGGCGATGAACGATAGGGAGAAGTGGCGAGAGAGGGTCAGGAATATCCGTGCAAGCGGCACGACATGATGATATATATGTGTATACATTTCGCAATTTATGTATGTAAATAAACTGATAAGCAAACTTTACTTCGCTTTAATTCGTTCCCATTTTGTTATCATATTTTGACGAATAGATTTCATTACGAATACCTTCTTTTAACAAAAATCAATTATAATTATTCTATCTCAATGAACTTGGGATGGTTTACATCATAATCATTAACTCGCACCAATGTATATTTATATAGGAAATAAATCAACTCAACAAATTGATATCCTTTTCTTTGAACGGTATATTGCACTCTCTCTCTCTCTCTCACACACACACACGCACACACACACATACGTACTCGTATGTGTGTATGTGTGTGTTTGTGTTCTACTCTAGTATAATTATTTACCGAACCCTCCGTACGAGCAGGATATGATAATTCTTAAGCTGAATTTATCAGATTTGAATTCAGAATTGTCCTTCTCCTTGACTGGTTAAAGAACCCAGTCTTCCCTACTATTTACCCATAACTTGAAGAAGAACAGTTGGATTCATACCCTTCACCAAGGGTATTAACGCTATGCGAAATGCAAAGAACCTTGTCCAGGATTTGAACTCGGATAACTGTGTTCATTTTCTACGACCATTACACGACTGATTCAATATTTAAACAACCTAAAAAAGCAAACATAAAAACCAGCATAACAAACAAACGAGTCTTATTCTGAGCTATACCTTTACTAATTTCTACAATTTTTTCAAGATTTGGTCAGTTTATGCTAAAGTATTTCTCGAATAAATTATAAAAATAACACCCCTCCTAAAAAAAACCAAAAAACGAAAACGAACTAGAATCCATGAAAATGAAATTCTTAAAAAATATTTTTTTCTTATTCTTGTTAAATATATCCATTTATTGATAAATATTGTTATATACATCCATCCATTGTTAAATATATCAATCTTATTTTGAACATATATTGTTATATTTTGACCTTCGACCCAGCCTAAAAATACTATTCCAAGGTGATACACCGGAAGGAAGTGAAACATTCCAATGGCCAGTAATCGAAAGAGATCGCGTGGGCGGATTAAGGCTTATGATATGGTACAAGGTGAAGGTCCCATTGTGCCACTACAGTGACGCACCGGAAGAGAGTAACCTCTGAACTGCATGACAGTTATTTCCGCTTGATGACGATTAAACAACCGATTTCAAAGATCCAGTGGGCGATCGTGTGAGGGTTGAATTATTATCTAACTCAGTTGAGTTCGGGGTGCCAAGCAGTTGCCAGCAGACTTCCAGAGAGTTAGAGACCAGATGTGGTAGTGAAAGCCACACCCGACCGAGGTGGGCCCTCGGAAACCCCCGATGGAGTTTGGGGTCCAGAGAAGATGCTGATAAGATGCAGTAAAGAAACCAGCATCCAGCAGTGGACCCCAAGACATCTGGTTGAGCATCTAAGAGAACAAGAAAGACACAACGTGACGGTCATAACAGTGGGGTCAAAATATGAAGTTTATGTTCGGTCTCCAGCACCCTCTCACATGCAAACCTAGAACAACCCTTTGGAACCCTTGCAATAAAGTGAGAGGTAAATATATTTGAAAAGAAGTCTTCTTGCGTCTTTATCATGCGTCGTTTAATCATGCATCTGTCTTTGATATTGTGTCTTTGTGATGCTGAATGATGATGTAGATGACTATATAACATATTCCGATTTGGTGCTTGTGCCAGCAGAGTTCTTCAAGGATTCAAAACGAACCTGGTTACCGTAAACGACAGTTTTAGGCATCACAACTCGACATCAACGAAGAGGGACAGAGAAAAATGCTGGAATTGAAAGAAGTAGAAAGAAAAAACATGAACAAACAGGCAACTATAAGAGAACCGACCGGCGCGGAAAGAACAGAAAGAAAAGAAGAAAACAATGCAGCGTATTGGAAGAAAAGATGAAAGAAAAAGAAGAAAAAAATTTGTAAGTTAATTGCTGCATTCTTATAATTCTATCTCTCTGTCGATTAATTTGGGTATGAGAGTGAAAGATTTGTTTTAATGACAAGGGCCTTTCTAGAAGCATAAAATTGGAAATAATCTAAAAAAAAATGTGTGGTCCCTAGATAAAAATTGAAATTACTGCTATGTGTAATATTGTATCGAAGTGAGGGAGGAAAAAAGAAGGGAACAAAGATGGCTATGGGACAGTTATTGTCCGTTTTTTGATAGACAGCAATAATAAACAATAAATTTTATCAATGGGATTTTTTATCGTAAATAGGTCTTTGTGAGAAAAAAAAAATCGTTGTAACTTTTCATTGGTCCAGACAAGTGGTGATTGAAAATTAGAATTTAAGTCCAAGATTTGGAATCCCGCATATCTGTAGTTAGGACCCATTGGTCAGGTTTTCATGTTTGGAACTTGTGGATTGGAAAGGAGAATTTTAATCCGAGAAATGTAATCCTGGGAGCATCAATGGGTTTGTCTAAGAATTTCGCACATTGGTAGTTTGTCTGAATAATGCGCATTTAATTTTTCGATATTTATGAAGTTGGGAGAATCTATATTTTCGGCGCTGGTAGAATCAGGCCGGTTGTTTTGCTGTAGAAATTGTTGATATCAATTATTGAAGACATAGGTATTGTCTTGAAAACGGTCTTGCCGTGGAGGCAGAGTAACAAAGAGACAGATGTTTTTTGTGTCTGACAAGGCAGACAGGTATTTTGTGAGTTCCCCCTGGAGTGAAGCTTTGAGATTGTTATTGGGGAAGATATTTTGAACAGGGTTTTGGATATAATTAAGAGATGCGCAGAATTTTGACGGAACCATGTGTGGCGAAGATTTGCAGATTCGGAAATATTTTGAATTGGGAAATGTTGGCAGAATTTATAAAAGTTTGGGTTGTTTAGAAAAAAACCCCGGGATATTTTGTGCAAAGAAAAAAAAAAAAGAAAAAAGAAGAATGCTCGTAAGCTATTGAAAAAGTTGTATTATAAATTTGGCTTAATTTATGGTACTATAGACTGAAATTGAATAAGCTGGGAAGCTAACCTATAGTTATCGTGTTAAGGTAAAGACAGAGAGGTAGATATAAGGTTGAAAGAAAAGGGACATTGAATGAGCAATTTATTATGAAAAAAGAAAAGAAAAAAGAAATGAAAACCAAAACAAAAAAAAAGCTACAGGACAATGAAAATGGAGAAAAACAAAAAGACAAAAAGAAAAAAAAAAGAAAGAGAAACTTGAAGATTGTTGAACACAGCATATAGGAAAAAAAAGAAAGAAAGAACAGACATTTTTAGTAAAATAGACAGTACATCACTACGTAGATTGAAAAAAAGAAGAAAAGAAAACTGAACATTTTTGAACTGTGATTGTAATATTGTTTTGACTTGTTGTAAAGTGAAACTTTTTGAGTTCGTTTGAGTTTAAAGGCGACATTAGAAAATTTTTTTCATCCAGCAGTGGACCCCAAGACCTCTGGTTGAGCATCTAAGAGAACAAGAAAGACACAACGTGACGGTCATAAGTAGTGGAGGTCAAAATATGAAGTTTATGTTCGGTCTCTAGCACCCTCTCACATGCAAACCTAACAAATAAAGTGAGAGTTAAATATAATTGTAAAGAAGTCTTCCTGTGTCTTCCTTCCTGCGTCTTTATCATGCGTCGTCGTTTATTCATGCGTCTGTCTTTGATGTTGTGTCGTTGTGATGCTGAATGATGATGTAGATGACTATATAACAATATATGTATATGTTCGTTTGTTTAGGTTTTATGACATATCAAATTTTGTAGGTTATTTAATGCCGAATCCATTTTTATACCAATAAACAGTTCTATTTCCAACAATTCAGTTTAGCATATGTACACAGTTTAGTTGTCAAAAACATTTCCATTCAGTTTAGTCAAACAGTTCAATTTCCAACAATTCAGTTTAGCGTAAGTAAAGTTTCAATGTCAAAAACTATTCCATTTCAAACAATTAGTTTTAGTATACAAAAACAGGTCTATTTCAAACAATTCAGTTTAGCATAAGTACGTAGTTTAAATGTCAATAAGTTCTATTTCGAGCAATTTGGTTAACAGAAATACGCAGTTTAAATGTCAAAACAATTCTATTTAAAGCAATTCAGTTTTGCAGAAGGACGCAGCTCAGTTCTGTTTGGCCCCTGTCAGGTGATAATATTCCGAATCAGAATAGACCTTGAAATGATGGTAATGAAGAGGTACTCCGCATTCCCCAAAGCTCCAGCGTAATTGGAACCTCACCATCTGATTCCTTAGTGTCATATTCAGCATGCTCGTTGGGGGTGTCTTACTGATCTGCAGAGATGCAGTTAGTGTATTCTACAACTGCAGTTTACAGGGCAATATATATATATATATATATATATATATATATATATATATATATTGCTTTTTAAAGTGAGTGATTTGATTTACTGTAAGTCTCATATTTTCGGTTTTCAAGAAGTTTGATTGCTAAGAATAAATTTTTAGCTGAGAATAACCTGTTTTTTTTTATGAACAAATATTAATGCAGGTTATTAAAATATGCCAATCTTAATCGGAATATTCGCTTTTGTCATGTAAAATAGTGGGGTAATCAAAATCTCGTAAAAAAGTGGAAAAAGGGAACATTGATGAGACACATTTTTTTAAAACTCAAACCCTAACAAACAACTAAACACTCGACAGTTTTATATATACATTAATAATTATGAAGGAAATAACAAATATTGATTCGTTAAAACTTTGGCCCTGAATGTCCTTTAGTTTTTGTGAGGGAATAACAAATTATATCAAAAGAGGAATTATACATTATTTTGCATTTTTATCTTAATGGTGAGAAGTCAGAATGTTTTCCTTTTTGAAATTGATGAGTATTTTTAAATAAACTGTTATTTTACTATGTCCTTTTACATTTTAAAGCATAATATTCGATCAACTGATTTAAGCCCAATTATTTTGTTTTCACTGTTTATACTTCATCCATTTTAAGCTGTCAAATTAAGATAACAACACAGAAATTCAAACAATTTTATTTATGGCTCAAAATGTGCCCATAGAGCAGCAGAAACTGTTCTTAATATTGTTATATAATTACGGAAATATTTTTTTATATTAATCCTTTTTCCTTAATTATATTTTATCATTCGGTTTGGTTGGGCTTTGAACTATTCGGCTCTTTGTGCAGGTGCACACACATTGAGTACAGTTCACGCTCATGCGCAGAGGATATGACAATCACAAATGTCATAATAAAAAACCCAGATAGGAAATGTGACTGGGGAGTGAAAAACGTCATGCCCGGAAGCGATGGGCTGAGAATTTGGTGATTTCATAAAAGACGTTAGTTGAGATCCGACTCTGGGCCGGGCCAGTCCAGCTGGGGGCTACGGGATGCGCAGTGCGTTTGTTGGGTCAGATAGTACAAGCGGCATAGTAAAAATTGTGCCTCTCTCTCCTTGTATCGAAAAACTAAAGTCAAGAAGTTAATAAACATTTCGCACCTGAACAAGTCAGTGTTTCGCATTTCCCTACACCAGTATATTTTACAATATCAAGCAATCATTTCAGCTGAGAACGGTCAAGAAATATAGAACTAAGTAAAAGTTTTAAAATATTCGTAAAGGAGATAAAACCCAAGAACAACAGGAGCAGTTGTAGAAGAAACCGTTCAACAGTTTTTCGACATTTGTACAAAACTAAAAATACAGAAATAAAGTTCAGCCAATATATTCAGCAAAAATCTGAACAAAAATAAAAACAATTCACGGTTGCTAAGTATAATTTAGGCTTCTTTTCGTCAATGTATAAATAACTAAATAAATAAGCAAAAAGAAAAAAAGAAAAAAACACCAAAAAGCTAAGCTGAATCAAAAAAGTTTATGGTCACGGTTTAATGGTTGACCAGTGGAATTATTCCGTTTGACCTCTTACATCCTAGTGAAACAATCAGAAGAGATTAGTATTTCTAGGAAATTGACAATATGTACCAAAAACTACAATGAATAACAATCAATCAGAGATAATGAAATTCTAAACAGTGAAAAAACCACACAGACACACACACACATACACACACACATAGAGGCACAATAAAGAGCATGCATATATATATATATATATATATGTTATGTATATAGATTGAGAAAGAAAGAAAGAAAGAGAGAGAGAGAGAGAGAGAGAGAGAGAGAGAGAAATTGAATAACAAGGTAATCCAAATAGAAGAATTTAATGTAAAAGAAACAAGTGACATTAATTCACCGATATATATATATATATATATATATATATATATATATATATATATATATATATATATATATAAGAGAAAAGGGCATAGAAGATGATAAAAGCTGCTATGGAAAAAGATTTAAATCCTAAAATATTCGAATTCAGAAGTCCATTACTTGAAGTTACATGTGGATCAAAAAAATCATCAGAAATAAATATACGAAGTAGCTGATTAATCGTATTTGCACTAGGGTGTATTTTGACAACACCCCCGTTGGCCGACCCTTGCTATCTTAGCTTTTTTAAACCAAACTAATCTTGGGCAGTGATTCGTCTAGTGAATTCCGACCAGGGGTATCACACATTTCATTATAGATTCGCGAAGCACAACCGAGAGGATGGGAGAAAAAGAACAAACGAACAAAAACGGACTTGGGTCAGCTCCAAGCGTAAGAAAGGGAGTTTGTGACACTGTGTATTCTCGGTGCATTTGTAGACTATCGCGGGCGTGTATTTTGCGCGAAACTTCTACAAAAGCCACTAACAATGCTGACAAATTCTCGCGTTGGTTAACACGGCCTTCGTAGGTCAACAGCTCTTAGCAGTCGCCTTTCTGACTTCTGTTGACTCTCTTCTCTGCCCTACCACCATCTTCTCACTGCCTCCTTCTGTTGACTCTCTCATTCTCTGGACAGCTAACTCAAGCCGACTTATCTCTTCTGTCCTGCTCTGTCAACTGGTTCTCTCTGTCTTCTCTCGGACCTTCCTTCCTTCCTCCACTTCCGGTCACACAGGAGATCTCGTCCTCAGTCCTTTGTGTGGGTTTTACGCCAAAACAGACAAAGAGATCGTCTGAGTGGCGCCAACACAAACAGAAACGAATTGTTGCGCATTGTGTCACAGTATGAACGAATACAGTTGCAAATTAAAAGGCTAACATACTCTTTTCAAAATGGAAACCTTTTTTTCAAATAAATAAATCTCTCTGTACCTGAAAGTTTTGTTTTGATTGTTTTATTCTTTGTTCTATCAGAAATTTCCTTGGTGTAGTGCTAGCCAAAGCTATTATAAATGAACTGATATTTGAAAATATCGTTTATATCTCTTATTCATATGTATGTTTTTGTTTTGCTTTGTAACTTCAGGATACATTTTACACATCTTAACATATTCACTTTTCAAGTTGAATCCTGATGTGGCTTTTGATGACACCAGCATTTCTAACAAATTGAGAATGCATAATGAAATACATTAGCACGTACATAATGTGAGGCGCCCTCAGTGTAACAGTTTCCTTTGTCGGAAATGGAGTCTATGACACTAGTTCAAATCCTGGACATTGATGCTTGCATTTCGTTTTACGCTATTGCCCTTGGGAAAGCTATAAATCTATCCTTTATCTTTCCCGCCTGCTATTAGTATATAATGAGACAGAATGAGCTCTTTAGTCATGTTACGGCAATCCGTCCAGGGCACAGAATGCTTAATATAAACCTGCTTTATAACACTATTCCCATTTGCGGCCATCACTTATAACATTGTTTTTAGGGAAAGTCTCCATGGCTTATTGGCTCAAGTAGTGAAATGCTGTCTCAAAGTAAGCAAATTCGAGCCCTGTTGGTGCGGTTAAGTTAACTTTACGTCTGATATACTTGGGGTAGGTCTGAACCTCTTTATCCCCGGTATTCACGTGTTAACTAGTATCCCTCCTGTTCTTGTACAAAGATGGATTTGGTATTAAATAACCTATATACCCTTTAACAAAGAAACCAAAACAATTGTTTCTTATATTGTAACTGAAGCACGGACGCTTTCCAATCGGGTTGTGAGTGTTCAAGCAGCGTTTGTCAAGTTATCACTTATGTAAGAAGGGAATAGGTAATATATCTAATAAATAAATAAAAGAAAACGTAATCTGGCTAGGAGCACAGATGGCAGGTTATTTCAAATCAGAGTGAAATTTACTAAGGGCCCCCAAAAGCCAGTCTTCCAAATGAATCATCGATAATATTAGCATGATGTATAAGAACCTTCCTTAACGGTTAAAGTAATATTAAGCCTTACAGGGGAATTGCTTTAATAGCCTGTGAGTTGTCATGCTATGACAAATAAAATCGTAAATGTCCTGACTAAGGTCAACTCCAAGAAATATAAAATAAAATCTTTCGGAAGGGAAAGACAGAAGACGAAAGAATTAAACATAGTGGAGGCTCCGTTATCAAAGTTTTGATTGTTAATGAATTTTATGTAGTTCCGCAGGGAAAAATCTGTGCGTTTCATATATATTCGACTTCCTTTACAAAATGAATGTTTTGTCACCGTTATGAATGCTTATCTTCCCAATACGGATCACACAGAAGCCAAAATAATTTTCTTTTATTTTGAAGTAAATGATTTAAGTGTCCTCGTTGGTAAGGGGGATAGATTCACACTTCTGGATAAATATCAATGAAAGAAAGTTTTTGATGTCTAAAGATTTCTAGGTTTGTATTGAACAGGTAATTTTAATATCAAACGTCTGAGTAATGATTCGAACCTGATAATTGGAAATACCTGGTTTAAGCAGAAGCATAAAAGCACTTGGTAACATCATAAGTCAAAGCACAGGCATTTAATCGATTATATAATTGTCTGTGCATATAACCTATAAGGCCTGCAGTGTTTCAGGGTTATAAGATGTGCAGGCGTTTGGACTAATCATCGTCTTGTCAGGGAAAATGTCGGTCTACGACTTGGTCCAAAAACTAGATATAGCTTGAATGTCACAAATTCAGAAGATCTATATGTAAAGATATTTTCATTAATATAATGTGCTCAAACCAATTACTGTTGCTAATACGTAGGAGGTTTTAGAACCAAGGTATATGGGATGGGCGCATGGGAAAACCCAAAGATTCATTTACGGATAATTTTAAGGAAATCGATGGTCTTCTTAAAAGTAAATCGTAATTTATCAAGATACACTCAACACAAAAATCTCTCAAAAAGCAAAAGAAAATTAGGCTCAAGCTCATTAAAAACAATTCCAATCATTTATTAAAAAATGTATGCATGATATTTAAAATCAGCAATGGAAGGATTGGGATTAAAGACTTAAACTTAGACTTTTTAAATAAGATGTATGGCCCAAAGAGTTTTTCATTTTCCTTTTGTCAAATGTTATAAAGACTCTTCTTGGAAAGATTCAAGAAAAATACTGAGAGCATTTCAAAGATTTCAATCATCATCTGTCCAATATTGATTTGTCTTTTCTTGATCTCATTGGGAAAGGTGAAACCATGTCCCATCTGTGGATGAGCCAAAAGTCACAAAACATAAATACCATGTATGTGTGGTGATTAGGAAATACCTGAGTTTTTATAGTTGGTTAATATCTATGTAACCGGGCCATTGGCCTAATGAGTAGAGTGTTCACCAATGGTCCGGGAGACTGGGGTCCAATCCCAAATCGAGTCATACCAAAGACTCAAAAAATAGTTCTTGATGCCGCCTTGCTTAACACTCAACATTATAAGGTAAGGATCAAGGGTAAAGTGAGCAATCCTGGGAATGGAGTAGCGCCCTCTCCTATACCTCGGTGTCGTAGCTATTGAAAAGGGAGCCTGTGTGTCACCCTTGACTAAGGTCGCCTACTTATAATCCATGTTTGGAATAGGAAATTACTGAAAATCTGGTTAGATACTGTATTGTTTTCTCTTCATAAGAAAGTCAAAAAATAAGTATTTTGAAGCATTTTCTTGTTCTCTGTCGTTGGTAAAGTATTTTCCTCAATTTTGCTTAACTGATTGACTTATACAGTGGCTCCCAATATTCTTCTTGAATCACAAGCGGTAAAACAGACAGGATTTTCCGTATGAAACAGCTTAAAGATAAACGCAAAAAAATCTTTCGTATTAATATTTTGGCAACCTTTCTAAAGCTTTCAACACGGTGAATAGATATTTTTGCAATTTTCTAAGGGATGTATCAGGTCAAAAAAATGTTGTCAAGTTGGTACGTTCTACACACGCTGACATGATAGCTAATAATAATACCAGTAGGACTCTTTCTGAACGAATTCCCGTTGAAAATGGTACGAGGCGAGATGTTCAAATGCCTGTAACACTATGTTGGTGGTCCGCCAATCAGACGATCCCTTTGTCTGTTTTGGCGCGAAACCAAACAAAGTGGGTAAGGGAATGCGAGACCAGTTGGACAAAGGAACTCAGAGAGGGAGTTGGCGAAGGGTGACGCGAGTGGCGAGTCGACACCGGACAGCAGAGAGACCAGTCGGCATGAGATAGGGTCCAAGAGTCAGTGAGGGAAGAGCAATCAAGATGAGTCAGCACTTCTCATGGGTTGTAGAATTTTCGCAAGAAATCCACGCTAGCGTTAGTCTACATATGCACATAGGGAATGCAATGTTACATAACTCCTTTTCTTGCACTTTGAATTAACCCGAACCTTATTGTTCGTTTGTTCGTTTGTTCTTTTTCTCCTGCTCCCTTGATTGTATTTCTTGCGGCTTTGAAGAAATGTGCAATGCTCCTATCGGAACCACTAGTTGATCACCGGCCGTAAAGTAAAATGGTTTGAAGAAGTTGATGTGTCTAGGGGGGGGGCGAGGGGGTACCGTCACATGCCAACATAATTAAATATTTTATTTTGTCTTTCTTGTTGATTTTATGGACAATTTCGATAGTAACGTCATAAAGTATCGGACACCTGGAAAGCAATTTAAGCATATTATCTTACAGATTTCCTATAGGCAGATGATACTATTATCCTTATACATTTTTAACTTAATATGCAATTTAACCAGACAATTTTTCTCCTGCTTGCAACGTATTCAGCCGGGAGCTAAACCTTAATAATACAGTAGTAATTCAGGATCAAGATTCTGAATCAATATTTTATTAAACCATCCATTGTTTTTCAAGTCTATGTTTAAATAAGCCCAACTAAAAAGAATCCCTCAAAGAACAAGTACAAGAACAAAGACTGTTTGAAATAATATCTTGGCGAATGGAAAGTTGATGAAAAAGATTAGGAGGGTGACATTCTCCAAGTACATGTAATTACCAGCAATGTGTCTGCAATTTAAACGAAAACATCTCTGTCGCTACATGAACTTAAAATTAAAATGGTTAAGCATACGCAGTCTCTTAATAATCCGTTTATATATATATATATATATATATATATATATATATATATATATATTGGAAATAATTATCAATATTATACGGTCAGTATTTAGGCTGCGTTTTTTCTCATTGGCTTAAAAAACATCAGTCAAAGGTAATTCTTAACAAAAGCCACCGATGGCGGTCGAATTCGAAATCAATCTGACAGCCGTCGTAAATAAATATATTTTTTTCTAGGCTTAGCTTAGTCGTGTCACAGTGCCAACAATGGTTAGTTAATGTTAGTCTACATTACAAAATATTTACATTAGAAAATATTTTCCAAACTATTCGGTAAGGCCTCATTTCTGCTCACGAGAAGGGTAGTGAACTCACTGCATTATATAGGTATGTTTGAGATTAAATGACTTTAGACTGAAATAATAATTGATTATATTCTTTTTTATTTATTTACAGAATTTGTTTAAAATTCCGAACAATAGGCTGACATCTGAACTTGAAGATACGCGGGAATCTAATTTCTCATATACAAATACATGAACAAAAGAAAAAATCTCTTTATCTAATATAAAAATAAAATGCAAAATTTAAGTTCTTTCGGCATCTTCCTTTCAAATATATTATTCTGCCTCACAAGCACACACACACACACACACACACACACACACACACACACACACACACACACACGCAATAATACTCTCTTTTACTCTCTTACCCACCCACACATATATATCTATTTAAAGAGAGAGAGAGAGAGAGAGAGAGAGAGAGTTGGATAGACATATTTTTTCTTGGCTTAGCTTACACACACACACACACACACACACACACACACACACACGCGCGCGCGCGCGCGCGTGCGCACATATACATAAATGCATACATACATACATAAATATATATAAATATACATACATATATATATATATATATATATATATATATATATATATATATCAATGCAAAGTCTAGTGTTAAATTTAAAGGCAGCTACCTTATAAGGTATACCGCTATCCTTTGCTGGAATAATGACAGTTACGCAACGTGGCATGGTATCTACGAGGTGCTGTAGTCGATGTGTGAATATATCGATCTCGGGTTGTTCAATGCTTTGTTTGTTGGGCATTGCTACAGACAATTTATAATGGTGAGTTCAGCGGAAACAGAATATCGAGAAATTCGCTGAGTCATCCTGCAATCAATATTGTGTCACCTAGGCACGATGGAGATTGTGTTATGCAGATGGGAAAAAGCCTCGTTATTGGAAACATGGTGATCATAAAGAAGTGAAAATATTCTTCGGCAGAATCTGTGTATGCCAAACATTTCATTAAAAAAAATTAGATCAAGCAGTGAATTTACTAATTCCAAATGAATACAGTCTACATTACTACATCTCTATTTAGAGCTTGCATCATATTTGTTGACCGATTAGAGCCTGATGTCGTTTCTTCCCCGCACGAAGTCACCTGTCTATCGAAAAGTGCTATCATATCTGAATATACAATTTAGTATCAGGTTTGTACAATCCAATCGCCATGTTCTCTGATCCAGATGAGGCACAGTACCAGATGCCGTAGCATAAATTCCCTGTTGGTCGATGCTACGAAATCTCATGTGATGCCGTCATTTCATTTTAAATGGGAATATTATTCCGTACAATTGCGTGTTTATCATAGCCGGCAACTCTTCAATTAAAGCTTCAACGTTCGCAATTAAGCTTTGATTCAAGATCATAGACGATGGAAAGTTACTGACGCGGCTCTGGAACTTGACTTTCTGATATCGGTGATCTATACAATTGTCTATGAGATACTGGGATATAATCTCAATGGGTCTCAAATCATTTGAATGAAGAAACACTGCTATGCACACCGAGGAGAGTATTAAGTACTCGTGGACCGATGGAACTATGTTGAAAATTCGTAACGTTATGTACAGTGATTTACTTGTATGGTTATGTAATAAAAATGTTGGCTCAGTAAATGTTTCTGCATTCCTTTCCAGAGATATCTCGTATTTAGAATTAAGCAATGTATATATATATATATATATATATATGCATGTGTGTGTGTGTGCATACAGACGTATTATGGTTAGGCTCCCTGAATAAATGAACATTTAGAAGCGAATTGTACGTTTGATGCAGACATATATAGATAAACATTTTAACCTCCATATATCATAAAATTTGAAGAGTACTTTTCTACCTATATGTCTGTCTGGTTGTCTCTCTCGCTGTCTCTCTCACTGTCTCTTTCTCTCTCTCTCTCTCTCTCTATATATATATATATATATAATTATTTTTATTTTTTGCTTTTATTCATTAATTCGTGTATTCCTACGTATTCCTCTATCTTTTCTTTATATATATATATATATATATATATACGTTTGTAAATTTACATATCTGAATATATATATATATATATATATACGTTTGTATATTTACATATTTGAAGTCGATATATAATGAACATTAATCGTGTTCTCAGTTACAGTATATTTTCCCTATCTTTGCTTATCTCTCTCTCTCTCTATATATATATATATATATACGCATGCGTGCCTGCGTGTATGTGTGTAAACAAAATCCTTGCCAGCTTTATTTACACATATTTGTATGTACATCAAAAGGAAAACATTTTGAAGACATTTATGACGGTTTATATGTATGTATATAAATCGTTAGGATATCGATTCTTACATCATGTGAAAAAGTCGATATTTTTCAACATAAAAACATTTTTGTGCGTCTCTGCATGAGATTGACTTCGGCTATCTCCAGAGATGGGCGCGCCGAACAATCCTCTTTTGATGTTTCTGACACGAGACAATGTTATGCCAGAAATAAGCGCTCCACCCCACCTATCTACATGGGAAAAATCTCATAAAAGATTACTATATACTAAAAGAAAGAAGAAAGAAATAAACAAAAAGGAAAAAAATAAACGATGAAAATAAAGAAAATATCAAAAAGGGGTTGAGAGAAATATCAAATCAAAAGCGAGAAAAAAATCAAAGGAAAAAAGGGAAAGAAAAATAAAAGTATCAAGGAACCGTAACAAATCAACAAATGATGCCTCATTAAAAAAAAGAAATAAACACATCTTAAATGAATAGAGTAAGTTTGTCCAAATGGAATCACTTGGTAGAGTGTGTAGTTCCTCGAGAATAGTGCAAATAACATAGGTTCAACCTGGTAAACGAATATAAGAAGCATGAATTTCTGGAGAACTTATGTATCTATAATATTTACAGACCGGCAAAAAGGTGGAAAATAACTTAACCTTGCAAGAGAGCGACCTCCAGGTGTGATTCGATGGTGAAGAATTCCGCCTGATAATCGGAGTCGTGAACGTCAAAGTTATGTTATAAATCTTCTTCAATTTTTTTTTCAAAAATATCCTATTAGTTCTACTATTTTTTGTGTATTGAGCACCTTCATTTCTTACTAAATTTGCTGCCATCTTAGTTTTTACCCATTAGAAGGCATTCTAATTTTAATTTAATTTAAATATTAATAAGATACTTCTGGTACGTTACATGAAACCATTCTTGCTTTCATGTAAAATTGCTTACTAAATCTGCTGATAATATTTTATATGAATGCTAAAAAAGTAAAAAATAAAAATTTGTAACCAAGAAAGAATTAATCACACAATAATTCCAAGTGCTTGCATGATATGGAGGCAATAATTACACAAAAAAATCACATTAACACACCTACATCCACCCATATTTCTGTGTGTGTGTGTGTGTGTGTGTGTGTGTGTCATTGAGTGTATGTGAGCGTGTATTTGCGGGTTTTAAAATACAAGTTTATTTTAAAATTAGACTTTTTCTTAAAAAATGAACAAAACATGGCCACGTCTAATAGTTCAAAACGAATATAAATAAATATAATCTTAAAAGAAACAAAACAGTTTGTAACTATAATTATCATATAATTGTTTTTAATTTAATCATGTGACACTCATGGACAAATTTACTGCCCCGATTTCAGTCACATCCTTTCGGTTGATATGGTTCATTGAAATTCTATGCATAACATTTCATGTAAGACAGGGGTTGAAATAGACCTCACAGTTACTTTAACATACATGTCAGCCTCAATCTAACCTTTCACGTGCGTTTGTTTTCAGGTCATAAGTAGCAGACATCAGTCTCCACATGAGTTAACCTTAGACAGAGAAAAAAAAAAAAAAAAAAAAGAGATGGGGAAGAAAAACAGGACTTGATAGGAAGTGTGTAATGACTCTAAGCAAATTCAGTGGCGCAATCGAAATACAAGAATATCAACATAAGAATAAAGAATATTAAAAATATTCTCACGAATTGTTCACAAAAATATATATTTTTCATGAAAAACAAAAACGGAAAACGTTGCATTTAGAGTCAAGTTTATTTGCATATTCATTGATTATTAAAGATAATATACACATATATACACGTACATATCTATCTATCTATATATATATATATATATATACATTATATATATATATATAAATGTACAAGTAAGTAAAGTAAAGTTGGCGACCATAGTCGAGGGTAACCCGAAAGTTCCCTTTTCGATAGCTACTACACCAAGGTGTTGGGGAGGGCACTACTCCTTCCCTGGATTGCTCCACTTTACCCTTGATCCGTACCTTATAATGCTGAGTGTTAAGCAAGGAGGCATCAAGTACCATTTTTTGAGTCTTTGGTATGACTCGACCTGGGACATATATGTAACATATATATATATACATATCTTTACATATTGATATATACATATATATATTTATATAAGCAAGTATATATATAAATGCATGTATATATATATTTACATATGCATATACATTTATATATTAGTTGTCAAGATTTTTGAGACGAAGCTTGATGATTTTTATTATTAAATATTTTTGGACTATTGTCTTCATCTTTATTGTTATTTCCACAATGTTTCGGCCGATATGTCCTCCAGCCTTCTTCTGGTGTTTGTTGAACTCGGGAACCTACACGGAACTTTGAATTACTTCTTTTATTGAACCCACGGGGGTCACCTGTTCTGTTTCCGTTAGCCAGAACTGGGTGAAAGTGTTAAGTATTCCTGAATTGTTTCTCGTCTCCAGATGATTGTCTCCTTAGAAGCTTAGGGAACCAGCACATTTAACCGTTACGCTATGTTTCCTGCTATGCAGTCTTAAGGAATCAGCACATACGTTGGGCTACAATGATCTGCTGAGTAGATCAAGTATAGAGATGAATACAATATGGGAACCAATAATTAAAAAGGTTAGATAAAAAAAAAAAACTGAATATGAGCACAGGGAAAAAAGTCATACATGATAGTAGTAATCCTAGTCAAGTAAGAAAATTAAGTTTATAAGTCCCAAAAATGTCCACTTGGCCATTAATAATTTCGATAGGTTTGTCTGAGATTTCACGAGAGTTTCCGAGCAGATTCTTGAAATGTTCTTTATACATTCGATGTCCTTCTTCTTGGCCGGCAGCTTTTAGTTTTGCTGTCGACTTGCACTTCAGCTTACTTCATTTACTCTCTGCCATGCTATTGGTGTTTGTCTTACTTCAACGTAATTTTTAGTTTTCTTTAATTGGCTTTGAATTCGTTCTCATAGATTTTAAAAATGTGTGAGTTAATTCGCTCTGTTTTGTTTTATTTTCTGCACGTTTTTTCCTTTAATGAAAAGATGCTTTTTGTGAGTTATCACATTTCTTCCTAAGTATTAGTGATTCCTATGGAAATTTACAACTGGATCTTGGTTTGGTTTGCACGTACTCTGCTGCAGCTTCGACGGAAACAATGACAATGTTTTTATATTCGGCATTCAGACGATGTTTTTCAGATGTCTCCTGAAGAATATTAAATTTGTTCATTATAATAACTTTATGTTTATTCTTTATATCTCTGTTGCTATGTGACTAACAGTCATAACGTCTAGTTTCAACTTTTATTTATTTTTTTTCATTTCTGCGTAGGACTCAGGTGTATCTTTCCCGCGACGCTTCTTTAATCGGAGGACCCTACTTCAAAAGAGAAGTATACCTCAGAGTTCAAAGGGTTATTTATCCATATATAGAGAAGATTATATCTTCATGAACTAGAAGATGATGAATTCACACACACACACACACACATGTACATGTACATTTATATACATATATATATATATATATATATATATATATATATATATATATATACCTAAAAGTATACATACATATATATATATATATATATATATATATGTGCCCGTATGTATATTTATATATACATACATACACACAAATGTACATTTACATTTATATACATACATACATACATACATATATATATATATAAGTATACATGAAAGTATGTATGTATATATATATATATATCTGTGTGTGTTGCGTGTGTGTGCCCGTATATATACTTATATATACATATATACACAAACACACACACGCACACATATATATTCATATATATGAATATATAAACATGACAAATGCTAGATATTTTACATATTACTGCCCTCCCTCCTAATTTCTCCTTCAGTGTGAACAGTGGTCTCCTAATTAGTGCTACTCTGGGTCAGTGGCTGTTATGGCTAGACAAAACACAGATATTTAGATAAGACTTCTGCCACCCACGTGTAGATATGTAACTACATGCTTGCAACCTCTAAAATCTTCATATGTTGCCGCACTTCCATCGCTGTAGGAAGGTTTTAAGGTCATGTTGATAGATGTTGTGATCGAAAGGGAACATTTGTATATATTGTTATTAGAGTAGTGAACACTTGTTCATGAAACTTGTAGTACTTGGTTACATAGTACCATTGGAACTGCGAATAGCCTAACGTAATACACACACACACACACACACACACACACACACACATATATATATATATATATATATATATATATTTACTAATCATTTTTTTTTCAAATAAAAATATGGTATCTGTAATTTAGTTATTTATATATATATATATATATATATATATATATATATATATATATATATATATATATTTTATTATGCAAATTCTAGGCTAGATGGGGTTTTTGGTGAATAAAAGAAGGCGATTTCTCCTTAAAATTTAGTCGAGATGAGGCTTCCTGATGATCCGTTAAGGTGAAACTTTAGTAGAAGATTTTCGACTCGCGATTTAAGTTAATTCTATATATATATATATATATATATATATATACGTTTATACTTATATACGTATAAGTAATTATCAACCCCTCCGAGCAAACAATATGGGTCACAAGTTCAATTTTTTAAAGGGAAGTTTCACAGGTTTGGGTTCATATTCCTCCTTCTCCTTGCCATGTCAATGCTAAAGAGCACAGTCTATCCAGCTGTTAACTCATTGATGAAAGAAGAATGGTTGAATGCATCCCTTTCTCAAATCCTATATGAAATGCGAGCAGCCTATTCCAGGATTTGAACTCGGATTGCTGTGTTAATTTCCGAAGACGATAACCGTCGTCTCATAAATGTATACACACACACACACACACACACACACACACACATATATATATATATATATATATATATATATATATATATATATACACGAATAGCATACGATAAGTTTCCAGACTTTTTTCGTATGGGCACTTTTATTGATAGTACACACATGAAACTCTAGTACCCTTCGAAGTAAACTCCCCACGGCTGCAATGCACTTGTAGCGTTCCAACAACTTCTGAAAGGCCCCATAGAATTCCTCTTGTGTGAGCGTATCAATGACCTTCGTCGCAGCCTCTTTCATCTCCTCAATTGTCTCATATTGACAGCCTCTGAGCTTAGTGAATAACCAAAAGTCACAGGGAGCAAGATCTGAGCTATAGGGAGGGTGAATAACTGTATTGATGCCCATCTTGGTCAAATAGTCTGTGATAAGAATGGAGTTATGGACTGGTGCATTTTCATGGTGGAAATGCCACTGACCCGATTTGAAGTGTTGGCCTCTTCCGACGGAATCTCTTCCGGAACTCCCTTAAAACCTCACTATAGTAACCCTGACCCTTCACCCTAACCCTTTGGCCAATCAACTCTGGTCTATTGACTTCCTGACTCCTCCCACACCTCTCATCATGCCTCACAGACTCTCTGCCTTTTTTAAATCTCTTATGCCCCTCAAAAACTGATTCTCGATTCATGCAAGATGGTCTAAAAGCTGTCTAAAGCGTTCCACACGTTTCTGTGGCATTCGTTGCAAGTTTAAAACATAATTTTATGGCATACCGTTCTTCTAAAGTGTCAGATTGCATTTTTGAAATTCACCAGCTGTGACACTCAGGCTTTAGTAGGGTGTAAACCAATTGCTGCTGTAGCTGTTGATTTGAACCTGAAATCATAAATTATTCAGTCGTCTCATAAGATATATAGCAATAAAATACTGAATTTTCAAGAGTCTACAACAATTTGGATATCCGCAAGACATTGCACACGTGTCGATTGTTGTCTTTTTCTTATGCTGAACTCCCTCACAGAATTTCATGATATTACATCAACACTCAGGGAGCGGCTTTTTGTGTCGGTTGCTTCTCCGAACTGGGAGCATTGCTTTGAACATGTCTGTTTTATCTTGATTGTGATTATTGCCACCCATGTTATTCCATTCTTCGATCACACTGTCATGGTCATCACTTTCTCTTATAGTCTCTTCATCACAACGATCACTCATATAGCTGATGCAACCATTAAAAGATATTTAGATTCCTTCGTCAAGTGGCACGGATCCATGCTCTATCATTGGCTCTTTTGCATAAGGCAACTACTACAAGTCTCTGATCAGGTATATCACACTGTCGACGAGAACAGCTTAGATACATACAAACCCGTGACCTTTCTTGTTCTGAGCTTTGTAGGACACCTGATTAGATCTGTTTTCACAAGTTCTAAACTATCTTCCTTTTATATCTCACACTCTTGTCCTAGAGTCGATGGAGGTCTTTCGTCCATGCTCATTATTCAGCCCTGACTTCTATGAAAACACATGCTTCGAAAGTTACATTATCAGGAGATTTAAATGGACTATATATATATATATATATATATATATATATATGGGCATGTCTACATATGTATGTATCTATATACGTATGTATATATATATATATATATATAAATACACATTTATATAGAGAGAAGAGCTCGAACGTATATAGATATGTTCGTATACATGCTTACATATATATATATGTGTATGTGTATGTGTACTTACATACATACATAAATACATACATACATACATACATACATGCAATGAAATATAAGTATATATACTGTTACATACATATATATATATGTGTGAGTGTGTGTGTGTGTGTGTGTGTGTGTGCACACAAATACACAGAGAGACACTTACACACAAAGACACACGTGTATATATATATATATATATATATATAGTCGAGGGTGACCCGAAGGCTCCCTTTTCGATAGCTACTACACCAAGGTGTAGGGGAGGGCGCTACTCCATTCCCAGGATTGCTCCACTTTACCCTTGAACCGTACCTTATAATGCTGAGTGTTAAGCAAGGTGGTATCAAGTTCCATTTTTAAAGTCTTTGGTATGACTCGACCTGGGATTGAACCCAGGTCTCCCGAGCCATTGGCGAACGCTGGGCCAATGTCCCGGTTCTACATTGTAATCTTTATTCAACCCCACACATATATACATATGCGTACCCATACACATGTTTACCTACATATATATATATATATATATATATATATATATATATATATACAGGTAAACATGTATATGTCTACGCATATGTATATATGTGTAGGGTTGAATAAAGATTACGCATATGGACAGATGTGTGAGGTTGAATAATGATTTTATATATATATATATATATATATATATATATATATATATATATATATATATATATATTCACTTATGTATGCACGGCACTCATAGACATATACGTACATATATACGTATATATGCACATAATTACACACACATATAAGCATATATATAAGTATATATACACATTCATATATATATATATATATATATATATATATATATATATGAATATAAACATGTATGTATGTATGTATGTATGTATGTATGAGATGTGTTGTCATTCTTAATGCGTAATCTAGGAAGGGAAATGTTGCGAATGTTTGTTCTTTTAAAACTCAAGATACAATGTCAAAGAAATCAGTATCCCTGTCGAGTTCATGAACCTTGCAGTAATCTACAAACAAGCCAATATATATATATATATATATATATATATATAGTCGTGCGTGTATATGTGTGCGTATATAGTATTAATATTCTGTTGTTTTACAATGAAGAGCATGAATTCTTATTTAAAGTCAAAGAAATCTTAAATATTTTCTTTATACGCACGCACACACAAGCTCACAAATGTATATATATATATATATATAGAGAGAGAGAGAGAGAGCGAGAGAGAGAGAGAGGTAAAGAGAACGTGTAAATGGGTGTGTTGGCAGTAGTTTGTTTGATTACTTGTGCCAAAAAAAAAAAATTATATCATATATTATTGAGTCTTAAGTGATGATATTATCTTCTACTTTTACATCGTTGGTCTTTGAAACTCTTATAAATAAACTGATAAGAAGATTTATTATGTCACTAAGCAAGTGAATCGTCATTAGAGTGTTGTAAACTCTGGCCGATAATCACATGAAATTGCATGTGTGTCTACATTTCATTTTGCCCACTACAACCGATTGAATCTATCTTTCGGTCCGATTAAATCTTGCTTTACTTACTAGCAAGCCATCAATCATGAAATTACAAGTTCAACCCGACAACTTCGTAATATCTCACAAGAAGTAATCTTCGCTATCTCTAATTCTTTAATGACATTTTAAGACACAAATAACCAAAGTAACTTAGAAATCCTGTTCAGTGATAAGATAAAACATAGTCTGAATATTGGGTGGGAGTGACCAAATTGTTAGACAAAAATAAGTTTTCGACCTGTGCATTAGTCGCAGTTTCCTCTTGAAACCTGTGAATAACAAAGTTTTAAAACTAAACTTTTGCTTTACATATAAATACACTTCATTCGCAAATGATGAATCTATAAAATACACCGTTATTTGGTATGAGAACAAGCCCAGTGCTTTCAACATATAAGATTCTATTTTTTAGTTATTTATTTGGAAATTCTTAGTTCGTATTAAAATCTAGAATCATACATTGTACGGCAATTACTTGAGATCAAAGAAAATAATTAATATCTTTTCGATTTTTTTCTCTCATAATATTGATGACTTGATATTATTTACATAATTTCACAATATATAACAGCTGTTTAGTTACTTTGGTAAAAATTGTATTTTATTACAGCAACAAATTAGCTATCAAGTGGATTGGTACAGAAAGCTGATAAAGTATTGATTAGATGTAACGTAAAGCTTATTGAGAAATATGGGAAATGAATATTTGTACTGTGTGTATTTTCTATACATTCAAAATTCTGGCTTTTAAGAGGGTTAGAGTAACTATCACTTAAAATACGCATCCGATTTGATAGATAGATAGATAGACAGACAGTGACAGAGACAGAGAGAGATTTTCTGTGTCTGTATTTGAGATTCCTTAATGCTGTGAAATGCACTGTTGGTAATGACTGTTTCTCCAGCAAAGGGATGAGAACAAAACAAAATATCAGAGTGTTATGGCGCTAAATTGCATCTGATAGTGAAGTCCTAGTCCATGGAGTTATGGGTCAAATAAATTTGTTTATACTTAAACCAATAATTGTGTAGCAAGTATTATCAATTACTCGAAATCATATAATTTGTACAAATAGATGTTTCTTATCAAATAAGAATAATTCCTTGAAACCTTATAATTATAAGAATTATTAAGGAATACTTGAAACCATACAACTGTGTTCAAATGATTTGTATTAGACAAGAATACTTGCTATAATATAACTGTTCAAAAAGATACTTTAGAAGGCACAAGAAATGTAAACATAATCGTATAATGATCACGATTTCTCCACCTACAAGGATAAAATAAACCAAGACGCGGTGACATGCCGTTAGAATTAATCAACCAATCATTAGCGCTTTGAACCTTGGTTTTCTGTACCGTCGTACTGATAAGAATGATAGAGTACATGGTACTTTTAGTTATATCACTACTTGTTGCCAAAAAATAGCGAAACTTAAGCTTGATCCGTCACGTGGTAAATCTTTCCACATACCTATATCATAATGTTGTTTCAAGTATATGATGAATGAATGTGTATATTCATCAATGCTGAAAGTTGAGTTTAATTAAATATAATGGTATGAACGTGTTAGATGATGATTGGATTGGTTTGGTTTCTTTGTTTAATAGCCTATCAACATTAGTGGTTACTGAAGGCCAAAACCTTCCTTGTAGAAGAACACCAGTGGTAGTATTGAAGCAATAGCTAAGAAGAATGAGGGAGTTCATGCCTTAATTGTGTGTATTAATCCAAAAGTGAACGTATTAGGGTGACTGGAGTTCGAACTCAGTTACAAACGATGTCGTAGTCCAGCACGTTAGCCACTAAGCCACCCGAGATTCTTCACCAAATGAATATTGTTATAATAAGTGTACCAGATAAATATTACTATATTCGCGTACTGTTTGATATAAAGAAAAAAATTTCGAAAGTATAATGTAAAATAATGAAGAAAAAACTGAATGAAATTTTGCCGGTGTTCATTTAAAATGTTCATGTGAAAATATGAAACTTTTTAGTCTATCTTAAGAAAATCATTTTAAAAAAAATGGAGAAATTTTCAATTTATGATGTAGCTTGATGGCTGATTATCTCTAAATTCATTTTTTTTCTTTAATAGTTTACATTAGACTATTTACGATAAACACTGATGTCTTATTTGTTTTTGTTTTTTTCTTATTTCGGATAAAAATCCTAGATATAAAAGATATATAGCGTGATTCTCAGCATGATAAAGACAAATTCCTCAGTATTGTTGATAGAGTTTATACTTCTAAATTAGGATCGATAGGTGACTCACAGTTCCCTGCCCATGTGATCAGGGTCAGATGATCCCACAGGCAAGAAACTGTCAGTTGACTCAGTGTCTACGCTATCCTAACTTATATATGTATACGGAAGAGTTGTGATACAACGAAACAGTCTGTCTGCGGATGACAATATATACGCTCCCCCATGGGGGTTGAGCACTCTAGCGAAGGAATTTTCGGCCACCACTCGCATAATGCAAAGCTCTTCGAAAAAATTGGGCACTCTGGTAGCCGATAGGGTATAAAAGTGTAAACAAACGAACGCTGCTGCTGCTGCTGCTACATAATGCCTTTATAATTCCCTTATCAAACGAGGTACGCTTTTGGCCGAGCGGTCTGATACTAAGTCTAACGTAAATTTCGACGAGTTTCGATCCCGGCTTCAAGCGTCCTACGTGTCTAGCCACACTGATGAGTTGTCATACAACGAAACAGTCTGTCTACGGATGACAATAAGAAAAAAAAAACCAGTCACATAGGATTATAAATTTATTTCCATCCTGTTACGCATTTTTGAAATTTTCAAAAACACGAAAAAAAAAAAAAAATTAACTAGACTTCTTCAGATCTTTTAGATAAAAAAACTACTTTTTTAGTTATCTTATCTAAAAGATCTGAAGAAGTCCTGTTAATTTTTTTTCGTGTTTTTGAAAATTTCAAAAATGCGTAACAAGATGGAAATAAATTTATAATCCTACGTGACCGGTTTTGTTGTTTTTCTTAAAGAATTTATAGCTCTGTATTATTGTTACATTGAGCTCTTTACCAGGAAAATTTAAATATTCACTCATGAATAATTTCTTGTCCTGATGGAATTACTCCCAACTCCGGTTTAACTGACCAAAGAATACTATATATATATAATATATATATATATATACTCTATCACCGATATTGAGCACTCTTTATTAATAGATACTGAATATTTCGAAACACCGTGTATTAGGAAAATGATCTGGAGAATAAATCAAAGAAACCGAACAGAATTTAAAGATAAGGATGTTAGAATAAAACGAAGAATACTATATATATATATATATATATATATATATATATATATATATATATATATATATATATATATACTCTATCACCGATATTGAGCACTCTTTATTAATAGATACTGAATATTTCGAAACACCGTGTATTAGGAAAATGATCTGGAGAATAAATCAAAGAAACCGAACAGAATTTAAAGATAAGGATGTTAGAATAAAACGCCAATCTTACAAAAAGAAGATAATTGTTATTAATAAAGAAAAAAAAGGTTCAACAGGTTCGATTAATACCATATGATTTTGGCCAGGTGCTAAGTAAAGTCAACTTAGTACATGATTACTGAAGAAAAATTGATAAACTGGACGTACAAAAATATGAAAATCTTTGGTTTGGACGAAACTTAACGAAACTTTAACGACAAAGTGATAGAATATTAAAGGCAAGAAAGTAGCTGCCTATAAAAAAGGAGTTAAAATTGGTCTTTTTTTTCGATAGACTGCTGACCGGTATAAAATCTATTCCAACATGTTATTGATAGTACCTGCCATTTACAATGTTTTGTCTGCTTTACTTTATCATCTCCTTAACACCAGTTATGAATATATTTCAGCTCTCTCGCGTGACTCTATTGTTACGAGTTTCTCTTGGGATGACCAGGCTGATTGTTTGGTAACAACGTCTTTCCCCCCTCAGTTTTGTTATGTATCCGTATGTGTACATATTAAAGAGAGAGAGAGAGAGAGAGAGAGAGAGAGAGAGAGAGAGAGAGAGAGAGAGAGAGAGAGAGAGAGAGAGAGATTTGTACCACCGAAGCTTTGTGTGAAATACACTTAACTAAATAAGTTTATATTTACTCACCGATACAAAACGATACTTACAAAATCTTGAACAGACAATTACAGAAAGTTGAATTAACTCACCTGCAATCAAGAAAAAAGCATATTAATATATATATATATATATAAATATATGTATATATGCATATATATTTATATAAACGAATGTTTATTATAATAGAAACATCTTATGAATAGTATATATTGTCTTACGGCACATCAGCAAATAATAGCAACAACAAAAATACATGAATGTTTAGATCTTCATATTAAAATACCGAAGCATGATTTTTTAGATTATTACCATCGTTTCGTAAAGCAAACCTCAAATCATGTCAATGTATAATTAATTCCCTTTGGGTGTTGTACGTGACACATGTTCACTTTAGCCAGTGAGAACATATAGGCAGGAATCAAAAAGTAAATATCACTTCGATCAGATTAGAGAAAACTAATACAACTGTTTTGCGCAAAGAAAAGTTGATACTATGAAGCTGGAAACACTAGAAGCTCACTGTGAACCTTTTTCTTTAATTGGCATCATAGCAACCTTTTCTCGAAGACTATTTTATAGTGGCTTCACTCATTACAATAACTGTCTTGTGCTAAACTTGGCATAATTTAGAAAACTTAAGTGGATACATTTTAGAGATTATTGTGTTTTTTCCTATTGAAATACAAGCTAGAGTTCGATCCTAATGGAAACCAATCTTTCAAATACTGGTTTTTAAAACAATTTGATCTTCCTAATTTGGATGACTAGTGACACAAAAAAAATCAATTTGTTTTCATCTGGTAATCACTTTCACAAAATCAAAAGCAAATATACGTTATATAAACTCCATTCTATGAAGTCCTCTTTAGAAGCCCCAAAGTGAACATATTAAGTTTATTAAGAAGAATGCTGGAGATTTAAAAAGATTTTGTTTAACTTATTATTCAACAGCAAAATAGAAAAATTAAGATCAAGTAAGATAAATGACAGCAATAGTCACAAAAAAATTAATGATATTAAAATCAAAATGATAAATGTAACTGAAAATATATCTTGAACTTATCAGAGACCTAAAGATCTTCATGAATAGGAAAAGGTTCTGGTAAAATCATGATCTGAAACTATGAACGGTTTCGAAAAACACGTGCAAAAAGATTAGAATAATCTAGTGAAGAGAAAAACTTATTCTGATAATAACATTAGTAATTCTATCAAGAAGTAGCTTGTATATTCAAGAGATATGGTGTCACTAGTTGTAAAAGACACTGGGATATAAAAAAATCATAAAATGTGAAAACATCTCAGAATAAATGGAACACCAATGAACAGAAGAAAAAGAAAATTAGATGACAAAGAAATAAGAGAAATGACCTGCGAACCGATAACCCCTAGAGATTTGAACACGTAAATGGAATCATTAGAGAAGTTCACAACACTCACATCAGACTGAATTCATATCAAGACGAAAAATCAACGCAACTAAGCAAAATAACAAATATTACCTCTATGGGGAAAAGACGAGACGGTAAATACTATCATAATTGACTACAACACATTGAAACAGAGAAAATGCGAAGACAAAATCACAGTGAGCCAAAAAATGGGTTTCTTCATTCATTCAAACATATGTTATATAGGGTTTCTTTATTTTAGATTGTTTTGCTTTCCATAGTTTCAGTCACCCGCGGTTAACCCTAAAATAAACAATTCATAATTTTTATTTGATAATGGTCACAAGATTAATGAGTATGTTGGCAATTCGGATAGGAAAATGAGAATTTCTAAAGTGCTTCCTTTAAGTGAAAAGCAGAAAGTTGTCGACTTATTAAAGAAAGCAACTACGTCTATGCAGACGTTTATAAATATACGATAAGCACAGATCTTCTATTTGTCACATGAATTTTACTGAATTAAAGGAACTTCTGGGTTCTCATTGCGACATTGTCCGATAATAACATTTATATTTCGATTTAACATTACATATCTGTGTTCGTTATATCGAGGCTTTAAAACTTATGTCCAGCAAGAAATCAGAAAATTTGCTCATGCGATAGCGTTGGATTATTCTAAGAAAATATCTGGCTATACTAATCTATTTTTCTGGGTAGTGGTTAAATACATATGAAAATAATAATCATAGTTATATATATATATGTGTGTGGGTATATATATATATATATATATATATATATGCAAATGCTCAGCTGTGGGTAGGATGTGTTATATAGTGATATTTTCATCATCATCATGTCGTGCGGCTAGCACGGATATCTCTGACCCTCTCTCTCCATGTCTCCCTATCATTCATCGCCTCTGGCAGGTCTTCAGGGTTACATCCCGTATCATCACATAGCTGCTGTATGTATGTTCGAGCTGGTCGTCCTGCTTTTGATTGGCCATATGCGGGGGTCCACAGGAGTACATCACTTACGATCTCGTCTTTGCTTCTCCAGCAGTGTCCGGCATGTCTGGTTCGTCTAGCTTGGATAGTTTTCGTGATAGGTGGTAGGTGACCGTATAGTTGGCGACTTGTGGGGTGTTGCTGCAAGGACTTGTTCAATATTGCTCTTAACATTCTTGTATAATTGCCGTCTAGCTTCTTCTCCAACCGTTTAGTTAGCGTCCAAGTAGTGCATCCATATAGCAGTATCGACACGACCGCAGCCTGCAAGAAACTGCGTTTTATTTTATCGGTCAGGTTTGATTTCCATATGATCGAAGGCCTATCGATAGCTGTCCATGCCTTCGTTAGCCGCGTGTCGATGTCTTTTTAGGTTGATGAGACGCTGCTTTCTTGGTAGGTGAATTTGTCGACTAGTTTCAGAGAGGTTCCGTCTAGTGTGGAGATGTCGCCTTTCTGATTAAAGCACATAAATTCAGTTTTGTGTGCATTAACATGGAGTCCAATGCCTGCAGCGGCTCGTTCCAAACTATGCAGTAATGTTTCGGCTTGGTTGGATGTATTGGCCAGTAGCGCTATGTCATCGGCGTAGTCGGCGTTGGTAATTGTTTTTGCGGGGTACCTTCTGCTTCTTTTCTTTGTCAGAACGAAGCTGTTTTCCCTAATGTTATCGATCGATGTCCTAAGTACGTAGTCTAGACAGATGATAAAGAGGTATGGGGCTAGCATGTCCCCTTGTAGTACTCCTGCTACAATGTCGAAGTATTCTGTGTCTCCATCCGGTGAACGCACTTTCACTGTGGTATTTCTGTAAAGAATCATTATTGCTGCTACGGTTTCTTCTGGTAGGCCGTATGCTAGTAGGATTTGCTACATTTTCCCTCTGAGAATGGAATCGAAGGCCTTGGTAAAGTCGACAAATAGTAATGTCGCCTGTAAGATTTTTGCCCTCACGCCTTCTAGGATTCTACGGATGGTCAATATTTGTGAGGTCGTGGACCTGTTTCTTCTGAAGCCATTTTGGATTTTCCTCAGGATTTTGTCGATCTGGGGTAGTATGTGGTTTCGTCGTAGGGCATTGTAGATTTTGGCTGCTATAGATGTAAGTGTTATACCTCGATAGTTCTTGGCTAATCCGAGGTCACTCTTTTTAGGGAAGGGGAGGATGCATCCCTTCGTCCATCTGTTTCTCGGATTTTGGTTATAAACTGTGTTGCAGTGTCGGAGCAGTATGTCGTCGAATTGTCTGGTCTTCCACACTTCTGGGAGAATCTCGTCAAGCCCTGCAGCTTTCCTATTTTATATTTTTCTAAGAACCGAGTCGAGTTCTTCTTTAGTGAACGTCCCTAGTTTAATGTCCAATTGCTTACTGATAATCCTGGTGATCGGTTCCTGCGTAACGTTCGGAGGGTTAGCTAGTAGGTTTTCAAAATGTTGTTTCCACAGTTTTATTCTTTCTTGTTGGTTTGCCGCTTTCAGTTTTGCTTTGGCTGTGCTTTTCCTTCCACTCACTTCGTTTATTGTTTGCCTATCCTCCACCAAGTCTCTAATCTTATCGATCTTATTTTGTATGAATTCCGTTTGTTCTTTTAGATATATGCCTGCTATTTGATATTGTACCTTTTTTAGTATCCGGGCATTTGCAATTGTTGGGTTCTTCGGGTAGCTTTTGGAGGCAGTTTTCACAAGTGCACGTTTTTCTCTAACCTCTTCCGTTTCCCATGGGGCTCTATATTTCGTTCTAGGTTTTGTTGGAATACACTTCAATGCCGCCCCGAGGTGTGCGTTAACGAAATTCTCATATTCGTCGTTTGGGATATTTTTTTTCTTCTTCCTTCTCTTGTAGTGTCTCGAATCTGTTTCTTAGTTCTAATACATATTTATCTCTAATATCTCTGTTGTTAAGGAGGGTCCAGTCGTAGTGTTTAGTGGTCGCTGTTCGTGTGCTTAGTCGTATTTTTGCCGTGACTAAATCTGGTTTAAATTCGTAGTTCACCTTCTTCAAGACTGGTGGCCATATCAAACGTAAAGGATCTAGTCTACCTAACTTTTTACTCATACCTGGGGAGACAACAGATCGATTCATGCCTTCCCAAAGGGCACTGGCGTAAAGTGAAGCATAATCAGCCTCGTTTGGGATTTGAACTCAGATTGCCGATTCCATTTTTCCTCTGATATCTGTCAATATATATATATATATATATATATATATATATATGATAATATTTAGGGAAATGGAAGACATTATAAGAAATGTGATGTTGTAGCTTTACACCTTTTAGAAAGAGAAGTTTTAGAGGTGCTTCGATTCTAAGGAAATTCGCAGAAGTAATTGTATTGAATGCCAATAGAATCATTTTTAAGAAAATTAGTTTCATTTATTGTTAATTTTGTCTTCTTTAATGCAATTTCTTTTTGATACCTTCTGAACAGAAGAAACAACTTTTATGTTGGCACGATTTTTATCTAATTAATTACAGAAATAACAATGTATAATACTAGTTCAATTATTAATTGTCCAGAATAATAGGAATTAATTGAAAATTCCTTGAATCATCTTCGTCTGGTACAAGTTTATGAATATGGGAAACACTGTGAATTTAACTTAAGAGAGTAGGAATTGTCAGCTAAACTAGAAAGATAAGCTCTTCTCACTTCAAAACATTTTTACATTTACATATTCCTGAAATCTAAAACTAATACCAAAAAAAAAACCAAAACCAAAAAAACAAAAACAAAAAAAAACAAGATATACAGCAAACAGACCAAAAATAAAGCATAGATTTTTTTCTTTCCAAACAAAACAATTTTACAATTAAGAGAATTGCAATTACATGATTGTTTCAACGGATTACTATCGTGTAGATTTATTTAATTCTTACTCGACTATTTACCAAAACAATTTTCGCGCCTCAAGGCAATGCGTAGAGTTAAATCAATCGCGACTGACATTGTTCTTGGGCATCTTGAGACAATTCGTGTTTGTATAAGATAGAACGTATTAGATGTATATATTTGCAAGGAAACTACCGTTTCTCAGATCAACGTCGCAAATTAATACATGTACCAGAAAAGAAAATAGTTTCTTACGAAAAAGTTAAATAAAGAAAACTATATGCGATAATGAACTACTACTACTACTAATAATAATAATAATAATGATAATAAAAACAGACCAAAGGACAAGGAAATTGATTACAATGCACCAGAATTTACGCCTGAGAGATGACATAGACAGACTCTGTGTCAACAAAATAGGGAGGAAGAGGATTCGCCATAATCGAAGAGTGCTTCGATAATTCCATCCACTTAAAAAGAGCAAAGAAAGACTATTTACAGCAGACACTAAAAACAATGGAAATATTGGGGGAAAATAAAAGAACAAAAAAGCAAACGAAAAAAGAAAAAAAAAAAGAATAGGAAACAGAAATGTGAAGAGAGACAACTGTGTGGATACCTCAAGCAACAAATTGCCGACTAGACTCCAAAAGAAAAACTGAATCTCAAACAATAACGGCAGAAAGTAATGCTATAAAACCCTTTTATATCAAAGCGATATAATTGATAATACGCAAAGATTAGCAAGAAAAGATTATAGAGTGACAGAGATGAAACGGTTAATCACGTAATTGTATGCAGCAAACTAGTACAAAAGAAGTCGAAGACTTGGCACGAATGGGTGGGAAAAGTGATTGATTGAGAATTGTGCAAGAGATTAAAATTTAATCATACAATTAAATGCTAAATGTACAAACCAGAATCCGAACTAAAGAATGAGACACAAATTTCTTTTGTATTTTGAGATATAAAACGGATTACCTTATCCCGAATAAAGACCGGGCCTAACAATGTCACTCAGCCGTTCTCTCGACCGCTCGAAACGGATTACCTTATCCAGAACAAAGACCGGGCCGAACATTAATAAATTAAAATAATAATGATAATAATATTAATAATAATAGAAATGCTCGGAGAAAAAGAAACTTACAAATAACTGGGAATTTTGGAAACGGACACCATCAAACATGTGGAGATGAAAGAAAAACGAATGAAAGTGTATCTCAGGAGAATGAAGAAACTATTGGAAGCCAAACTATTTAGCAGAAATCTCATCAAAGAGATAAACACCAGGGTGATCCCCTTGTACGATACCCAGGATTATTCTTGAAGTGGACAAGGGGAGAACTTAAAGAAATGGGCCAGCGAACAAGAAAACCCATAACTATGCATAAGGCCTTATATCCCAGAGATGATGTTGAGTGACTGTATGTATCAAGAAAAGAACGAGGAAGAGAACTTGCCAGCATTGAAGATTGTGTTTATGCATCAATATAAAGAGTCGGAGACTAAATTTTAAAAAAGTGCAAAGGAAGACTGATTACAGCCAACAAAATCAATACACACAACATAAACATAAGCGAAGTCTCTCTCGAGAAAACTTTGACTTGGCTAAAGTAAACCCTAGGAGAAACGACGCCATAAGGACACGCTATATAAAATCAAAAGAAAAAAGTAGCAGATTTAGGTTATGTGGGGATAGAGACGAAGCGATCAATCACATTATAAATGAATGCAGTAAGTTAATACAAAAGGGTTTTAAGACTAGACACGACTTGGTGGAGAAGATGGTCTACTGGGAATTGTGCAAGAAGTATAAATTTGAACATACGAATAAGTGGTTTATGCACAACCCATAATTCATCCTAGATAATGAAACGCACAAACATCCCTGTGGTTTTGAGGTGTAACACTATGTAGGAGGTCCGCCAAGCAGACGATTCCTTTGTCTGTTTTGGCGCGAAAACAAAGGGTTTTGGACTCGAGATCTCGGCGTGAACGGAAGTGGGTAAGGGAACACAAGAAGGGAATTGGACAAAGGAGCTCGAAGAAGGCAGTTGGCGACGGACGACGGACAGGGCAGTCGACACCGGACAGCAGAGAGACCAGTCGGATGAGATGAGGTCCAGAGCAGTGAAGGAAGACGAGTCGAGATGAGTCAGCACTCCTCATGGGTTGTTGAATTTTCGCTAGAAATCCACGCTAGCGTTGGTCTATATATGCTCACAGAAATGCAGAGTGTTACACAACTCCTTATCTTACACTTTGGGTTAACCCCAGGCTCGTATTGTTCGTTTTGTTCGTTTGTTCTTTTCCTCCCACTCCCTCGATTGTATTTCTTGTCGCCGTAAAGAAATGTGCAATGCCCCCATCGGGACCACTAGATGATCACCGGCCAAGAATATCGAAATCGTTCGAAGAAGTTGATGTAAAGGGGGCCGAGAGGGGCAACGTCACAGAGGTACAAACGGACGACCTTATCTAGGCCAGACTAGCAGATTTAGTGATAGTCAACAAAAAACTACCTGCCGAATAGATCTTTGCCGTCCGGCTGACCATAAGGGTAAAATTGAAAGAAAGCGAAATAGATTTTTATACTTCATTTCAATAATTTAGAAAACCTCTAATATCTATTTTACTACCAATATTCTAACTTTGCCGACCCAACTTATTTAGCCACATCTTGACTACTATTATACGCATATCACATATAGATACTTACACACCATGCAAATGCCTATACATGCTCACACTGATAGGCTCACGACTTCATTCATATGCATCATTGCATCTAAATATATAACCATAGATATAAAAGATTGCGAATTGAATTACCATGATCAGAAAATCCGGCGAACACTTACGCACGACATACGGAAACACTGGACAGCTGTTTCGACCTTATTAGGTCACATCAACAGTGCATACTGTGATCTCCACCACTGAAGATTTTCTGGTCATGGTAATTCAATTCACTATGTAATTCCTCAAGTTAAAAACAGAAAATGTAGATCTGTATCCTTGCCCTTGAGGTCATAATAATTACGTGAATGTGTATTTCTAATCGTCTTGGGAAGACGCTGCCTGGAGGTGACCGTGTCCTCTGTAAAGAGTACGGATGTAACTTGCAAGACACATCTATGTTAATTGGCTGCGCAATTACCATGACTAGTTAATTTGGCGTCACTTGTGTGCGATATGAACTGGTGGCTCTGTTGTTTAGTTTCGGCACTGCAATCTGTGGTCGCTGATTCTATCTCCCGTGGTGGAGATCACGGTATACACTGCTGATGAGACCTAATAAAGTCAAAACAGCTCTCCAGTGTTTCCGTATGTTGTGCGTAAATGTTCGCCGGATTTTTTTTTGGTCATAGGAATTCAATTCACCATATAATTCCTCTACTTAAAAAAGAAAATGTAGTTATGAAAGAGTTTATAGCGTCACACATATATATGTATGGATGTGAATGGGTAAGGTTCATGGTGAATCTGATACAACCAGTAGAGTGAGTTCAAAAATATAATCGAAGTTGTCAGGATTTTTAATAGGATAGTTAACTCACACAATTAAAACAAAATAAATATTTTTCAGCAAAGAGACTGAAAACTGTTAGCAGTTGTTAGTAGGTTGCGGAAGTTACCAATATAAACAGAAATGTACCCAAACAATACTAGTCATTTTGTCATCATGAACAATAATGAGTTGCTGTTACGGCGTCAAATGACTCAGCTCATTAGTAAAGTTTTTAAATCTCATTCTAGTGTTACATATATAACTAATTTTTGAAAATATACATTTGTTGTGTTGTTTTTTTATAATCTTTAACCATGCTGGAAATATTTCCTGGACTATGAGTTAACAAGCAAGAGAGCCAGAGTGACTACAAAATCTGCTTTACAACATTCAAGTTCACTGGCGACTACGCTCCACGCTTCTTCACTCGCAGTCGCTTATTAACTCTGAAGGTAAGTATATATATATATATATGCGTGTGTGTGTGTGCATATATATAAAGAGCGAGAGAGAGAGAGAGTAAGAGGTAGAGAGAAATAAAGAGAAAGAGAGGGAGGGAGAAATACCGTGGTGTAATGTTTATAAAGGTTTCGCACACAATGATTAGTGATCAAGTTCGACACTTATTAATGACGCATACTTGAGACCTTGTGCCCAGCTAAACTAAACTTATTGAAAACATACACATACATCTATAATCATATTCAAATGATAAAGAGGATGATTCCCTGCAAGAAAATAAGGATGTTTTGGGGAAGCAACTACAATTGCGACTTTTTAACTGTTTGTTTTTACGTACTTATTCTATTGCCACGGCTGGGAGATGGATTATTATTCGTTCTTTTGCCTGCGGTGGAGTTCGTTCGACATAGATACCCAAAGGGTCCTATTTATTCCACATACTCATTGAATAAAAAATATAATAAAAGTTTAGGTTTTTTTGCTATCTTTTTACAAAACTATGCTGGCTGGGCACCCTGATCAATTTATAAACATTCGGGCGTACCACTAACCTTCTTCCTTTGAGTACAATGTGAAAATAACATCTAAAGAATTGGTCCCTAAACCTCTGGCAACAATTTCAGACGCCTTTATCATTTCTTTTCTATTTTTGCGATTTTCACGCCTTCAAGAGAAAATATCTCTTATTCTTATTTGTTTATCGCCATCGGCTATTTTTCAGGAAAAGAAAGAGACTTACAACTTACGATGCAAAAATAATACATTTTCGAAGAGTCGTTGGAAACCAGAGTCCAGACAATATAGAAATAAAAGGAATTTCTTCTATTCAAAGCATTACTTTCTCTTATGAAGTTGTCTTGCATCTAAGTTTTACTTGATAAGAGAAAATGGGATTTAAGTATACTTTGTTTATGAATAAACAGTTATTCCATCTTCGTGGATTGATTCTGGTGACTAAATTCGTTTTCAAAAGAAATGAAACGAGCAGTAATACATCTTAATAATTCAAATCATAAGCTATTGTTGAAAAAGAGAAATTCGTAAAATTTACAGCAGTTTATATATCATCATCATTATGTCTTGCCACCAGCATGGATATCCCTGACCCTCTCTCTCCACTTCTCCCTATCATTCATCGCTTTTGGTCGGTCTTCAGGGTTACATCCCATATCCTCATATAGCTGCTCTATGTATTTTCGAGCTGTGGGGGTCAATAGGAGTACATCACTGATGAGTTCGTCCTTGTTTCTCCAGCAGTGTCCTGCGTGTCTGGTTCGTCTAATTTGTATAGTTTTCGTGATGGGAGGCTGGTGGCCGTATAGTTGGTGTCTTGTGGGGTGTTGTCGCCAGGACTTGTTCAATATTTCTCTCAACATTCTGGTGTAATTGCCGTCTAGTTTCTTATTCAGCTGTTTAGTTAGCGTTCAAGTAGTGCATCCATATATTAGTATCGATAAAACCGCTGCCTTGAAGAAACTGCGTTTCATTTTATCGGTCAGGTCTGATTTCCATATGACCGAGAGCCTATCGATAGCTGTCCATGCTTTCATTAGTCGTGTGTCGATGTCTTTTTCAGTTGATGAGACGCTACTTCCTAGGTAGGTGAATTTGTCAACTAGTTTCAGAGAGGCTCCATCTAGTGTGGTAATGTCGCCTGTTTAGTTGTAACCCATAAATTCAGTTTTGTGTGCATTGACATGGAGGCCAATGCCTGCGTCGGTTCGGCCCAAACTATGCAGTAGTGTTTCGGCTTGGTTAGGTGCATTCGCCAGTAGCGCTATGTCATCGGCGTAGTCGGCGTTGGTAATTGCTTTTGCGGGGTACCTTCTGCTTCTTTTCTTTGTCAGCACGAAGCCGTTTTCCCTAATGTTATCGATCGATGTCCTAAGTATGTAGTCTAGACTGATGATAAAGAGGTATGGGGATAGCGTGTCCCCTTGTAGTACGCCTGCTACAATGTCGAAGTATTCTGTGTCTCCATCTGGTGAACGTACTTTCACTTTGGTGTTTCTGTAGAGAATCGTTATTGCTGGTACGGTTTCTTTTGGTAGGCCGTATGCTAGTAGGATTTGTTACATCTTCCCCCTGTGTATGGAATCGAAGGCCTTGTTAAAGTCGACTAATAGTAATGTCGCCTGTAGGTTTTTTGCCCTCACGCCTTCAAGGATTCTACGGATGGTCAATATTTGTGAGGTTATGGATCTATTTCTCCGGAACCCAATTTGGTTTTTCCTAAGGATGTTATCTATTTTGGGTTCTATGCGGTTTCATAGTAGGGCATTGTAGATTTTGGCTGCTATGGATGTAAGTATTATACCTCGGTAGTTCTTGGCTAACCGAGGTCACCCTTTTTAGGGAAAGGAAGGATGCATCCCTTCGTCCATCTTTCTATCGTATTTTGATTATAGACTGCGTTGCATTGTCGGAGCAGTATGTCGTCGAATTGTCTGGTCTTCCATACTTCTGGGGGGATCTCGTCTTGCCCTGCAGCTTTTCTATTTTTAATTTTTCTAAGAACCGAGTCGAGTTCTTCTTTGGTGAACGGACCTAGTTTAATATCTAATTGCTTACTGATAATTTTGGTGATCGGTTCATTCGTTACTTTCGGTGGGTTTTCTAGTTGATTTTCGAAATGCTGTTTCCACAGTTTTATTCTTTCTTGTTGGCTTGCAGCTTTCAGATTTGCTTTGGCTGTGCTCTTCCTTTTACTCACTTCGTTTATTGTTTGCCAGGCTATCCTAGATTGCCTCTATTCCACCGAGTCTCTAATCTTATCTATCTGATTTTGTATGTATTCTGTTTATTCTTTTAGATATATTCCTGCTAATTGATATAATGCCTTTTCTAGTTTTCGGGCGTTTGTGATTGTTGGGTTCTTCCGATAGCTTTTGGAGGCAGTTTTCACGAGTGCACGTTTTTCTCTAACCGCTAACGTTTCCCAAGGCACTCTATATTTCGTTCTAGGTTTTGTTGGAATACACTTTGATGCCGCCATAAGGTGTGCTTCAACAAAATTCTCATAATCGTCATTTGGGGTACCTTTTTCTTTTTTCTCTTGTAGTGTTTCGAATCTGTTTCTTAATTCTAATGCATATTTGTCTCTAATATCTCTGTTGTTAAGTAGGGCCCAATCATAGTGCTTAGTTGTCGCTGTTCGTGTGGCGTTTTTTCGTTGGCTTAGTCGTACTTTGGCCGTGACTATTCGATGATCGGAGGACACACCCTCGAAAGAGGAGTATGCCTCGCAATTCATCGCATTATTTTTCCATTTCCTGTTTATAAAGACGTAGTCTATCTGTGCTTTACTATTGTTCGCGTATGTGTAGGCCCATAGTTTTCCCTCCCTTTTTTGATAGATTAACATGCCTCAATACAAACTATTTTCTATCGTGAAATCAGTTAGATGTTGTCCATTCCTATTTGACGTGTTGTGTTGGCTGTATTTGTTGTTTCTGTTTTTCCCGATTTGTGCATTCATATCTCCGCCAATGACTAGCAGGTTTTGTTTCGGAATGCTACGCACTAGGGTGGATAGCTCCTCGTCGAAGGTGACTAGTTCGGTTTCTTCACTAACATTGGTAGGGCTGTAGCAGGAGATGATTGTTGCTTTGGGGTTGCCATTAAACGTTGCGGTCATCATCCTAGGTTGTATTCTCTCAATGCTGTTAAGTGTTTTTAACACTCTTGGTCCTATAAGCATTCCCACCCCTCCTACCGATGCATTGACAGAGTTTTTCTATGCCGATACAGTCACCAGCGTCCATCCATTGCCAGTTTCGTGATATTTGATATCTTCGGTGTGAGTGTACCTGTGTTCTTGTATGCATATTATGTCTATCTTATGTTCTACAGCTGATGTAGTTAGCTCTGGTAGTTGACCTATTCTATTTAGGGTTCTAACGTTAAATGTCGCTATCTGTATTGTTTGTTTGCATTTTAGTAGTTTTTGTTTGAGCTCTGTAGCTGATTTTTCGAATACTGAGGCCAGGGCTCCAACCTTAGCAGGACACGCCCCTTTTTTACCCGCGCGAAGAGCGATGCGGTTTATGTATGTGGTTTGAGTGTGGGTCATGGTTATCTTTCGATGGCTGTTTTATTCTCATCTATAGAAGCCACTCTTATAGATGAGCAGCAGCAGTTCCCCGATCGAACTGATAATCCTAAGCGTTAAGCCGCGAGACTCACACGTCCAGGAACAGTTAGGCATTGCGCATTCGAATACCTTCACTTCCATCATGCTGCTTCCCATGTGTACGCGTAATATATATATATATATATATATATATATATATATATATAAATATATATATATATACATATATATATATATATATCCCTCTTTTATTTTTTTATTTTTTTTTTTTCCTTAAATTTCAACTTAGTTAAAGTCCAGGACTAATGTATATTTAAAGAAATTTTTGGGTATATTTTAGCCTGTCATCCGATACTGGCCCTAACATGTGTTTTTATTTTATTTTATATTCTTATTTTTTAAGGAGAGGTGGCATTTTGAATTTGGCTTGGGTTGCTTTTTTTCTTATTAACTGCTGTGGGGGTGGGCAAACTGAGACTTCTAAGCTTTTAGAAGAGATTCAAAACCTATTTGCCGTGTATACAAATACATTCAACCAGAGTCATATACTCAAGTTTTGTTTTTGTTAAAATTTACTGCAAAACATGTCCTTACATTTAAAATACATTATATTCTTCATTTGAGAACACAATACAGCAGATATTAAAGACATAACTATTTTAAATCAAATATGTGCATTTTTTTTAAATGAACACTTTAGTAGAATAAATTTACTGACCTCTTGGAAACACTTCTGGAAACGGAATCACTTCCATTTGCCTACTATTTTAACAAATGCTCGCTTGAATTATTACTAATTTTACTAGCATTTAAACTAAAATTCCACTCCTATATCGTGGTCATCGAGGAGGTGGAGAGAGAGAGAGAGAGAGAGAGAGAGAGAGAGAGAGAGGGAGGAAGAGGAAAAGGAGTCTACTATCTTTCTTTTAGGGGATTCATCTTAGCACGTGTTAAGCTATATTTGAGGTGTTTTGTTTTTTTGGGGGGGGGGATTTTTTGCAAATTTAGAATTTCGTCTTCCAACAGTAAAGCTTTTTCCTGAAATTTAGTCACAGAAATGTAATTTCATTCTTCATTTAAACAACACAAAATACAGCGGAGATTTAAGACAGAACTATTTTAAATCAAATATGTGCATTTTTTAAATGAACAGTTTAGTAGAATAAATTTACTGACCTCTTTGAAACACTTCTGGAAACGGAATCACTTCCATTTGCCTACTATTTTAACAAATGCTCGCTTGAATTATTACTAATTTTACTAGCATCCCCCCCCCGATGACCACGATAAAGGAGTGAAATTTTAGTTTAAATGCTAGTAAAATTAGTTATAATTCAAGCGGGAGATAAATATTTTATCCCTACAATAGTATATATATTTTTTACAGATTTAGAGGATTAATGCCATAACATTTTTTCCCAAGAATCTCTGTCAGTCTTTTATAATCAATTTTGACTTTTTTATCTCTCATCTTCCGATAACTTGCTGCTTTTTATCACTGTTTACCCCAGTCTTCATTTTTAAGACTGAATGTAAGAAGGCGTCAGAAGTAAAAAAAAGCTTCCACTGAGATTCCTAGTTCAATTGTAGGTACCAGCTTCTATTTCAAGAAAAAGATGAATGATATTTTAAAGATCCAAACAACACCAAAAATTCCATCCAATACTTCGTTCACAGACATGTTTGTTATTGCTGTTTAGTGTTAATAATAAAGGTTACCTCGTTTGGGAAAATACTATTTTGAGAGATATTTGGCAATCATTATTATTAATAATTTTGATTTATATTATTCTTTATCTTCTGAACTATACCTGTTTGTTTTTATTGCAACTCACTCGGGTCGTTACTTCTTCGGCAGTAAAGAACAACGTGCACCAAGCGTGTTACGACAAAATAGAAAATATAAGAATTAAAAAATTGAAGGATGGTATCAATAAAAAAAAATAATTAGGATTAAATTCTTTTATGTTTTAACCTTTGGGTTTGCATGCTTCTGTTATAAAATTAGGATAATACCATAAAATAATGCACCTATTCATCATATGCAATTCTAGACTCTTCTTAGCAAACAAAATCACGGTTAAGACGTTATTCAAGAGGCCTCAAATTAAAGAGCTCCGCTTGTATCTTTTCATTTATTCGCAGAAATACGAAATTTGTTCTGAATTGAATGCGTATTGTAGTAGGGACGTTTTTGCAACCCAAGAGAGAATACTTTTTATTGAATAATAGATATATTTTCTGCATTTTCTGGTGTTTCATAATTGAATTTCATAAAGCAAATCCGTCATCGACTTCTTGGCAAAATAAGATGTACTGCTGCCGACGTTCACAGAAATGTTATGATGCGATGGTTTATGTGAAAATGGGTGAAAAATTTTAAACAGTATAAAACCCGATGTAAAGAGTGATCGAGTTTTGGAAGGTTGTCGACAGCAGCCAGTTTAAAATGCTGAGTGTCAAAAATATTTTTCTAATGTGAATTTGTGATGTAATTCAAACGTAGGAAAAATAATCCCAACAGATAGAGAATATCTCTTATAAGAAGATGTGGTAGACAAAATAGTATCCTGTAAATAAGTATTGTTACAGATTTATAATCTGACGCATTTCTTTCAGGAAAATCATCGTATACGCCAAATAAGATGGTATATAAGAAGAAATTACAGACGAGAGAAACTGTATTAGCTTCTCTTTTACAGGTTTGATATCAATATATTTCTTGCAGACGTCTGCACATCTGGTCACTGGGATTTAGAATATACTAGCTGTATTCTCTACAGAAGGGTATGAATCCAAATAAGAGGTGTCCTGAATATGAAATTAAACGGATTCTGACGGTAAGGCTCCTCTTTGGAGACCTGGGCAGTGCAAAGTATTGAATCTTTGTTATTATTTCCATGTTCTTTTTGACCCAGAGTGTTCGTACCAGTGAGCGTCCAAGCTAAAAGTCAAATATGTCTGTTAAAAACTAATTAGTATTCATTATAACCGTGTAAAACGATTTTAGGAAAGAAGTTCACAAAAATGGTAGACATGAATACACAATGAACGAAATTCCCTAATCTTTACGTATCCCAGACAGGTTGATATGCAGTTAAAATCAATCAGGCAATCACAAGACAATGGTCTGTTTGTTGAATCTCAATAAAACATGATTTCGAGAACTGAACTTCAATATTAATATGTCCTCTTCACAAAGAAATTAAAGTAAAATAATCTTTCTTTCAAAGGTTGTGGTGCATCAGACTGAAATAAGTTTAGTAATTAGCTAGATTTTATATTGGATATAAAAAGCGTCAAAATTCTCTGCTTGAGTCGAAATAAGGTGAAACTTTTAAGGAGACGGCTGCGTGAGAGTTCACCGACGGACACTTGGGACAGAAGAAACGTTCTGCGTAGGTGTACGTGTCAACTTAGAAAACAGGAAGCAAAATTTGGCGAAAACCCAGAAATGGAATCTCTAAGTCGTGACTGGATTGACGTGCGTGGCAAGAACTTATTGAGGAAGCTGCAGACAATCTATCCAAAGTTGGGCTGGGGGATAGAGATTAATATCACCTAGAGAAGAAGGCGAGGTTAAAAGACATTAATTTCGCGCCGTGAAAACTTAATAAATGTATATTTCTTAATTCCTACACATACCTACAATAACACACACACACACACACACACACACACACACACACACACACACACACACACACACACACACACACACACACACACACACACACATATATATATATATATATGTGTAAGAAACGTCAAAATGTTCGTCTTTATTCAATTCACTGAAATGAACAGTTTGATCATTTTAACATGTTTCAGTACTGTAGCATTGTGTGTCGAATAATGTAAAAAAAGATGTTCAAGAAAAAATCGATTTAAAGCAGGTTTTCTCTAACTTTTTACTTGATTCCAACCGTGTAACCAATTTTAATTTTCATACATTCGAAAATAAATTAATCTAATATCAAATTGCAAACATAACTAATTAACCAGTGTTTAATACAATTTATTTGAGAAAAGAATCTGTAAACTATAAAAGCAACGCACCTTTAATTCCTGAATTATTTTATCAAGAAAATGATGTTTTTTCGGTTTAATTTTAAAATGTTTTCAGTGTAAAGATTATAATTTTTTTTAAATACAGAAAGGTTATAATGAATGGAATATTAAATCATACCAACCCCACCAACCCAAACCAGGAAGTTGTATCCTAATTAGGTTCTGCATAATCGTTGTTTAGAACATTCAATATATATATATATATATATATATATATATATATATATATATATATATATATATATACACTACCTGTCAAAAATATTTCGCCGCCCACAAATTTTTTATTTATTATTCTAAAAATGTTATTTCTCATGAAACCAGTTAAGCACCATTTATTTCACATAATATAAGTCTTCCTGAGCAAAATGGAATACAAATTACCGCCCCCAATAAAAAAACAAAAAAATATTAAACTTTGATTTATTGTCATTACGATTTTCATTTGAATCTTGACTGATACAAGACATTTAACATTTATATTTTCATTTCTTATATATTTGTTCTTTTTTAAAACGATATATCAAAACCCACTCGTCCTGTTCTTTAATAATCAATTTGTATGACAATGATATTTTTCCGTTTATAATTTTTGCTACAGTTCTATTTTTTTCAAGAAGGACAAAATGTCATCCATGTTGACATTTTCAAATTGGTCCTTCGTATTTTGTTTGATTAATGTGAGCTAAATCTCCGCATTCTATGAGGAAAACGTTAACAGTTTAGAATGTTTAAAATACTCTACACTGAATGTTCTTGTTTGAGTATAATGAAGTACGTAAGTTTTATGTATTCAATGTGGAATCAAGATAGAGTAACATGTTCCTTTCTGGCATTCTGAAAGCTGGTTTTCATTCTCCGAGCGGAGGTTTTATCAGGAAATGTTTATTGTATATTTTACACCTGTTCGTTGAAAGAAAAATCTTTTTAAAATCATATTTTTTTTCTTAACCACACACACACACACACACACACACACACACACACACACACACACACACACACACACACACATATATATATATATATATATACACACACACCTTCGTATTTGTTAATGTGTGTACGCATGTGTATGTGTATATTTTTATGAGTTTAAGCAAATCCACCGCTTAATTATCCGCATAGTTATTGCTGAGTTAAACGCAGTAATATCCTGAATTCGATCATCAGAGGCGAGGAGTGTACTATACCTTTATACAAACCTGCTCAATACGGCTAAATTTTGCAATGCTAAAGATAAGTCTATGATGTTGAATTGTGGTATATATATATATATATATATATATATATATAAAGTTTATTTTATTTTATT